>UESW01001966.1:0-313896 GCA_900491605.1 Calamus simplicifolius | reverse complement strand
AGGCTGATACTGAAGATCATGTTCGCTCAGCTCGATAGCCCAATTGGCCATTCTCCCAATGCTTTGTTTGGATGAAGAGAAAAGTGGAAGAAAAGCTGGAAGGAAAGAAAGTGGGGGAAAGAAAATTGAAGAGCAAATTTTCTCTTCTTATGTTTGGATGAGTGAAAATAGTGTTGAGAAATTATTGAAACATAATTGCCCCAACTTATTGATTTTGATGATTTCCAAAAGACATTGCTTTACTTTCTAAAAGGCTATGAACATGATAAGTCAATCAATGAAATATTCTTACTATGAGCAATTTCAAATTGGAAACTATGAACTATTAAAAATATAATGAGTTTCTTGAATCAATTGAATATATGTTTCAGTGAGCTATACTTATGAATTCAAAAATGATTTTATATATCAATCTTTTAAAGATCAATGACTTAATGAGAATGCTTTGAAATTGAGCTTTACTGTTAAAACAACATTATCTAAGTCAATATTTATATTTCAAAGTTGGTTGGGATGATTTTCAAAGCAAATCAGAATGTTTTCTGATTTTTGTATCAGTCCCGAGCCGACTCGAGAGTTTCCGAGTCGACCCCTGAACTTTCTCGAGCCGACTCATGACTGTGCGAGCCGACTCGACTCAGACGGCAGAAAGACTCATTTTTGAGTGCCTCTCGAGTCGACTCCCAGCTTTTCGCGAGTCGACCCCTGAAAGTCACGAGTCGACTCCCAGATTTTCACGAGTCGACCCCTGGAGACTCATTTTTTGGTGCGTTCTGGATTCGATTGCTCGAGCCGACTCGCACAGTCCCGAGCCGACTCCCCGAAATCTGGGCGGAAATTTTTGAGTTGACACATCAGCTCCAACGGATATATTTTTGAATAACGGCTATTTTTCCTTGTTTCTAACGGATATATTTTTCAGATTCTATAAATAGAGGAGCCATTCAAATCAAAAAAGAAGAGAGAAATCAAAAAGAGAAAAGAATAATTTGAAAAGAGGGAAAAACAGAGTGTTATTAGAAAAATCTTTTAGCTCAAGAAGAGAGATTCAAAAGGAGTGAAATCCAAGAGTGAGATTCGTGCACTCCAGAGCTACATTCTACAAAAGATTCAAGAGGAGATCCCAACGCTTTCAAGAGCAAATCAAAGATCTTCCACATTCAAGAAAAAGGAGAAAAAGCTTCAACCCAACTCCAAAGCTCAAATCTGTGAAGAATCGGTGCTGAGGCCTGATTCAACATCAAGAGGAGTTGAAGGAAGGAAACCAAAGAAGCCAAGCCAGCTCTCAAGCTCTAAATATTCAGGCTTTTCTAAACTCAATTTTATTTTGAAATATCTGCTCAAAAAGGAGCTGCTTGTAATTAAACTCATTTTATTTGTTTGTCTAGTTTAATCTGAGGGATTAAACTAGAGGAGGTTGTTAAACCTCGGTACAAGCTAGGTATAGCTTGTGTTTGGGTTTGGTGCCGGTGAGCCCGTGTAAAATCGGCTGGGTTCGTTGTGATCCCGGAAAAACAACAAGTTTGAGTTGTGAACTTGTAAAACAACTCGGCTGTAATCTAGAGAGATTATAGTGTGGACCCAAGTGAGTCTTGGGAGTGGACGTAGGTGTTGGTTGCACCGAACCACTATAAAAATATCTTGTGTTTGCCGTGCTAATTGTCTCTTCTCTATCTCTCATATACTTGTGTTTGTGCTTTGCTTATTAGTTAATCCTTTCACTTGCACATCTCATTTAAATTGCTTAAAAGTCTTAAATTTTTTAAGAACCCAATTCACCCCCCCCCTCTTGGGTTGCCATCTGGGCCAACAATTGGTATCAGAGCATAGTGCTCATTTAGAGTTTGATCTCACGATCAAGAGCTAAAGGTCATTATGGCAACACAAAGTGGTTCTAGTTTTGCTGAAGGTCATTCTACGAATAGACCTCCACTTTTTAATGGCTCAAACTATTCTTATTGGAAAGCTAGAATGAGGATATTCATTCAAGCTTCTGATTATGAGCTTTGGGGTGTTATATTAAATGGACCTAGTACACCCACACACCTTATTGATGGCACTATTGTTCCAAAGCCCGAAAGGGATTGGAATGATAATGATAGGAGAATGGCTCAACTTAATGCCAAAGCCATTAATATCTTATATTGTTCCTTAGATTCAAATGAATTCAACCGCATCTCTACTTGTAATTCCGCTAAAGAAATATGGGATAGGTTGGAAGTTACACATGAAGGAACAAACCAAGTAAAAGAATCAAAGATAAATATCTTGGTTCATAAATATGAATTGTTCACAATGGAACAAACTGAAACCATCACATGCATGTTCACTAGATTCACCGATATTGTGAATGGTTTGAAAAGTTTAGGAAAAGTTTATACTAATGCTGATCTTGTTCGCAAAATACTCAGGTCATTGCCAAGATCGTGGGAAGCAAAAGTCACAGCAATCCAAGAAGCCAAAGACCTCAATGCACTACCCTTAGAGGAGCTTCTAGGATCTCTCATGACCCACGAATTGACAATGAGGCAGCATATTGAGGAGGAAACTAAAAAGAAGAAAACCATTGCTCTAAAGGCTGCAAAATTGGAAGAGAGCAGCAGTGATGATAGTGATGAAGATAATGATGAAACTGCTCTCTTGGCCAAGAAGTTCAGAAGATTTTTGAGGAAAAAGAAACCCTTCCAAAAACGAAAATTTGGAAATAAAATGGAAGGAGAAAAGGAAAAGGAAAAAAGATAAGGACAAGGACAAAGAGAAAGACCCCTTGATCTGTTATGAGTGTAAGAAACCGGGGCATTATCGATATGATTGTCCACAATTGAAAAAGACCTTCGGCATATGTTGCAACATGGACTGACAGCAATGAATCTTCTTGAGGTTGCAAATATTTGTTTCATGGACGACCGAAACCTTGAAAAATGAAGCCTTTCAAAGAAAAAGAAATGAAAGCTAAAATTACATAAAGAGATAATCTTAATCAAGAATTAGCTGTCATAGAAATAGCTTTAGATCTAAAGAAATTGACTCTCAAAAAATATAAGGACATTGTTGAGAAGAACATGATCCTAGATAGTCAAAAGCTGTTTTTGATAAAGCTGGGCTAGGATATAACACACTAAGAAAACAGAAATCACTAAAGAATATTTTTGTAAAAGCCAACCAAGGTAATATAACTTCACAAATCCTTTGAATGCAACAACAAAGCTAAGAAAATATGGGTTCCGAAAGGAACAATTTTTGTGTCTACTAACCATGAAGGACCCAAGAAAGCTTGGGTACCTAAACATAAAGTTTGATGATATTGCAGGAATGTCTTGTAGCCAAAAGATCAAACAAGAAGTGGTATCTTGATAGCGGCTGCTCAAGACATATGACGGGTGACAAAGAGGAATTCATCACCCTAGAAGAAAATGTTGGTGGAGTTGTGACATTTGGCGATAACGGTAAAGGTCAAATTTTGGGCCTTGGTAAAGTTCGCATAACTCCATCTATAGTAATTGATAATGTACTTTATGTTAATGGTTTGAAGCATAATCTAATTAGCATAAGTCAATTATGTGATAAAAACTTTAATGTTTCTTTTAAATCTTCTTTATGCACTGTAACTAATTCTATTGATGATAGCATTGTTTTTACTGGTTATAGATTTGGCAATATATACTTAGTTGACACAGACAAAACTTCTAAGAGTAGTCATTGCCTAATTACTGATAATGCTAACATTAATGATATTAGTTGGTTGTGGCATCGTAGATTAGGTCATGCAAGCACACACCTTATTTCAAAACTAATTAAAATGGATTTAGTCAAAGGTTTACCTAAATTGGATTTTGAAAATAATAAAATCTGTGATGCATGTCAATTTGGAAAACAAACTAGAAGTTCATTTAAATCTAAAAACTTTGTTTCAACTTCTAGGGGACTAGAGCTACTTCACATGGACCTATTTGGACCAACTAGAACTACAAGTCTAGGAGGAAAGAAATATGGCCTAGTGATTGTAGATGATTACTCTAGATATACTTGGGTAATGTTTTTAGCTCACAAAGATGAGACTTTCTCGATGTTCCTGAAATTTTTCAAGAAAGTCACAAATGAGAAAAACACTACTATAGTATCTCTAAGAAGTGATCATGGAACAGAATTTGAAAACCACTTATTTGAAAATTTCTGCACTGAAAATGGAATTAATCATAATTTTTCAGCCCCTAGGACTCCACAACAAACGGTGTAGTTGAAAGAAAGAACAGAACTTTAGAAGACATGGCCCGTACCATGCTATGTGAAAGCAACTTACCAAAGTATTTTTGGGCGGAAGCAATTAACACAGCATGTTACATCTTAAACAGAGCTTTAATAAGACCAATATTAAAGAAAACACCTTATGAATTATGGAATGAAAGAAAACCAAATATAAAATACTTTCATGCATTTGGATGTAAATGTTTCATTCATAATAATGGTAAAAACAACTTAGGAAAATTTGATGCTAAATCAGATGAAGGAATTTTTCTAGGTTATTCAACAACTAGTAAGGCATATAGAATCTTTAACAAGAAAACCTTAGTTGAAGAATCCATTCATGTAGTTTTGATGAATCTTTAGCAACTGGATCTGAAAAGATTAATGATGAGGAAGATACAAACATAATTGAAAAAGATCTTGAAAAACTTAATATTGAAGTATCTTCTGATCATGAACAACAGGCTAAAGATAATGATTCACATAAGGATGATGATGTTAATAATGATCATAATGATGTAGATCTTCCAAGAGACTGGAGATATGCTTATAGTCATCCTAAGGAATTGATTATAGGTGATCCATCTCAAGGAATAAGGACTAGATCATACATGAGAAATATTAGTAATCATCTTGCATTTGTATCACAAATAGAACCTAAAACTATAGAAGAAGCTGAAAAAGATAATAATTGGATGTTAGCTATGCAAGAAGAACTTAATCAATTCACTAGAAATAATGTTTGGACTTTAGTGGAAAGACCTAAAAACCATTCAATCATAGGAACTAAATGGGTTTTTAGAAATAAGTTAGATGAAAATGGCATAGTAATTAGAAACAAAGCTAGATTGGTTGCTAAAGGATATAGTCAAGAAGAAGGTATTGATTTTGATGAAACCTTTGCACCTGTAGCTAGACTAGAAGCCATTAGACTTTTACTTGCATTTGCATGTCATATGAACATTAACCTATTTCAAATGGATGTAAAAAGCGCATTTTTAAATGGACTTATTAATGAAGAAGTCTATGTAGAACAACCACCAGGTTTTGAAGATCACGAGTTTTCAAATCACGTTTTTAAATTGCACAAAGCTTTATATGGTTTGAAACAAGCACCTAGAGCTTGGTATGATAGGTTAAGTAAATTCTAATAGAAAATGATTTTACAAGAGGAAATGTTGATAAAACCTTGTTTTTAAAAGAAAAAGTAAAGATTTACTAGTAGTACAAATATACGTAGATGACATTATTTTTGGTGCTACTAACGAATCTCTCTGTCAAGAATTTGCAAAGTTAATGCAGGGAGAATTCGAGATGAGCATGATGGGAGAACTCAACTTCTTCCTTGGACTCCAGATCAAACAATGCAAGGAGGGAATTTTTATCAACCAAACCAAGTACACAAGAGAACTACTCAAAAAGTTTGGTATGGAAACAATGAAACCCCTTGGAACACCAATGAGTCCTTCATGCAAGCTAGACAAAGACGAAGAAGGTAAGAAGGTTGATCAGAAGTATTATCGAGGTATTATCGGATCCCTTCTCTATTTAACAGCAAGTAGACCTGATATAATGTTTGCAGTATGTTTGTGTGCTAGATTTCAAGCTGAACCTAAAGAATCACATTTAATAGCTGTTAAAAGAATCTTAAGATATCTAAATGGCACAAAAGATGTAGGTTTATGGTATTCTAGAGACTCCACATTAAACCTAATTGCATATTCAGATTCTGATTATGCCGGATGTAAAATTGATAGAAAAAGCACAAGTGGTGCATGCCATTTCTTAGGCAGTAACTTAATCACATGGTTTAGCAAAAAGCAAAATTCAGTTGCATTATCAACTACTGAAGCTGAATATGTAGCAGCTGGAAGTTGCTGTGCGCAAATCCTATGGATTAAGCGACAACTTGAAGACTATGGTATCAAACTTAATAAGACACCCATAAAATGTGATAATACTAGTGCAATCAATTTAACGAAAAATCCAATTCAACACTCAAGAACAAAACACATAGAAATTAGATATCATTTTATAAGAGAACATGTAGCTAATGATGAAATTTGTTTAGATTATGTAAACACTGAAGAACAATTAGCTGACATCTTAACAAAACCCCTAAGTGAAGAAAGGTTTGAATATCTAAGAGGAGAATTAGGAATTTGTAATCCTTTTGAGTAAATTTTGAAATCTTAAGGAAATATATCTAGAATTCTTTAAATCCTCAAATCTTAAGGACATCTCATCTAGAACTCTTATCTGATTGATTCACTCATATCCAATGATTATTTATCAATTTTTATGATCATTTTCCGGACATATTTCAGAAATTTCATGTTTTTGTCTGAAATGGTCTCGGAGCCGACTCGATCGGAGTCGACTCCCGGTTTCATTTGAAACTCTCGAGTCGACCCCTCTCTGGCGCGAGTCGACTCCATGTCGGGACGGACTTTCTGTGTCTGTGCCGAGTCGACACTTGGGTTTGCGCGAGCCGACTCGAGGTGGTCCCAAATTGATTTTTCTAGGGCAGAGTCGACTCGCTCATTCTATTCGTCCCCAAATCAAAAATACGCTCTCCACACTCTCTCCAAACCCTCCAAAACTCCTAGAATCCCTTTTTATCACCTCCAATCATCAAATGGCTCCTAAAACTAGAGGATCTAGTGTTGTGGCGGGTGGCATCAAGAGAAGCGCTCCGTGAAGCAAACGGTTAAGCGTCCGGCGCGTGAACCTTCGCCAAGCTCGGACTCCACCGCATCTGCTTCTCCTCCAGCTGCTGCTCCTGCTGCCACGTCCTCCCAGGTAGACCGACTAGCAGATAAAATCATTACCACTGGTAGGAAGATGGATTTTGATTATTTGAGAATGAGGGCTTTCTTTTTGGAAGACAGTTAAGAGATGGGATGGGAGAAAGTTTGCTCTCTTGAATGCCCGACTTATCCCTCATTAGTTAAAGAATTTTACAAAAATTTGTCTAGAGGAGACCATGGGCTTATTAGCAATGTGAGAGGAGTAAGAATTTCTGTAACTCCCGAGATCTTGGCTAGATTATTGCAATTACCCTTGTCTGGCACCTCAACCTTCTCTTCTGATGACCGCGCCCCAGCTTTATCCAGATTATTGAACAGGGATGTGGTTGGATTTGAAGAGATTCTTGCTAATCAGCTGTCCTTAGAGTTGAGATTGCTTCACAATATCTGCTGTAGGATTCTATTTCCTAAAACGGGTAGATTTGATTATGTTTCCGAAAGAGATGTTTTTGTAATGGACGCCATTGTGACTGGCAAGCCAATCAATCTTCCAAGCATGATTTTGTGGTATATAGCAGATTGTGCAGGGAAAAGGAAATCCAGTCTGCCATATGGGATGATTCTTACTTTGATTTTTCGAAGCCAGGGTGTGGTGATCTCTGATAATGAACCAATGAAAAACTTAAGACACACTGATTTCTATAGTCTGGCAACTATTCATAGGATGGGGTTTGTCAAAAAGGATGGGAAGTGGGAAAGGAAAGGAGTGACAGAGGAAAGAGCAATAGATACTGAGGCTGCAGGACCATCTGTTAGACATCCTTCGCCTGCACCTCCGAGCCCCTTGGTTTCTACCTCTGCTCCAGCCCCTGTTCCAACAATTGTTCAGACTTCATCTTCTGCTAGCTTTTCAGATCAACAAATTTGCAACTCAAAGCCTTACTTGAAGATCAATCTGACAAGCTTAAAACTGAATTTGAGAATAAGTTTATGCATTTGAGAGAGACACTTTATTCTCTTGATGATCGTATTTCAAAGATTGAATCCACTATCGGCTCTTCATCGGCATCCTTAAGTAGTGATCTCAAGAATATTTTTGAAGAACTTAAGGATATTTGTGGAGAGAGACTTATGCAAGAGCAACGCAGAGCTTCAAGATAAAATTAAGAGTGCGTGCACATTTGTGGATGAAAAACTCAAGGACTATGTAAAAATTCAATCTGAAGGAATGAAAAATATTGTTGATCATCTAACTAGAATTGTAAGAACTCATTTTTGAGTTACTAGAGTTGTTTGTACTGAAGTTTTTATGCTTTCTTTATGAAATCAATGTATGAACATTTTGATGTACTAGACTTTTGAATGAAATGAATTCTCTATTTCCTTATGTCAATGAAATTTGAATGAATGTTTATCTATCTTTTTGTTGATAACAAAAAAGGGGGAGAATTTTATAGTTTTATGATTGTCTATGATTGTGATAAACAATGGGTTAATTAATTAAGTTTCATAGGGGGAGCTACCTCATTGAGGGGGAGCCTAAACTTAACTATGAAAACAAAGTTAATTCACTAATCAATCATGAACAAACTCAATATTTTTGTCATCATCAAAAAGGGGGAGATTGTTGAGAAATTATTGAAACATAATTGCCCCAACTTATTGATTTTGATGATTTCCAAAAGACATTGCTTTACTTTCTAAAAGGCTATGAACATGATAAGTCAATCAATGAAATATTCTTACTATGAGCAATTTCAAATTGGAAACTATGAACTATTAAAAATATAATGAGTTTCTTGAATCAATTGAATATATGTTTCAGTGAGCTATACTTATGAATTCAAAAATGATTTTCTATATCAATCTTTTAAAGATCAATGACTTAATGAAAATGCTTTGAAATTGAGCTTTACTGTTAAATCAACATTATCTAAGTCAAATTTATATTTCAAAGTTGGTTGGGATGATTTTCAAAGCAAATCAGAATGTTTTCTGATTTTTGTATCAGTCCCGAGCCGACTCGAGAGTTTCCGAGTCGACCCCTGAACTTTCTCGAGCCGACTCGTGACTGTGCGAGCCGACTCGACTCAGACGGCAGAAAGACTCATTTTTGAGTGCCTCTCGAGTCGACTCCCAGCTTTTCGCGAGTCGACCCCTGAAAGTCACGAGTCGACTCCCAGATTTTCACGAGTCGACCCCTGGAGACTCATTTTTTGGTGCGTTCTGGATTCGATTGCTCGAGCCGACTCGCACAGTCCCGAGCCGACTCCCCGAATTCTGGGCGGAAATTTTTTGAGTTGACACATCAGCTCCAACGGATATATTTTTGAATAACGGCTATTTTTTTTTCTAACGGCTATATTGTTTCAGAATCTATAAATAGAGGAGCCATTCAACAAAGAAAGAGAGAGAGAAAATGAGAATCAAGTAAGAATTTCAAAAGAGGGAAAAACAGAGTGTTATTAGAAAAATCTTTTGCTCAAGAAGAGAGATTCAAAAGGAGTGAAATCCAAGAGTGAGATTCGTGCACTCCAGAGCTACATTCTACAAAAGATTCAAGAGGAGATCCCAACGCTTTCAAGAGCAAATCAAAGATCTTCCACATTCAAGAAAAAGGAGAAAAAGCTTCAACCCAACTCCAAAGCTCAAATCTGTGAAGAATCGGTGCTGAGGCCTGATTCAACATCAAGAGGAGTTGAAGGAAGGAATCCAAAGAAGCCAAGCCAGCTCTCAAGCTCTAAATATTCAGGCTTTTCTAAACTCAATTTTTATTTTGAAATATCTGCTCAAAAAGGAGCTGCTTGTAATTAAACTCATTTTATTTGTTTGTGTCTAGTTTAATCTGAGGGATTAAACTAGAGGAGGTTGTTAAACCTCGGTACAAGCTAGGTATAGCTTGTGTTGGGTTTGGTGCCGGTGAGCCCGTGTAAAATCGGCTGGGTTCGTTGTGATCCCGGAAAAACAACAAGTTTGAGTTGTGAACTTGAAAACAACTCGGCTGTAATCTAGAGAGATTATAGTGTGGACCCAAGTGAGTCTTGGGAGTGGACGTAGGTGTTGTTGCACCGAACCACTATAAAAATATCTTGTGTTTGCCGTGCTAATTGTCTCTTCTCTATCTCTCATATACTTGTGTTTGTGCTTTGCTTATTAGTTAATCCTTTCACTTGCACATCTCAATTTAAATTGCTTAAAAGTCTTAAATTTTTTAAGAACCCAATTCACCCCCCCTCTTGGGTTGCCATCTGGGCCAACAATAGAGATGAGAGAAAAGTTGATAATTTACAATGACAATAATATTCTTATTATAAATGATTAAAAAATGCATCAGTTTATTTTTTGAAAGGATCAATATTGAAATGAAAAAAAATAAAAAGCACTTTTAAGTTTTCTCTCCGAAATCTCTTCGGTTTTGGAGCGAAAACTTTTACATGGGGCCCACCACTTTTTTTCTCTATTTTTTCCTCTGGTTTTCTTTTCTTCCTACTTTTCTCTCCATCCAAACAAGGTAAATTTTATTTTCTCTCCTGTTTTCCTTCCTAGTTTTCTTTCCTCCCTAGTTTTCTCTCCATCCAAATAGAGGCTAAGACTTTTGGACGATGAAGGACTGACTTAATAGGTTGGTCGGTTAGAACTGCCACAGTGTGTGCCTGAAAATAGGGATGTAGCTTTCGAGAGCATATGTTATCAAAGCTAACACCATCTTCTTGATCCAAGTATACCTTGTTTCAACATCACAGAGCAATTTGCTGATATAATAAACTGGTCATTGAAGCTTGTTCTCTTCTCAAACCAGCATAGACCCAACGACACTTTCTGAAACTGAAACCAAAATAAAGATAGGATTTCTTCAGGCTTTGGGCTATTGAGGAGTGGCGGTGAGCCGAGGTACCCTTTGAGGTTCTCGAAGGATTTTTGACAGTCTAAAGTCCACTGAAAGTTCTTAGCCGACCGAAGTGCCCTAAAGAAAGGCAAACATTTCTAGACCGATCAGGCAACGAAGCGGTTGATGGCTGCTATTCTTTTAGTAAGACGTTGCACCTCTTTGACTGATCTTGGGGTGCCATCTCTTGGAGAGCATGAAGCTTCTGGGGGTTCACCTCAATTACCCGCTAGGAGACCATAAAACCCAAAAACTTTTTAGAATTAACTCTAAAAACATATTTGGTTGGATTCAGCTTCATCAGATACTTTTTGAGTGTTGCAAAGCTTTCTGTGAGATCATCAATGTGCTGGGAGGTTTCTTTACTTTTAACCAGCATGTCATCAACATAGACTTCCATGTTTTGACCAATTTGTTCTTTAAAGACTTTATTGACTAGTCTTTGGTAGGTTGCTCCTGCATTCTTCAAATCAAAAGACATAACTCGGTAGTAATAAATACCTCGATCAGTGATGAATGCAGTCTTTTCTTCATCTTTAGGTACCATTCGAATTTGATTGTAGCCCAAGTAAGCATCTATAAAGGTCAGCATTTGGTGGCTCGACGTAGCGTCCACAAGCTGATCAATCCTTGGGAGAGGGAAGCTATCCTTCAGACAGGCCTTATTGAGGTCAGTGAAGTTGATGCAGATCCTCCATTTACCATTCAACTTTTTCACCATCACAACATTTGCCAACCAATCTAGATAATTTACCTTCCGAATAAAGTTCGCTTTAATGAGTTTATCAACTTCTTCTTCAATGGCCTTCTATCATTCGGAAGCAAAACTTCTCTTCTTCTGCTTGATTGGTCAGAACATCTCATCCACACTAAGGTGATGGACAAGCACGTCCGTACTAATCCCCAACATATCCGAGGCTGACCAAGCGAAAACATCAGCATTCCTTCAAAGGAACTCAATTAAGTCTTGCCGATACTTTTCTTCCAACTGAGATCCAATCTTTATAGTTCAGTCTGGCAAAGCCTCATCGAGCGGCACTTCTTCAAGTTCTTCGGTTGGCTCTTTTCGTTGCTCAGCAAAGTCCTTCTGAGCATCCAGCCCATCGACCTCGAGTCTTCTGGATTGAAGATTGGCGACAAAATAATATCGAGCTGTGGCCTGGTTTCTTCGAACTACGCCCACTCCCCACTCTGTTGGGAATTTCATAGCAAGATGAAGAATAGATATGATGGCTGTAAAGGACATTTGTTCAAGCCTGCCAAAAATAGCATTGTATGGTGACCGAAGCTTGGTTATTAAAAAGTATGTATGAACAATGGTTATACTGGGCCAGGTGCCAGCTCGAACCACTAATGTAATGACTCCTTTAGAAGTGACAGTGTTGCCGGTGAACCCTATCAAGATAGAGTCTATGGTTCGGAGATTCTTCATTTGTAATTTCATCCTCACAAAAGCATCAAAATACAAAACATTAACGGAGCTTCCACTATCAACTAAAATTCGGTATACATCATAATCATTTATATTAAGAGATACAACTAAAGCATCATCTACGAATACTGTACCCCTTGAAAGTCTTCGTCTGAAAAAGAGAGTCCATCGGACTGGGCCTCTTCAACGGATTTTCTTCTTCATTCAACTGAGCTGGGGAGGAACCAATCATGGCAATCATATTGACGTTGCCAATAGCTAAAGGGTTAGGTAAAGGTAGCGGCCAAGGCTCGGGTTGACGATCTCCTCCATTGTTCGGCTCAGGGGGCATTCTAAATCGGTCTAGCCTTCCTTAGCGAATGAGCTGCTTGATGTCATTCTGAAGCTGCCAGCACTCCTCAGTGTCATGCCCATGATCTCAATGAAATTAACGGTATTTTGTCATGTCCCTCCAAGCTATATTTTCTCAGAGGGGTGGTGGTCGAGGAAGTTGTTCAATTTTCATCAAGATCTGTGCCCATGGCACAGAGAGCGGAGTATACCGATTAAACCTCCGTGCTGGACTTCTGGTGTGATCTTTGAGCAAAAGAAGAGGAGCTCTCTGATGGCGAGGCGGGCTTGTATGCCAAGGGGATCGATCCTTCTCTGAGCTTTTCTGCTCCCTTTTTTTGCTTGCTTGGCTCGGGCTGATCTTCTTGATTCTTTGACCCTGGCGTATTTATTTGTCAGAGCCATCATGTCGAAGAGGTTCTTTGGGTAGTTGACCTTCATTGCCAAGTAGAAATCACCCTCCTTCAATACTCCATCGGCCAAGGCGAATATGGCTACCTCATGATTGAGGTGATCTACTTCCAGCATGGCCATGTTAAAGTGGCCAAGATAATTTCTCAAGGACTCCTCCTCTCGTTGTTTGACCTCAAAGAGAGAGTCAGATCTTCTTTGGTGGCGGTGGCTGCTATCGAATTGAATGATGAATAGACAGCTCAGCTCATCAAAGAAGTTGATGGAGCCCGGCTTCAAACCGTTGAACCATATTCTTGTTGATCCCCTGAGAGTGGAGGGGAATGCTCAGCACAGAATCGCATCTGACACTCCGCGGAATATCATGATGGATCAAAAACTGCTCAGATGGTCATCCGAGTTGTTGGATCCATGGTACGGCTCGATGGCAGGAAGTTTAACATGAGGAGGGATTACCTCACGCATAATTTCTTTGGAGAAGGAGATGCCCTGCTCCACTTTCACTTGAGAATAGAAAGTTTGCTTGACGGCATCCAGCTCCTGACGCAACTCCTGACACATTTTCCGAATTTATCACTAAAACCCATCATCCCGACCAGTAGGAGAAATAGGATGGGGGATAGCAGTTGTGGCATGAAGTCATGATGAAAGAATACAAGAGAAAGAGAACAAGCATGACAAGATATGAGCAGGCTCTTACCTCTTGCCTTCTGCAGTGTCAGTCTGGTCCCTCTATGGTTGGGCTACTGAAGATGACTCGTAAATGAACTGGAAGAGGGGATTGTTAGGGAAACAGGGGCAACGACTCCATCAGGGAGCGGGGGAGCAGGTGTACCTGGGAGAGGGACTCTGTGGAGCCCTTGCACCAATTGAGTCAGGGCTTAGACTTGTTAAACCAGCATTGTGAACTAGTCCTGGGTGACCGAAGTTGCTGGTGGTGAAAACTTTGACCGGCAATGACTGTGAGGGTGTCACATTGCTTATGGGATCATGCCTCTGAAAAATAGTCTGATATGGAGCATCTGAGGTTGCTCTTCTTCGATTGGTCATCAAAGGATCGTTCTTCCGATCAAGAACCTTGTCTCTTTGATTTCAAGTTTAATGGAACTTGAGATCCTTCCTCTAGCGCCAATTTATTGCCGTAAAAATTCGTTCTCTGACTTGGGTGCAACTCGCTCCTGGATCCGGGTGATGATTTTCCATTCGGATGGACCTGCAAGATAGTCTCTACGTAGAAAGCGTTGGAGATGGCCTTCATGGAAGACCCTTTGATGCCCAAGCCATTAAAAATTCTTAGCAATCAGATATAAGGAGAAGGCTCTTGCAGAATCGTCCCTTAAGAATAGCCTTTTGAGAGCTTAAGAACTCTACTTGAGCTTTTTTCAGTTCAGAATAAGCATAGGGGCATAGAGCATATCTGAAAAGGCCTTAGGACTAGGTATTTATAAACTGTTGGAATGATGGCCGGTTAATACCTAACTTCTTGGACGTGTCTTGGGAAGCTGAAAGCTGGTATGATTCGAATCTGGTTAGTTATAGGGCCGGTAGGATTCAAATCCTGTTAGTTAGAGGCCAAGGAAGCTGATAGGTGCTTTGAGATTGGATTATTTATAGGCACTAAGCTATTCTTGGCTTGGTGGGCTTTATTTCCTTCTTGGAAATGCTGGGAACCGACATGGTTGGAATCCCACCAAATAATCAGAAATTTAAACTTCGTTAATTAGCATCAGAGGGTCATGTTCAGCTCCTCACTTCTATTTTAAGAGGATCGCTTTGAAAATCAGGTGATCAGAGCCATTCACCATACAGAGAACTTAGCATAATGTTAGATAGCAAGATTGCTTGAGCCGAAGAAGGAAATAGCTTGGTCATGCCGAGGCATGGGGATAGCTCGGTCCTATCGAGGCTTGAGGGTAGGGGTGCAACTTGGGCAAGGTTCAACCCGAACCCGGCCCATGGAATCCGATTTGCAGCAGTACTCAAACTCTAGTTTGCTTAACCCGAACCCGAAGGATCTGGGTTGAACCCGAACCGATTTGCAATTTGGGCCGGGTTAGGGTTGCAGTCAACCCGAACCCAAGAAAATCCGAACCCGCAAAGCCATAAGCAGCAGGCCCACTAGTGTTGTGGAAGTGATGATTTAACCTTGTTTGTTAGGTTTAAATATGTAGAGCTGACAATAGTTTTGTGAAAGTGATGATTCTTGGTATGAACATTCCACCAGAACCTTCATTACCTTTAAAATGAGAAATATACCTTTAACCATTGCATTTTATCATGTAATGTTGGTGGGCCAAACTAGTATCTTTATTTTTTTTTAATTATCTTCTTTGAGACATTTGTAATTCTAATATGAAGTTTGCCAAATTTTATGAAAGCATCTAGGAAGAGGTGATGAGCAGAAAACTAAAACATCTGGGAAAGGGGTGATGAGTAAAAAATCAGAGAGCTTTGGATGGCGAATGCAATCTCGCTACTTGGAAAAGATATCGCATACCAGACTTATGTGGTCTTCTAACTGACTCTTTATATCGTCTCAATATTTTCTGCTTTTGAAGGATAAAGGTGACTTCATCAATGCATATAGTGGCTATTGAAATATTATGCAACATTTGGATTACTTTGGATATATTTTGGTTTAAGAATGCACTTTTTTTTGTTTAGTCTTATGTAAAAGATGTATATTTTTAAACATGTAATTTGAAATGTGAAGCTTGTTTGTTTCAAACTTTAGCTTGTTTGTACAATGTAAAGCTTATTTGTTTCAAACTTTAGCTTATTTGTGCAATGTTAAGCTTGTTTGTTTCAGATTGTCATATATATATATATATATATATATATCAACCCGAATTCTAACCCGAAACTCAACCCGAACCCGATTTTTAAAAATAGGGTTAGGGTTGAGGTTTTACAAATAGGGTTAGGGTTAGGGTTAGGGTTGATATTTTACCAATAGGGTTAGGGTTAGGGTTCAAGAAAACCCGAGTTTCATGAGCCCGAGTTGCACCCCTACTTGAGGGTTACTCGATCCTGCCGAGGCATGGAGATAGCTCGGTTCTATCGAGGCATGAGGGTTGCTCGATCCTGCCAAGGCATGAGGGTGGTTAAGTTTGTCCGACGCATGGCAGTTTTATCTTTTTTTTTTTAACGCAATGATTGATGAGTCAAAAATCAAAAATAATTTTATTCCTTTCACCATATACACAGATATCAACGCAATGACGATTTTACCCTGCATCAGATACAATTTTATCTTAAAATGGATCATCACATGAAATTTATCGATTATTTTTCTACATGATATCATGTTATTTTAATTTGATTGCCATATCAAGCTTATTAAATATTTTTGGATTTATAAAACTCGATCCTCCCCTTCTAACATCTCTAGTCTTGCACAACTACTTAAATGATAACATGGCTCCAACTTTGATTTTAATCCATTTGATTTTTTCTATAGGGCATCCTTTAGTGACGTTGTCAAGTAGCCATAAGTAAAAATGCAATTCATGCCTTGGTCTATCTTTTCACAAAATAAAGAAAAATAAAATGGCATATGATACGGCTGGCCATTTTTCCGGGGTAGTATTATCTTTCGCGCGGTTTTCGAAAGCAATGATATGACAATAAAACCCAATACCTCCAGCACCGACCCCAGCGTTGGCCTCCAGCGTCGGCCCCCAGCGCCGGCCTCCAGTGCTGAGACTTTGGCTTTGGCCTCCGGCACTGGTCCCCAGCGTCGGCCCTCAGCGCCGGCCTCCAGTGCTGAGACTTTGGCTCCGGCCTCCGGCACTGGTCCCCAGCGTCGGTCCTCAGTGCCGGCCTCCAGTGCTGAGACTTTGGCTCTGGCCTCCGGCACTGATCCCCAGCGTCGGCCCTCAGCGCCGGCCTCCGGTGCTGAGACTTTGGCTCCGGCCTCCGGCACTGGCCCCCAGTGTCGGCCTTCAGCGCCGGCCACCAGCGTCGGCCCCAGCGCTGACTTCGGCTCTGGCCCTCCAGCGTCAGCCTCTAGCGACAGCCATCCAGCGTCAGCCTCCAGCACCGGCCTCCAGCCCCGACTCCCAGCGTCGGCCTTCAGCACTATCCACGTGCACAAAGACCAGTCTCACACAACGGATCCCTTGATCTAAGGTCCACTGCCGAGCACCTCGCCCACCAAAATCACAGGCGAGTGTTAGCTTGACCGGCGGTTACCGCTATAAGCGGCCCCTATCCAGCAACAGCCCAACAACTTGCCGTTCGATGAAACATCGCAACGGGAAAGATTCGACGGTTCCAACAGAGCGAGGTAAACGGGACCCCAACAGGTATAAAAAGAGGACCCGAGCTCCATGCGAGGGGACTCTCTCTCTGGCTTCCTCTCTAAGAATTCCACACAGAAATCATATCCCTGTTCGACAACTCATTGACTTGAGCGTCGGAGGGTCCCCGCCGGAACCACCGGTCCGAGACTTTTTACAGGTTCTAGGAGGAAAACGGCGACTTCTCTGCGCACGCAGCAATCCTAGCCTACCCGACGTTCATCGCACGTGATTTGGCAGCAACAGATTGGCGCGCCAGGTAGGAGGAGACCGGGTCGAAAGTTCTCCCTGGAACCCCTCCAATTTTGCAAAGGAAATGATGGTGACCACGCAAGCACAAGAAGCTTCCTCCAGTCAGGCAGCCGGGCGCATCCCACGAGCTGAGCATTCGGAGGCCAATCTCCAGGCTCCGCCCCCTGCACTAACAAGCCAACCCGACCGGCTTGAAGTTCTAGCCCACCAGGTCCAGGATCTAACGACGATGGTCCGGGGGCTGCAAGAGCATTACTTGGCTGCTGTAACTCAACCCCCTACGCTGGACGGAGGGGTGCGGGGAACAGTCCAGTCTCACCAAGGAGGGACCCCGCCTGAAGTCTCTCACCGCTCACCCCCCGAACCTCATCACCAAGGGACCTCGAAGCGGCGGCGGTCTCCCTCTTGCCACTCCGGTCGTTCCCATCACCGGCTGGAGAAAAGAGAATCCAGGCGGGTGTGTTCTTCGCGCCGGAGATCTTCTTCAGCTCCTTCCTCTGATTCATCCCAAGATGGCACTCTCCGGAAAACCACCCGTCGGGCCGAGCAAAGGCTCGATGAGTATAACCGACGATTGGACGAGCTCAGCCGCCGGATCACCGACCCTTACGGGACGGCCTACGAAAGTCGTCCCCCGCTTTCCCGTCATATCATGGAGGAGCCGGTCCCGCCACGATTCCGTCTCCCCCAACTGGATCCATACGATGGGACGACGGATCCCCTCGACCACCTGGAGAGCTACAAGGTCCTTATGCAAGTCCAAGGAGCGACAGACTCCCTTTTATGCGTCTCCTTTCCGGCCACTCTCCGGAAAGCGGCGCGCGCGTGGTACTCCCGCTTGCCCCCGCACAGCATCAACTCATTTCGGCAGCTCGAGCGATCTTTCCTGGCTCACTTTGATGCCTGCCGAAAGATCCCGCGAGTGGCAGATAGCCTCTTTGCTGTTCAGCAAAAGAGTGGCGAGACCTTGAAGGATTTCGTCGCTCGATTTAAGGAGGCGGCGCTGGAGGTGTACAACCTGAAAGATTCCGTAGCCACTTTGGCCCTGAAACGAGGACTTCGCCCGTCCAGGTTTGCGTATTCCCTGGATAAGAAGCCTCTGAGTTCTTATGCTGAGCTTCTGAGCCGAGCCCAAAAGTACATCCGTGCCGACGAGGCAGATTCTTCCAGGAGGGAAGTTGACAAGAGCACCAATAACAAACCACCGCCCACTGATCACGCCGGCACACGACCTCGAAAGCCCGAGCTCCCACGCCGCTCAGATCGCCGGTCACAGACACTGGTACCCAAGGAGCAATTCACCCCCCTCATGGCTCCCATCTCTCATATCCTGCTGGAGATCAAGAAGGAACCTTATTTCAAGCGTCCGGCTCCCTTGAAGTTTGGGGCCCCCCGCAACAAGGAGTTTTACTGCCGGTACCACCAAGACTACGGTCACGACACCGAGGACTGCTGCCATCTAAAAAAGGCCATCGAGGAGCTGGTTCAGCAAGGTCACCTGGGCAAATTCGTTCGACGGGGAAATCTCCCCGCATTGGGTCCCCCGGTGCTTCCAATTCGCCCGGCTGGCGTGGATAATACCCCAACTGAAAAGACTATAGCTATGATTTCCTGGGGAGCGGATGGTGGTTCGAAGAGGCCGCGAGAGGGAATAGACTCTGTAATTCCTTTCTTCAGAAAGGATTTAGATGGGGTAGTTAACAAACATGACGACAGCGTCGTGGTGTCCATGACTATAGCCAAACACCCTGTAAAAAGAATTTTAATTGATAGTGGGAGCTCTGTGGATGTCTTGAGTTATGAGGCTTTTGTTCGGATGAACTTATCAAGGTCTTTCCTCCGACCCGTTGCCATACCGCTAATGGGCTTCACGGGAGATTCAGTGAGTGTTGAGGGGAAATTGCCCTCCCGGTCACGGCTGGAACCCCTCCATGTCAGAGCACCGTGGTTATAAACTTTTTGATGGTCCGGGTCCCGCTGGCTTATAATGCCATCTTGGAAAGACCAGGGTTGAATCTGCTGGATGCCGTAATCTCCACTAAGAGATTATTGGTAAGGTTCCCCACCAATGAAGGGATCGAAGAAATGAAGGGGGAGCAAAGCCCACTTCCGTCTTGCTACCATTTGTCTCCCAGCCCGCTGAACGCGGCGTCGGCTACAGCCTCAGAGTCACTCGATCCTAGGGAGTTGGGAAGAAGGGGAGAGCCGACAGAGCACCTTCTAACCCTCCCCTTGGGTGATGACCCAGCAAGGGCTGTTCAGGTGGGAGCATTGCTCCCAGAGGAAGCACACCACCAACTTCTTACTTTCCTGCGTGCCAACACTGACGTCTTCGCATGGTCATCCTCAGACATGCCGGGCGTCCCTGAAGAAGTAATCACCCATCGACTTAACCTCAAGCCAGGGTGTCGGCCAGTCCGACAGAAAAAGAGAAACTTTGCTCCAGACAGACAGAAAGCTATTGACGAGGAGATCTGCAAGTTAACGACTGCTGGCCATATTCAGGAGGTCCACTACCCCGAATGGTTGGCTAATGTGGTTCTAGTCCGCAAGATCAATGGAAGCTGGAGAATGTGCGTAGATTTCACCGATCTCAACAAGGCATGCCCCAAAGATAGCTTTCCCCTGCCTCGAATTGATCAACTGGTGGACGCTACATCCGGCCATGAGGTCCTTAGCTTCATGGATGCTTTCTCTGGATACAACCAGATCCGAATGAATCCGACGGATGAAGAAGCTACCTCCTTCATAACTGAAAAAGGGCTATATTGCTACAAGGTAATGCCTTTCGGGTTAAAGAATGCGGGAGCCACTTACCAGAGGCTGATGAACAAGGTCTTTGAAGGTCAGATAGGGCGTAACATGGAAGTGTACGTGGATGACATGCTGACAAAAAGCGTCCATGTCAGTGACCACATCGCGGACCTAGCAGAAACTTTTGACAGCCTTCGTCGGTATCAGATGAAGCTGAACCCTCGCAAGTGTGCATTTGGGGTAACAGCTGGGAAGTTTTTGGGTTTCATGGTGACCCGGAGAGGGATCGAAGCAAACCCAGACAAAGTCCAAGCCATCTTGGACATGAGGCCTCCTGCCAATAAGAAGGAAATACAGCGCCTAACAGGAAGAGTAGCCGCCCTAAGCCGCTTCCTATCCAAGTCCGCTGAAAGGTGTCTGCCTTTCTTCAAGGCGCTTCGCAGAATCAACGAGTTCGAGTGGACGAAAGAATGCCAGGAGGCATTCGAAGGGTTAAAGGAATTCTTATCCACCCCGCCACTGCTAGCCAAGCCGACGGGTGGAGAAGAACTCCTTCTATACCTTGCGGCCTCTCCTGAAGCTGTTAGCTCTGTGCTAGTCCGTGTAGACACTGATGGCATGCAAAGGCCGGTATACTATACGAGTAAGGTGCTTCATGATGCAGAGACCCGATATTCAAACATGGAAAAAATCATCTTTGCATTGATCGTGTCTGCCCAGCGTCTGCGGCCGTACTTCCAAGCCCACCCGATCGCGGTGATCACAGACCAGCCTCTGAAGATAGTCCTAGCTCGCCCAGATACCTCCGGCCGGCTGGCAAGGTGGGCCCTCAAGCTGGGGGAGTTCGATTTATCTTTCCGCCCCCGTTCGGCCATGAAGTCTCAAGTCCTGGCAGATTTTTTGGTTGAATGTACTTGGGGAATGGAGCCACCTAAAGAACCTCCTACGGACACTCAGCCCCTCGGAACTAGTGACGATGAGTGGGTTCTTCATGTGGATGGGGCATCAAACTCTCAAGGGAGCGGAGCAGGCCTCATCTTGGCCAACTCGGATGGGGTTGTGACCGAATGTGCACTTCGCTTCCTCTTTCCAGCCACTAACAATCAGGCGGAATATGAAGCTTTGCTATCCGGCGTAAGGTTGGCTCGAGAGCTTGGGGTGAAACACCTTAGGGCATTCACCGACTCCCAACTGGTTGCCGGCCAGATTACAAAGGAATACGAGGCAAGGGATCCCATCATGGCCCGTTACTTAGAAATGGTGCACTCGCTGGTTTCCCCCTTCACTCACTTCAGCGTCAGCTACATTCCTCGACAGGAGAATGCTAGAGCCGACGCCTTATCCCGTCTTGCCGCCTCAGCTGATGGGATGTTGGGAAGGGCTTATGTGGAGCACTTAGAAGCCCCGAGTATTGATGTACCAAGAGAATCTTTACCAGTGGAGCAGGAGCCCTCCTGGATGGACGCCTATGTCCGGTACTTTACTGAGGGCATCCTCCCAGAAGACCCTGCCGAAGCTAGGAAACTTAGAAGACGGGCCCCAAAATTCTTCATTATGGAGGAAAGCTCTACCGAAGGTCGTTCTCATACCCTATCCTCAGGTGTGTCGGCCCCACCAATGCCAATTATATTCTACGGGAGATACACGAAGGGATATGCGGAAACCACCTGGGGGGCAGGGCTCTTGCATATAAAGCTTTACGTCAAGGGTATTATTGGCTGACAATGAAGGAGGATGCCTCCAAACTCGTTAAGAGATGTGACAGCTGCCAGCGTCATGCCAATGTCCAACATCAACCGCGTCTCAACTGACCCCTCTAGCTGCACCATGGCCCTTCGCACAGTGGGGCATGGACATTCTGGGACCGTTCCCTCCTGCCTCCGGACAACGCAAGTTCCTAGTGGTGGCCGTCGATCATTTTACTAAGTGGATCGAGGCGGAAGCTCTTGCTAAGATCACAGAAGCCAAGTAAGGACTTTCTTCTAGAAATCCGTAGTGTGCCGGTTCGGGCTACCGCACACCCTTGTTACGGACAACGGCCGACAGTTCGATAATACGGCCTTCCGGAATTCTGTGATGGCCTGGGCATCCATCATCGATTCACCTCAGTAGGGCATCCCCAAACCAACGGCGCAGCAAAGGTAACCAATCGCATCATCCTCCAAGGACTCAGGGCTCGGCTAGATAGCTGCAAAGGGCGCTGGGTGGAAGAACTTTCCAGTGTGCTGTGGGCCTACCACACGACGCCGCGAGCACCTACTGGGAAAACCCCTTTCAGCTTGGTCTTTGGGACTGAGGCGGTCATCCCAGTGGAAATAGGAGCTATTAGTCCCGGACGGAATATACTGCAAAGAAAGCAACTCAAACCAGCTGAGGGCTGATCTGAATTTGGTGGAAGAATTGCGAGATCAAGCACAGCTTCGCATGGCAGCGTTCCGTCAGCGAGTGGCCAAGCACTATAACTCTCGGGTGCGACCCAAGACATTCCGTCCGGGAGACCTCATTCTGCGAAGAGCTGAAGTATCAAAGCCGACAGAGGGGGGCAAGCTGGCACCAAAATGGGAAGGGCCATACCGTGTCAAGGAGATACTTCACCATGGGGCGTACAAAGTCGAAGAGCTAGACGGGAAACCGCTTCCTCGCACTTGGAACGCCGACAACTTACGCCGGTACTATCAATAGAACTCTATTGTCATTAATTTGAATTGGTTTGATACATGAATGATCAACATGGTCTTGTTTTCGAATGAGTATGTTTGGCACCAAAGACCGGCGCCCAGCATCGGCAACAAAGACCAACTCCGCGTTGGCAACAAAGACCAGCGTCCAGCGCCGGCACCAAAGACCAACTCTACGTTGGCACTAAAGACCGGCGCCCAGCGTCGGCACCAAAGACCAACTCCGCGTTGGCACCAAAGACCGACGCCCAGCGCCGGCACCAAAGACCAACTCCGTGTTGGCACTAAAGACCGGCGCCCAGCGTCGACACCAAAGACCAACTCCACGTTGGCACCAAATACCGACGCCCAGCGCCGGCACCAAAGACCAACCACGCGTTGGCACTAAAGACTGGCGCCCAGCGCCGGCACCAAAGACCAACTACGCGTTGGCACTAAAGACCGGCGCCCAGCGCCGGCACCAAAGATCAACTCCGCGTTGGCACTAAAGACCGGCGCCCAGCATCGACACCAAAGACCAACTCCGCGTTGGCACCAAAGACCGGCGCCCAGCGCCGGCACCAAAGACCAACTCCGCATTGGCACTAAAGACCGGCGCCCAGCGTCGGCACCAAAGACCAACTCCGCGTTGGCACCAAAGACCGACGCCCAGCGTCGGCACCAAAGACCAACTACGCGTTGGCACTAAAGACCGGCGCCCAGCGCCGGCACCAAAGACCAACTACGCGTTGGCACTAAAGACCGGTGCCCAGCGCCGGCACCAAAGACCAACTCCGCATTGGCTAAAGACCGGCGCCCAGTGTCGGCACCAAAGACCAACTCCGTGTTGGCACCAAAGACCGGCGCCCAGCGCCGGCACCAAAGACCAACTCCATGTTGGCACTAAAGACCGGCACCCAGCGTCAGCACCAAAGACCAATTCCGCGTTGGCACCAAAGACCGGTACCCAGCGTCGGCACCAAAGACCAACTCCGCGTTGGCACCAAAGACCAGCGCCCAGTGCCGGCACCAAAGACCAACTACGCGTGGCACTAAAGACCGGCGCCCAGTGCCAGCACCAAAGACCAACTACGCGCTGGCACTAAAGACCGGTGCCCAGCGCCGGCACCAAAGACCAACTCCGCATTGGCACTAAAGACCGGCGCCCAGCGCCGGCACCAAAGACCAACTCCGCATTGGTACTAAAGACCGGCGCCCAGCGTCGGCACCAAAGACCAACTCCGCGTTGGCACCAAAGACCAACTCCACGTCGGCACCGAAGACCGGCGCCCAGCGTCGGCAGCAAAGACCAACTCAGTGTTGGCACCAAATACCGGCGTCTAGCATCGACATACCAAAGACCAGCTACGCATTGGCACCAAAGACCGGCGTCCAGTGCCGGCATACCAAAGACCAACTCCGGGTTGGCACCAAAGACCGGCGTCCAGCGTCGGCAGCAAAGACCAACTGTGTTGGCACCAAATACCGACGTCTAGCGTCGGCATACTAAAGACCGGCGTCCAGCATCGGCAACAAAGACCAGACCCGCTCTGGCAGCCAAAGACCGGTGCCCAGCGTCGCCAATAAAGACTGACGTCCTGCGTTGCCACCGAATGTTGGCCTTGTACCAACACTTGAGACAATGTCACAGCTTACGGTCCTATTTCGCGTAATTTACCCTATATAGCCCTATTGGTTGGCGGTTCATG
The DNA here is from genome assembly GCA_900491605.1 of Calamus simplicifolius. Taxonomy (NCBI): domain Eukaryota; kingdom Viridiplantae; phylum Streptophyta; class Magnoliopsida; order Arecales; family Arecaceae; genus Calamus; species Calamus simplicifolius. Next base: position 289,169 of record UESW01001966.1, on the reverse strand, counting down.
ACAGCTTGAACAAATAAAGCTAATTATAACCAAATAGGCGAAATAGGGATTAAAAGCATTCATTGATAGTTATAAGGCTACAAAGTCGCCGACTCAGGTCAGACACGGATCGATACAAAAAGAGAAACCAAAAGCTATTAATGGTCATCCGAAGCCGGGGCATCATCCTCAGGGACATCATCAGGCTTCAGTCCCTTAATATCCTCCAGGTCGTAGAACTCCTGGATTTTATCTTTGCAGTCTTGAAAGCCGGCGTCATAAGCAAGCGCCGCTGACTCGGCCACCTCCTTGTCGAAGGCTTTGGATTTTTTAAAATCTTCTATGGCCTCGGCCCCCTTCTTTTCAGCCTCGACGACCCTCCTCTGGGCCTCTGCCACTGCCGCCTTCAGATCTGCAATTTTGGCTATGTACTGGCGGGTGGCTTCTTGGGCTGCATTTGTCTCAGCGGCGGCAGAACTTAATTGGGTCTTCAAAACGCACACCTCCAATTCTGCCGCCTTCAGCTTCTCTTCGGCTGCCCTTTGGTTCTCCTCAGCCGCTTTCTGTTTTTCCTCGGCCACCTGAGCATTATCTAGCTCATTGGCTGCGCGGCGCTGAGCAACCTCTAGCGCATACTCGGCCTTTTCGGCTCGTAGCCGGGCGACATCAATTTCACCCTTCAGGGTGGCCCGAGTGTCCTCTAGAGCCATTGCCGACTTCTCCGTCTTGACTTGGAGGGACAACATCTCCTCGTGTGCTTGTTCGATAGCGGTATCGCTCAAGGTCCAGAGGTTCTTCAGGGCGACTAGAGAATTCAATGCCTGGAGGAAGTGTCAAGATGAAAAAAAAAAAAAAAGGGAGGAAGAAAAGAAGATAAAGGAGAAAAATCTCACCCAAAGATGCGCCACCGATGCTTCACGGAAGAAGGTGACTCTCCCCTGACCCCGGAGAAACTCTTGTAACTCAACCACTATGGCTTTCTCCAGGGTCCGTTCAGCCCAGCGGTTGTGATTTGCCAACAGCGATTGGAAGGAAGGATCGACGCCCCTCTCCTCCCTTGGCATTGGGCCTGCAGAGGCAGATCCCGCCTCTGAACTTGCCGCCTCCGACCCCTTAGCTGGTGGAGGCGCTTCAGCCATCGCCCCCATGAGAGGCAGAACAGTCGCTGGGATCGTCGCTACCCCCGCAGGAGCTTGTTCTGTCTCTACGGCCTTAGGTGAGGGCGACGGCGCCTTTGCAATCCTCTCAGGAGAAAGGTCGAGCATAATAACCGGAGGAGTTGAAGCTGCAGATCTTCCCTCTAGATGGCTTGATTCTACCTCCTTGCCGGTCTCGGCCCTAACTTCTGTCACGGCGGGTTCGTTGCCTTGGGCCTTGGCCGCCTCGCATGTATGCGAGGGTTCTGCAGTCTGGCCCCCTTGGCCTCGACCTCACCAGCATCGGCCTTTTTAGGGCCGCCCTTTTTCAAAACCTTTGCACGTAGGGGCTTCACGACTTTAGCCCCCCCAGTGTTGGCCCTCTCTGTGTCGGCCCTTCCAGCGTCGGCCCTCCTCGGGACTTTAGCAATAGCTCTTCTTTGGGCAGGGGGCACGTCCCCTGTAACCTTCCTCTTCCTGGAGGCCGCTTGCTTGAGCTCATGAAGCGACGGCGCCATCCTTACATAGGCGGAGGATGGTTAAAAAAAAAAAAAAAAAAGGGGAAGAGGAAAAGAAAAAGAGAAAAGCGAAGGAAGGAGAAGAGAGGCGAGTGACCATATGCTCACCCCTCGGGGGAATTAAACCGGCACAATGAAGATTCTCCTCGGCTAAAAGCATATTACACCGAGGGATGTCGGCAGTCAGAAGCTGCCAAACGCCATCCGATCTCGTGGAAGGATGGAGGGATCCCTATTAGCGTCAATGTTGGGTATCCCCCAGCTTCCACGAACCCCACTGATGTCAGCAAAGAAGAACTTATCCTTCCACCCTTTGACGGAAGTAGGAAGGCATAATTTGAGAATCCTATTAGACCTAGGGGTGAAAGACCACCAACCCGATTGCTTGCGAAGGGTGTAAAAGCTGCGGAATAAAGAGATACTGGCCTCAATGCCTTGCAAGTGGCAGAGTACCAAAAACCGACGATGGTTCGAATTGAGTTGGGAACTAACTGAGAGGGAGTCAAGGAATATCGGTCTAGGAGGTTAAGAATAAAAGGGTGGATCGGCAACCGGAGCCCGGCCTTAAAAAAGGCTCCGTACAAAGCAACCCTTCCCAAACGGGAAGAAGTTACCCTATCATTGGAGGTAGGGAAGAACAGATGAAGGTCCGAAGGGAAGTTATACTTGGCTCTTAAGTTTACTATGTCTTGAGAAGACATAGAGGACGCAGTCCCTTCGGGGGACTCCTTGGCGACCCTAGAAGGACCGGCAGCCATTGGCTGGCTCCGGACGGAAATCCGCCCGCCGGCCGGACGAGTCCCGGTTAGGGGACGACTGACTGGTCGCTGCTCCGGTGAAGAATGGTTAGAAGAAGGGGTGGACCATTGGCTTGACAAGGAATCGGAAGTCTGAGAAGGGTTGTGGGAACCCCCCAGGAACCAGAGATGGAGCAAGAAGGTGAGGAAGCCATGGGAACTAACCTGGAAAATTCGAGCCAAAAATAGAGCACGGGGAGAGAATGAACACGGGAGACAGAGGAACGCTGGCGGACTCGAAAGGGGGCAGCGGCAGAAGAAATGGGGAAGATGGGAAGATAAGGGCTATTTGTCCTCATGACGCCATCTCAGGACACCCCACAATCGTCCGATCCGGCCACGCATCCATCTTCAATTGGGAGGCGCTTCGACGGCCTGCCAACGCGAAAAACTTGAAAAGACCACCGATAAAGAGGGAGGCATTAACCTCATCGCAATGATACCGCTCGCCTTTTCGTAATGCTGCCCGAGGGAAATCCTCTCTAATCCCAACTAAGGCGAAATAATGACGCGAAAACCGGCCGCCTAGAGGATATTAACACCCCTTTTGCGGGTAAGTAAATGCTCACCCATCTCAGGGGCGGGGGGGCATCTGATACGGCTGGCCGTTTTCCCGGGGTAGTATTATCTTTCGCGCGGTTTTCGAAAGCAATGATGTGACAACAAAACCCAATACCTCCAGCACCAACCCCAGCGTCGGCCTTCAGCGTCGGCCCCCAGTGCCGGCCTCCAGTGCTGAGACTTTGGCTCTGGCCTCCGGCACTGGTCCCCAGCGTCGGCCCTCAGCGCCGGCCTCCAGTGCTGAGACTTTGGCTCCGGCCTCCGACACTGGTCCCCAGCGTCGGTCCTCAGCGCCGGCCTCCAGTGCTGAGACTTTGGCTCCGGCCTCCGGCACTGGTCCCCAGCGTCGGCCTCAGCGCCGACCTCCGGTGCTGAGACTTTGGCTCTGGCCTCCGGCACTGGCCCCCAGCGTCGGCCTTCAGCGCCGACCACCAGCGTCGGCCCCAGCGCTGACTTCGGCTCTGGCCCTCCAGCGTCAGCCTCTAGCGACGGCCATCCAGCGTCAGCCTCCAGCGCCGGCCTCCAGCCCCGACTCCCAACGTCGGCCTTCAGCACTATCCACGTGCACAAAGACCAGTCTCACACAATGGATCCCATGATCTAAGGTCCACTGCCGAGCACCTCGTCCATCAAAATCACGGGCGAGTGTTAGCTTGACCGGCGGTTACTGCTATAAGCGGCCCCTATCCAGCAACAGCCCAACAACTTGTCGTTCGATGAAACATCGCAACGGGAAAGATTCGACGGTTCCAACAGAGCGAGGTAAACGGGACCCCAACAGGTATAAAAAGAGGACCCGAGCTCCATGCGAGGGGACTCTCTCTCTGGCTTCCTCTCTAAGAATTCCACACAGAAATCATATCCCTGTTTGACAACTCACTGACTTGAGCGTCGAAGGGTCCCCGCCGGAACCATCGGTTGGGACTTTTTGCAGGTTCTAGAAGGAAAACGACGACTTCTCTGCACACATAGCAATCTTAGCCTACCCGACGTTCATCGCATGTGATTTGATAGCAACAGCATACGATGTTGTATTATTGAGGAGGAGATAAATAATTAGCTTTTCATAATCATTAAAATGTATTGCGAGCTATTTTAAATGGAGCATGTGATGCACTGCGGTTTAAGTCATGCACAAAAAACAAAACAAAAAAGCTTGTCATGTTACGACACGTGACCAAAGGGGCGGAGTTATCATCTTCTTTATTTATATTTCCAAGCTAATGGCCCAGCTCGATTGCTCATTTGTTTTGAGAAAGTCTTTGTGCGTGCATTGAACGTACGTATTGGTAATATGCATACAAAACATGCGACGGTTCAATATATAAGTCTTGATATGTATGCTTATACGTGTGATCAATAATTACGTTCGATATATAACTTTTATTTTTTGATTTTCCACATATTTGTAGGAGTTCCATGATTGAACTCGCACCTAAATATATCTTGCATTGCTCAATCATCCAACATCGAGATGATTGTGCTGCTGCTGCCGCCGCCGGTGAATAATTGAACTCGCCACGGATCCTAAAAAAAAATGCCTTCGAGCTTGGCAACGCGCGCATGGCCAGCCAAGCGCCTGGCACGCACTGGCCTCTACCTCGCAATCATAAGGATCATGCATCTCGCATGCGGATCTGCATAAAATTATCTCTTCAAATAAAAAATTTAGAGAGCAATTACGAAATTGAGCGACTGTCCCTCCGTTCTGGTGATCATGCTGCTATAAAGAATGTGGCTGCAACTACACCATAGTTACTCTTAAACCATGTTACAAGAAAATATTGGATTGATTTATATATGAAATTCGAGAGAACCAGTCCTCCTATTCTTCCCAATGATGAATATTATACTCATCTAAAATTTTCATAGAACTTTTATTCAGATTTAGGTTCTACAACTGATATGGAATAAAATTATCGTTGCATCAATATCTGTGTATATGACAAAAACGCTAAAGCTACTTTCCGTTCCTAACTCGTTAACTATCATGTTTGAAAAAAAATAAACTACCATATGATATGACTGATGAAGCAACGTGTGAGTTAACGATGGAAGTTGAGGCAGCCCCAGCCTTCAAAGTGATCTCATCTTTGGAAGCGGCCCTAACTGCTAAAGCGGCCTCGTCTCCGAACTCAGCCCTAGACTCCAAAGTCAGTTCTAGTTAGTCTCAGCTCCGACTCGGCCCCATATTTAGCCCTAGCACCAATTTTGAAATCGGTCTCCTTATCAACTCCAGAGTTAGTACCGACGTCGTCATCGGTCTCGATGCCAACACCAGAGATAGTCTCCGAACCTCGGCAAGGCCGAACTACCTCAGTACCTCGGAAGGGCCGAGCTATATCTAAACTTCAGCAGTGCCGAGCTATCATAGTGCCTTGGAAGGGCCGAGCTATATCCAAACCTCGGCAAAGCCAAGCTATCTTAGTACCTCGCCAAGATCGATCCTCATTCCTTCAATGTAAGCGATATTGCTGCTTCAAACCACGCCAGATATCTCGAAGGATGAATCATCCTAATCGCAAGAATCACGTAATGAACCTTCCAAAATGAAAACGAGAGCCAAATATAGCACTCCGTCCATAATCAACGGGATTTCAAATTCCCGATAAAGCGCCCGTCAGCTTCATCAACTGCCGATCCCCATAACTATTGGTATTCCAGCTTATCGAATGCCAACTCCCTAAAACATGCCCAAAAAATCAGATAACGACTCACTCCCTTGGCAGCGTACAAATATCAAGTCTCAGGACCCCTCAGGTATGCTCTTAAAGGCAATATAAGCCCAAAAAATAACTCTAGCAAAGGTCATTATTCTTAAAAAATCATCTCAAGAAGGAAGATCCTTCTGCTGGAGCCTTCTCCTCTCATCTGTTTGTTCAGAATCTTCACTGACTTGGATATTGGAGGGTCTTCCGTAGGAAACCCCCCTATGATTCTTGTATGAGGACTGCCTTGCAGGTCTATCCGAACGGAAGAGCCCTACCCGGATCCTGACATGCACCACCCCTAAGCTAGAGAATGGATTTTTACAGCAACAAATTGGCTCTAGAGGAAAGGCCCTAAGTCCCTCTGAAAACTTGAAACTAGAAAGACAAGGTTCATACAAGAAGGACGACTCCTTAATGACCAACCATAAGAGAGCAGTCACAGATGCTCCTAATTAGGCCACCTCTCAAAGGCCTGTTCCCACCAACAACATGACACCTTCGCAGCCATCACCAACCGAGATTCCTTCACTGCCAGCAGCCCCGATTACACAAGACCAGTTTACCATGCTGATCCAACTAGTTCAAGCCTTGATACAACTAGTGCAGAGCTTTTTGGAGGTCTTCTTCCTACTATACCCACTTAGCAGCTTTCTGATGGGATAGTCACCCCGGTCCTATTGGTGGTCCCTCCGTTTAACCTACTGGAAGCCACCAACCTCCCGTGACAGCCCAGCCATAGAGAAGTTGAACTGGCACCGTAGAGGGGATGAGATAGGAGCCTGCCCAGATCCCATCGGGCTCGCTCCTTACCTTCAGTATTCTTTCACCACGACTCAACGCAGCGGCTACGATCCCCCCCGTTCCGTCTCTCCTACTGCTTGGGATGATGGGCTGCAACGATAACTATGCGTGCCGAACCTACTAGTGACTGGCTCTATTAAAATGATTAACCACGCCCACCATGTACAATCAAACGAAAAGGAGAACCAGTTTGAAAATGTTCGGTACGAGGGGCTCACCTCTTCAAATAAGGACATCAAAGAGATATCGTGCCTCAAGGATATGCAACTCCGATCACTTCTATGCAATGAAGACGTTCAAGGGATATATTATCCCCAGGATATGGAACTTGGATCATCTTCGAGCAATGAAGACCTTCAAGGAATACAGTATCCCGAATATATGGAACTAGATTAAAACCTGAGTTATTACTAGTAAAGTATGCATGAACCGAGCCATTTTGCTCATTGTAATAAAACTTCACTCTTCGATTCAAATATTTCTTATTGAATAATAATTTTCTTTGAGTTATGGATGAAAGGTAGGTCTCGTCCAATCGTTGACCTACGGATCCATTTCTTCGAACCTTGGCAGGGCCAAGTAAAAAAATTACCTCTATACCTCGGTAGGTTCGAGCAACATTCTCTGTACCTTGGCAAAGCCAAGTAAAAAATTTCTTCGAACCTAAGCAGGGCCAAGTAAAACATTTCTCCAAACCTCGGCATGGCCGAGCAACTTTTCTCCATACCTCGGCATGGCCGAGCAACTTTCTTCGAACCTTGGCACGGCTGAGCAACATTTCCTCGAACCTCAGCACGGCCAAGCAACTTTTCTCCAAACCTCGGCACAACCGAGTAACTTTGTCCGAACCTCAGCATGGCCGAACAACTTTCTCCATATCTCGGCACGTCTGAGCAACTTTTTCCAAACCTTGATATGACTGAGCAACATTTCTTCGAACCTCGGCATGGCCGAGTAACTTTTCTCCATACCTCAGCAGGGCCGAGCAACATTCTCCATACCTTGGCAGGGCCAATTAAAAATTTCTCTGAACCTTGGTAGAGCTAAGTAAAAAATTTCTTCGTACCTCGGCAGGGCAGAGCAATACTCTCTGAACATTGGTAGGGCTGAACAATTTTCTCCGCAGGGCCAAGTAAAAAAATTCTCCGAACCTTGGTAAGGCCAAGTAAAAAAATTTCTCCGAACCTAGACACGACCGAGCAATATTTCTTCGAACCTCGGCAGGGCCGAGCAACTTTCTCTGAACCTCGGCATGGTCGAGCGACTTTTCTCGAAACCTTGGCAGGGCCAAGTAAAAAAAAAAATTCTTTATACCTCGGTAGGGCCAAGTAACATTCCTTGAACCTCAGCAGGGCCGAGCAACATTCTTTGAACCTTGGCAGGGCCAAGTAAAACATTTTTCTAAACCTCGACAGGGCCAAGTAAAACATTTCTCCAAACCTCGACACGGCCGAGCAACTTTTCTCCATACCTCAGCACAGTCGAGCAACTTTCTCCGAACCTCGGCATAGTCGAGCAACTTTTCTCCATACCTCGGCAGGGCTAAGCAACCTTCTTTGTACCTTGGTAGGACTAAGTAAAATTTCTCTGAGTAATAATCTTCGCACCCTGGCGGAGCGAGGTAAGATTTTTTTTCGAACCTCGACATGGCCGAGCAATTCTCGGTATGGCCAAAATGTTCCTCCAATTGAATTAACCATTTGGAACTCTACTCCATATGCCCGAACCTACGCTTTGGACTAGGGAGTAGGAGGCAAGTAATGTGGGGTAAAATTATCATTGCGCCAACATCCGTGTATATGGCAAAAAGGTTAGAGCCACTTTTGGTTCCTAAGTCGTTAATTATCATGTTTGAAAAAAGATAAACTGCCATATGATATGGCTGATGAAGCCGTGTGTGAGTTAACAGTGAAAGTTAAGGCGGCCCCAGCCTCCAAGGTAGTCTCATCTTTGGAAGCGGTCCCAACTGCCAAGGCGGCCTCGTCTCCGGACTTGGCCCTAGACTCCAAAGTCGATTCTAGTCGGCATCAGCACCGACTCGGCCCCATAGTCAGCCCTAGCACCGATTCTGAAGTCGATCTCCTCACCGACTCCAGAGTTAGTACCGATGGCATCATCAGTCTCGATGCCAACACCAGAGATGGTCTTCGAATCTCAGCAGGGCTGATCTACCTCAGTACCTCAAAAGGGCCGAACTATATCTAAACCTTGGCAGGGCCAAGTAGGGGTGCAACTCGGGCTCATGAAACTCGGGTTTTCCTCAACCCTAACCCTAACCCTATTTGTAAAATGTCAACCCTAACCCTATTTGTAAAACCTCAACCCTAACCCTATTTTTAAAAATCAGGTTCGAATTTAGTTTCGGGTTGAAATTCGGATTGATGGAAAAATAAAATAAAATACTTTTTTCAAAGTAAATAAATATCGAATTATGGATCCCAAAGATTAAAAAATAAAATTCCTTGCCAAACGCAAAAGCTGAACTCGGAGCTTTAACATTGTATTTAAAAAAAGTCTTACCTGAAACAAAGAAGAGAAGGAGATGCCGTAAATAAGAAGAGGAGGAGGTGGGAAGTAAACGAAATGTGCGGATGGTCCGCCTTTATGTTTATCCTTTTCCTCGCCTGCGACCGACGACCTTGCCCTCCCCGCCCTTAAGTTGGCCATCTCGTCCGACCCAATTGACGCCTTCAACGCCCCCAAAATCTGGTGCTAATAAGCTACACCGTTCGAGTAACCCTGGGTTTGGGTTGGGCAAACATGAGTTTAAACACTGCTGTAAATTGGGTTCAGCGAACCGGGTTTGGGTTGAACTCAGCCCAAGTTGCACCCCTAGGGCCAAGCTATCTTAGTGCCTTGGAAGGGTCAAGCTATATCCGACCTTGGAAGAGCCGAGATATCTCAGTGCCTTGGAAAGGCCGAGCTATATCCGAACCTCGGCAGGGCCGAGCTATCTTAGTACCTCACCAGGATCGATCCTCATCCCTTCAACGTAAGTGCCATTGCTGCTTCAAACTATACCGGATATCTCGGAGGATGAGCCACCCTAATTGTAAGAATCACAGAATGAGCCTTCCAAAATGGAAATGGGAGCCAATTACAGTATTCCGTCATGATCAACGGGATTCCAAATTTTTGATAAAGCCTCATCAACTGTCGATCCCGTAACTGTTGGGATTCCGGCCTTATCGGATGCCAACTCCCTAAAATATGCCCAAAAAATCAGGTAACGACTCACCTCCTTGGCAGCATACAAATACCAAGTCCCTAGACCCTTCAGGTATACTCACGAAGGCAATCTAAGCCCAAAAAATAACTCTAGCAAAGGTCATTGCTTCTGAAAAATTATCTATTTGCTTAGAATCTTCACTGACTTGGGCATCGGAGGATCTTCTATAGGGACCACCCCATGTGATTTCTATGTGAGGACTATCTTGCATATCCATCTGAACGAAAGAACACTATCCAGATTTTGACGTGCATCATCCCCAAGCCGAAGAATAAATTTTCGCAGCAACAACTATTAAAAACTTAGCTGTTGAAAACTTTCGTTCACATTTAGTTTTTGCAATTGTTTCATCCATGGCTCTGCGACTTTCTTTAAATAAAATAACTAGGTTTTAATCCCTGCAACTATTGGGCTTATAATTTCTTTTTTATTAAAATAATTATTATAACTTTACTTTCGATTTCTACCACTTTAGCATTCCCACAAGAAATCATGTTTTTGGTTTAATCTGGAAGGTCTCAATTCTCATGCTTTCTATTTAATTTCTTAACTTGCATATCTAATTGATTTTATAGATCAAACAATTTTTATATTAATATATTGATCAAAAAAAATTTACTACCTTATTAGTATGTAAGAAACAAAATGGGACATGTTGGTAATTATTAGAATGCAAGAAATAAAATGGAACTTTATTGCTTATAAAATATTTTAAATATAATTAAATGATTGAGTTAACTCAATTTTATTCATACTTAACATAAAAGCAAAGTATAAATAATTAAATAAATAGGCTAAGTTACAAATTACTTTATGTGAAGTGTTGAGGGATAAAATTGCCATTGCATTGATAACCATGCGAAAGGGTTAAGATCAGCCCTGGCCCCCACTTGCTATACTGCACCCACAAAGAACGAGCTAGCTAGTATGATTCGGCGGATCAAGCAACCCGTAGCTCGGCCTCCCCGAGCAACCCATAGCTTGGCTCCCCCGAGCAACCCATGGCTCGGCCTCCCCCGAGCGATCTATAGCTCGGCTCCTGATGAGGACATCACTTCGGACCAGAGTTTGGGTCAGTCGAACCAGTCCTTGGATGTTCCTGTACCAGCATCCCAGAGTCAGCAGGCCACGTCAGGGAAGACTACACCAGATAATCTACGAAGGTCAAGAGGTTGCAGAACAAACGGGCTTAAAATTTTCTGTGTCGGATTGGGCCCAAACTTGGCTGGTCACATGGAAACGGGCTGATGATTCAAAGTCATGCCTTTGGCGATGAGCTGCTGTGGATTTTGGCCATCCGGGCTCGTTTGATAGGAGTTTTGGGCCTTTTTTTCGTTTTAATGGCATAGTTGTAATTTTATTGAACTTATGATGTTAGGGTTTGGTCTCTTTTATTTAAGCTTGGTTTTGGGGCGGCAGAGGCATTGAAGATGAAAATTTTTATGCTATTTCTCTTTTCTTTTCTGATTCCAAACAATTGAATTGAAAATTCAATTGATCTTCCTTTAAACTTCGGATTGTGAGTGATCAAATTCGAAGCTTTCTTTCTTTTCTTGTCAAGATTTGAACCAAACCTGGACGAATTCTTTTCTCGCAGATTAGATCGTTCTTGAGTTGCAGGCGTTTGAATATCGCCCTGCATCAACTTGGCCCTTGAGAAACTTGGTGATCCAGATCCGCCTTGATCCATATCCCTTCCATTACCGCCTTGATCCATCCTTCCATTACCGCCAAACCCTAACCAAAATTGATCCAATGGAGCAAGAGAACAAAGATCAATCCCTGAGAGACGCCGTGAGAGATGCTATGCAAGACGCCATGCGAGACCAGCACCAGGTGATGCAACAGATGATGCAAACCATGCAGGCGATGATGGCGCGGCTGGAGGTGCAGAATCGTGCCCAACCCCTTCGCGTGGAGGAGCGTGATGAAATTGATGAAGGTAGGGAGAGGGGTTTCGAAAATCTGGAGGCACCACCAATTCGAAGAGGGCAACAGAGGCCTGATGTTGGACTTCCAAGGTATGTCGATCAACCTCCCTATTTCGAAAATCAGAATCGGTGGGAAGCAGGCTTCAGGGTCGAAATTCCAGAGTTTAAAGGAGGAATTAACCCAGACGAGTATATAGATTGGACCCTTCAGGTCGATGATGTTTTTCGTCTGAAGGAGGTGCCCTTAGACAAGCAGGTACCGCTTGTCACAATTCGATTCAGAGATAGGGCTGCTGCTTGGTGGCATGCGCAGCACTATCGTAGATATATGGATGGGAGACCTCCATTAGCGTCATGGGCAGCGCTAAAGCAGGAGATGAACAGGGAGTTTTTGCCTCCGAACCATGAGCAGATTTTGTATTCGAAGTTGCATGGTTTGACGCAAGGTAGTCGGAGCGTCGAGGAGTACACAACTGAATTTTATCGATTGGTTGCACGAAATCGGTTGATTGAGGCTGAACCGAGATTGATAGCCATGTATCTTCATGGCTTGCGGCTGCCAATCCAAGATGCACTGGCTGTGCATCGAATTGATAGCGTAGGAGATGCGCATATGAGGGCTCAGGCAGTGGAAAAGAGCTTGATGAGAAACAGGGGGTTTCAGAGCAGAGGGGGTTTTACTACGGGCCAGAGTTCAGGGCAGAATTCAGGGGGCAAATTTATGCCTCCAGTAGCGAGGCCGCAGGCATCAGTACCTCCAAGACCAACAGGGTCGAGTGGAACCTCAGGTTCTCAAGCGAGAGTGGGCAGCAACAGGGCTAACATTCGGTGCCATCGGTGTCAGAATTTGGGGCACTATGCCAATGAATGCCCCAAGGCGCGAGCTCAGTTGTATATGGAGGATTATATGGAGGATGAAAATGGAGGAGAGTTCCCTGAGGATGAGGAATTTAATGATGAGCTGTGTGTTATTGATCCGGACCATATTCAAGGGGAGAGCTTGGTGATACGAAGAATGTGTCTGGCGCCGAGATCAGATGAGGATTGGCGTCGCACGACATCTTCACAACGAAATGTTTTGTGGCTGGCAAAACATGTCGTGTTATCATAGACTCCGGCAGTTGGGAGAATGTGATAGCAGAGGAGGCTGTGAAGAAGCTGGGGTTGCAGACAGACCCTCACCCACATCCATATAAGCTCGGTTGGGTGAACCGAAATGCAGACATTCAGGTCAGCCGAAGGTGTAAGTTGTCACTGTGTTTTGGTCCTCATTTCGAGACAACTATTGAGGCGGATGTTGTTCCAATGGATGCTACTCACATCATACTGGGGCGTCCGTGGCAGTTTGATAACAGGGCAGTATACAACGGGTACACCCACAGTTATATGCTGCGTCCAGATGGGAGGAAAGTTATTTTGAAGCCGCTTCAGGAAGTGAGTGGACAGAATACAGTAATTTGTTTACCAAGCACAGAATTCGATGCGAGTTTGGATGGAGAGGATGTTTGTTTTGCTTTGGTGAGCAAGTCAGGAGACTTCGGCGTGGAAGAGGAGCAAAGGCCAAATATGATTCCTGAGGAGTTGGTGTCTATCTTGGAGGAATTCCGAGATGTTGTATCAAAGGAGCTACCGGCCGGATTACCACCTCTCCGAGATATTCAGCACGGCATTGACCTTATTCCGGGCTCAGTGTTGCCGAATAAGGCTCATTATCGGATGACACCGCAGCAGCATGAGGAATTGAGGAGGCAGGTCCAAGAACTTTTGGACAAGGGGTTCGTACGGGAGAGCATTAGCCCGTGCGCGGTGCCAGCCCTTTTGGTACCGAAGAAGGATGGTACGTGGCGCATGTGTGTCGACAGCCGCGCGGTTAACAAAATTACTGTGAAGTACAGGTTCCCGATACCGAGGTTGGACGACATGCTTGATCAGTTGAGTGGTGCTAAGGTCTTCACGAAGATTGATTTGAAGAGTGGGTACCATCAGATAAGGATGAAGCCTGGAGACGAATGGAAGACAGCCTTCAAGACTAAGGAAGGGCTGTATGAATGGTTGGTAATGCCATTCGGGTTGTCCAACGCGCCGAGCACGTTCATGCGCGTAATGAACCAGGTTTTACGTCCATTTCTTAGCTCATTTGTGGTTGTCTACTTTGATGATATTTTGATATACAGCAGGACAGCCGAAGAGCATGTGGGCCATGTGGCACAGGTTTTGTCAGTGTTACGTGAGAACCAGTTAGTTGCTAACCCAGAGAAGTGCATTTGGATGGTTGGGAGACTGATTTTTCTGGGGTACGTTGTGACTGGAGAGGGGATTCTCCCAGATAGGAATAAGGTGCATGCAATTGTGGAATGGCCAGTACCATCAACCTTGACAGAATTGAGATCCTTTTTGGGTCTTGCAGGGTTTTATCGCAGGTTTGTCAAGGGGTACAGTGAGCTGGCTGCACCTTTAACGGAATTGTTGAAGGGAGCCAGATTCGGGTGGAATGATGCCGCACAGGAGGCATTTGATGGGCTGAAAGTCAGATTGACCGAAGCTCCTTTATTGGGTCTTCCTGATTTTGATAGAGTTTTTGAGGTGGATTGTGATGCTTCGAAGACTGGAATTGGGGCAGTGCTTAACCAGGAAGGAAGACCAGTTGCATACTTCAGTGAGAAGCTGGGAGGAGCTAAACTGGCTTATTCGGTTTATGATCTGGAATTGTACGCCATTGTGAGATCCTTGCAGCATTGGCGCCACTACTTGATTCAGCGGGAGTTTGTACTGTATTCAGACCATCAGGCGCTGAAGTTCTTACAGGGTCAGCATAAACTGAGTTCAAGGCATGCGAAGTGGGTGAGTGCCTTGCAGGAATACACTTTCAGCATCAAGCACAAGTCTGGTACGTTGAATAGAGTGGCTGATGCTTTGAGTAGGCGGAGCTTGTTGATTGGCGCTATGCATGTGTACACTCTCGGCTTTGAGAGTGTAAGGGAGGACATTCGTGTGGATGAGCACTTCAAGGAGATTTTGGCCAAAATTGAGGCGGGGGAGCGAACTGATTTCGTTCTCCATGATGGATATTTGTTTCGAGGTAACTGCTTATGTGTTCCGGATACGTCTCTTCGTGTGTTGATCATCCAGGAACTGCATAACCAGGGTCACTTCGGAAGGGATAAAACAGCCTGGTTGATTCGGCAGCGGTTTTATTGGCCTGGTCTTGACCGAGATGTCAAGGCTTTTGTGAAGAGGTGCAGGTTGTGTCAAGAGTCGAAGGGGACAGACACGAACCAAGGTATGTACACGCCTTTACCTATCCCAGAGGCACCATGGCGAGATGTTTCTATGGACTTTGTTGTAGGATTGCCACGGACAGCAAGGGGACTGGATTCGATTATGGTGATTGTGGATCGGTTCAGTAAGGTGGCGTGTTTCTTGCCATGCAAAACCACTTTTGATGCGTCAAAGGTTGCTGACTTATATTTTGCTTCAGTGGTTCGACATTTTGGTATACCGGCATCCATAGTGTCAGACAGGGACAGCAAGTTTATGGGACACTTCTGGCGAGAGCTGTGGAAGAAGTTGGGCACAAAGTTGAAATTCAGCAGTCCTTATCATCCTCAGACGGATGGACAGACTGAAGTTGTCAACCGTAGCTTGGGTAATCTGTTGCGGGCAAATGTGCATGAATTCAGGAGCTGGGATTTGTGTTTGCCGAAGATTGAGTTTGAGTTCAACTCTTCAGTGAACCGTTCTACAGGGTTTGCTCCGTTTCAGATACTGTTTGGGTTCTTGCCAAGAGGTCCTTTGGATGTTCTGCCAGTTGAGTCGCCAGAGAAGATGAGTCAGAAGGTTGAAGATAGAGTGTCTGACTTGCAGGAGATACATGCGACTGTTAGAGCCAAATTGGAGCAGACTTACGCCAAATACAAGGCGAAAGCTGATCAGCAGCGTCGGCAACAGTCCTTTGAAGTGGGCGATTTGGTATGGGTTTACTTACCGAGGGAGCGGTATCCAAAGGGAGCTTTAACGAAGCTCAAGCCGAAGAAGATAGGTCCATGCCAGGTATTGGAGAAATTTGGTGACAATGCCTATCGGGTTGAGTTACCAGATGATGTCTTTATTTCGGATGTGTTCAACATTCGGCATCTGACCCCTTATGCAGGAGAGAATGCGAGCTTGAGGTCAAGCTTTTCAGAGGAAGGGGAGAGTGATGAGGACATCACTTCGGACCAGAGTTTGGGTCAGTCGAACCAGTCCTTGGATGTTCCTGTACCAGCATCCCAGAGTCAGCAGGCCACGTCAGGGAAGACTACACCAGATAATCTACGAAGGTCCAAGAGGTTGCAGAACAAACGGGCTTAAAATTTTCTGTGTCGGATTGGGCCCAAACTTGGCTGGTCACATGGAAACGGGCTGATGATTCAAAGTCATGGCCTTTGGCAATGAGCTGCTGTGGATTTTGGCCATCCGGGCTCGTTTGATAGGAGTTTTGGGCCTTTTTTCGTTTTAATGGCATAGTTGTAATTTTATTGAACTTCTGGTTTTAGGGTTTGGTCTCTTTTATTTAAGCTTGGTTTTGGGGGCGGCCGCAGAGGCATTGAACGATGAAAATTTTTATGCTATTTCTCTTTTCTTTTCTGATTCCAAACAATTGAATTGAAAATTCGATTGATCTTCCTTTAAATTTCGGATTGTGAGTGATCAAATTCGAAGCTCTTCTTTCCTTTTCTTGTCAAGATTTGACCAAACTAGAACGAATTCTTTTCTCGCAGATTAGATCGTTCTTGAGTTGCAGGCGTTTGAATATCGCCCTGCATCAACTCCCCCGAGCAATCCATAGCTCGGCTTCCCCGAGCGATCCATAGCTCGGCTCCTCCGAGCAATCCATAGCTCGGCATGCACCTCCGCGGAATGAAATTGTTTCACGACCGGCTTATCTCTTTTGTCATATCTCAGCCGCCCTTGTGCCTCTGCTGCTCGAGCCGTGCTTACGCCCCAGCAGCGCGAACTATCTATGCATTTCGGCCGTCAAGGCCAGGTCATCCCTCGACCGTCTGAATCAAGCCTTTCCACTCCCCCGCGGGACCTAGCGCGGGAGAGCCTAAGTCTAGTGTAACAGAATTCCAAACGATGAATCATACCGAGGCATGGCCTAGGATCTACAATAACGGCCTAGGACCTACGCAGTCATCGGATCTCGGGCCATCAGAGAGCTCTCCCAGCCGTCGATCCTTCAACGGACAAGATACGGATCTCACCGGCCTCACAACAGCTTGATTCGAATCATCTCCGTATCCAACAACCTTCGAACCTTCCAGAAGGCGCTCAAGATTCAGGTGATTGCTTATAAATAAGACACTCCCAGATCTCTCAGGTAGCGCGCAAGCTCCCATACACAACTCCTAGCTCAATCTCAGCATCACTCTCTCTCTCTCTCTCACTGCTCCCCCTTCTCCTTTCTGCCGTCGGCGCTCCGCACGAGCTCCCGATAGGCCACCCCTAGAGGGACTCCCCAGAGAGATCCTTCTCCTTATTTCTGTTGATTGTCGATCCCCACTGACTTGAGCGTCCGAGGGTCTTCCACGGAGGGCCACCCCCAATGCCTCTCGCGTGAGGACTTCTTTGCAAGTCCGCCCAGGAGGAAGCCTGATCAGGAGACCGATCGCGCCGAAGTCGAGGACAGATTCCGGTGGCAACAGATTGGCGCTAGAGGAAGGGCCCTCAAGTCCATTAAAACTTGAAGAAAGGAGATAAGGATCTTGATCTGGAAGAGAACCTCTCCAATGGCTAATCGGAGAAGAGCAACTTCTGAAGCCCAGGACCAGGTCGCCTCCCAGAGACCTGATCCGATGAGTAGCGTGGCGCCGCAGCCACCACCGGTTGAGACCCCATCGCCGCCAGCTATCCCGGTGACCCAGGACCAGTTCGCCACACTGGTCCAGCAGGTCCAAGCCCTGACCCATCTGGTTCAGGAGCGCCTTCGCAACTCCCCTGCTCCATGCCTCCCTGAGGAGGCCGCAGCCCTTCTTCTCCGGCCACCCTCCTTCTCCGCATGGAGCCACGGACCCCCCACATCGACCCAAAGGGACAGACCAGTCCCGTGAGGGGTTGCGACAGGGATCCCCAGATCTCGGCGAGCCCGGTCCCTCTTCGGAGTCCTCCCCATGATTCGACGCCATCCCCGCGCTCTCCTCGCCCGGCCCCTCCTCTATATCTGAAGAGGAGATCCGCCGACAGATCCAGGAGATGCGTCAGGAGCTGGACGCCGCCAAGCAGGCCATCTGCCTCAGCCCAAGGCAGAGCAGGGCATCCCTTTCTCTAAGGGGATCATGGAGGAAGTGATTCCCTCCCATGTTAAGCTACCCGCCATCGAGCCCTACCACGGCTCCTCTGATCCGGACGATCACTCAGTAGCTTCCGGTCAATAATGATGTTCCACGGAGCATCAGATGCGATCCTCTGCGCGCTTTCCCATCCACCCTCAGAGGATCTGCCCGAACCTGGTTCAACGCCTTGAAACGGGTTCCATTGACTCATTCGACGAGCTGAGCCGTCTTTTTATTGGCCAGTTCGTCAGCAGCCGCCGCCACCGACGAAGATCCGACTCCCTCTCGAAGTTAAGCAAGAGAGGGGGAGTCCTTGAGAAATTACCTTGGCCGTTTCAACAAGGCCATGTTGGAGGTGGACCACCTTAATCATGAGGTGGCTATGTCCGCCCCAGCAGGAGTTTCAAAGGAGAGCGACTTCTACCTGGCGATGGAGGTCAGCTACCCCCCAACCTCTCTGATATGATGGCCCTTGGCGGACAAATACGCCAGGGTCGAAGAATCGCGGAGAGCTGCCCGCGTCGAGCTGGCGAAGAAGAAAGAGCCCAAAGGTATGGCAGACACCGACCCGTCAGCCAAGCCGCCTCGTCGCCAAAGAGTCCCCCACCGCTGCCAAGAAATCGCTCCGGAGCCCCTCAGGCGATTCGACCGCTACACTCCGCTGACTGTGCCCCGGGCGCAAATCCTCATGGAGATAGAGCGCCAGCTCCCCGACCAGTCCTCTCCGAGGGAACCCAACCCGGAGGGATCCCGCCAAGTACTGCCGCTACCACCGGGAGCATGGCCACGACACCGAAGAATGCTGGCAGCTGAAGAATGAAATTGAGAGGCTGATCCGGCGGGGGACTGAACCAGTTCAGGAGGGCGCCCGAGCCAGGACAAGGGGTGACGCCAGCCCGAGCTTCACAAGCCTCCTCCTCCAAATCCACCGTGATGGCCACATCAACATGATTGAAGAGGCCGGCGATCGAGCTCCAAAATGATGGTGAAGGCTCGGCGCCAAAGAAAGCAAACGGGCGAGCTCTCCTTCTCCGACGACGATCTCCAAGGGATACAATTCCCCATGATGACGCATTAGTTGTATCCCTCAATTTAAATAACTATGATGTAAGCCGGATCCTTGTTGATAGTGGAAGCTCGGTAAATGTTTTGTACCTTGTGTTTGCCAAGATGAAATTGCTCATGGAAAACCTCGAGCCGTGGATTCCACCCTAATGGGATTCACCGGCGACGTCATCTTCCCAGAAGGGGTCGTCACCCTGACGGTTCGGGCAGGAACCTGGCCCCTCGTGGCCATTTCAGACGGACTTCCTAGTGACCGACCTCAGGTCCCCATACAATGCATATTCGGCAGGCCCGGCCTGATGTCCCTCAAAGCCAGTTGTCTCCATCCCACACCTATCTATGAAATTCCCCACCGACGGGGAGTTGGTGTTGTCAAGGAAGCCAAGCCATGGCTCGGTAGTGTTTTGTCACCAGCCTTCAGTCCAGGATGCCGAAGTTGATGGGCTGGACGCTCGGGAGGACTTCGCCGAAACGGGAGAACCAACCGAGGAACTGGAAGAAGTACCACTGGACGAAGCTCATCCCGACCGAACCGTAAAGATCGGGTCGCTGCTGAAAGGAGAATCCCGGCAGAGCTGATCGATTCCTCCAAAGCAATGCCGATGTCTTTGCCTGGACCGCCTCCGACATGCCAGGAATCAGCCCGAGGTTCTCGTCCATCGCCTCAATGTGGACGAGATGTACCGCCCATCAAATAAAAGAAAAGGAGCTTCGCCCCAGAGCGGCAAAAGCCATTGAAGAGGAGGTCGACAAACTCATCAAGGCAACTTCATTCGGGAGGTGAATTACCCAAGTTGGCTGTCAAATGTCGTCATGGTGAAAGAAGTCGAACGGCAAGTGGAGGATCTGCATCGACTTCACCGACCTCAACAAAGCTGCCCGAAGGACAGCTTCCCCCTCCCGAATTGATCAGCTTGTGGATGCCACCTCGGGTCACCAGATGCTGTCATTCATGGATGCCTATTCGGCTACAATCAGATCCGGATGGCCCCCGAAGATGAAGAAAAGACCGCCTTCATAACCGACCGAGGTACTTACTGTTACCGTGTTATGCCTTTCGGTCTTAAAAATGCAGGTGCCACCTACCAAAGGCTGGTCAACAAAGTTTTCAAGGAGCAAATCGGCCGGAACATGGAGGTATATGTGGACGACATGCTGGTCAAAGCAAGGAAGCGTCACAGCATGTCGAGGACCTCTCGGAGAGCTTTGACACTGCGCAAATATGGGATGAAGCTCAACCCAACTAAGTGCGCCTTCGGCGTTAACTCTGGGAAGTTCCTCGGCTTCATGGTCTCCCAGCGGGGTATCGAAGCTAACCCCCAGAAGATTCAGGCTCTCCAACAAATGCGCCCCCGCATCTATTAAAGAGGTCCAGCGCCTAACTGGGAGATAGCGGCCCTTAACCGCTTGTGGCTCGGTCTGCCGAGAGATGCCTCCCCTTCTTCAAAACTCTCCGGTCGGCTAAGAATTTCCAGTGGACTTCCGAGTGTCAAAAATCATTCAAGATCTCAAGAAGTACCTCGGCTCTCCCCCTCTCCTCAGCAGTCCAAATCCTGGGGAGAAATTGTTCCTGTATCTGGCTGTCTCGGAAGGTGCTGTTGCTCGGTGCTGGTCAAGAAGAAAATAAGGCCAGAAGCCGATTTATTATGTCAGCAAACTGCTCCGCGGAAACGAGGTATACCAGGATTGAGAAGATGGTGTTGGCCTTGATCACCTCAGTCCGAAAGCTGCGGCCATACTTCCAAGCACATTCTGTGACGGTCCTGACTGACCAACCCATCAAGGCGGTGGTCCATCGCCCGAAGACATCGGGGAGAATGACAAATGGGCCGTCGAGCTGAGCGAGCATGACATACATTCCAGCCTCGCCCGGCCATCAAAGCTCAGGTGCTAGCCGACTTCCTCCTCGAATGTACCATCCCGGAGGACGGCTCCACTCCCAACTCCCCGAGACCCAAAATCTGACGCCCGGTGGCTCCTCCATGTCGACGGGTCGTCCAACGCCCATTGCTCCGGTGCGGGCTTAGTCTCACCAGCCCGGAGGGGGATGACTTTCGAATATGGCGTCCGCTTCTCCTTCCCGGCCTCCAACAACGAAGCCGAGTATGAAGCTCTGCTAGCCGGCTCCAAATCGCCGCAACCTTAAGGTGGAGAAACTGAATGCCTTCACCGACTCTCAGCTGGTGCCGGCCACGTGCGGGGGAGTTTGAGGCCCGGGAACCGAACATGGTCCGATATCTCCAAGAGGTTCGAAGCCTACTCCCCATTTCCCTGAATTTGAGATCATTCAGATTCCTAGATCGAAAATGCCGTGCCGACCTATTATCGGTTGGCGACTGCAGAATCAATGGACGCCGAGCGAAAATTTCATCTGGAGATTTTGGAGAGACCCAGTATCGCGGAAGCCTGACCGAGTGATGCAAGTTGAGGCCGAACCATCATGGTTCGACCCCATCCTGAAGTATCTTAAAGAAGGGTCGCTCCGGCCGACCGAAGAGAAGCTAGAAGCTGAAGCTGCAGGCCACCCACTATGTGTTGATTGACAACCAGCTCTACAAGCGGTCCTTCTCTATGCCGTTGCTCAGATGCCTTCGCCCATCGAAGCTGATTATGCTCTTCGGGAGGTACATGAAGGGATTTGCGGCAACCATCTGGGGAGCCGGTCTTATGCCACAAGGTGCTGCGTCAAGGTTACTATTGGCCAACCATGCAAAAGGATGCTGACGACCTCGTCCGAGCTTGTGACCCATGCCAAAGACACTCAAGTATTCAGAGGCTCCCCTCCGCCAGCTAGTTCCATATCCTCCGCTTGGCCCTTTGCCAAGTGGGGGATGGACATCCTCGGCCCATTTCCACTCGCCACGGGACAGCGGAAGTTTTTATTCGTCGCCATCGACTACTTCACCAAATGGGTCGAGGCGGAAGCAGTTGCTCAAATAACCGAGGCTCGGGCCAAGGACTTGTGTGGAGATCCATCATTTGCCGCTTCGGCCTCCCACACACCATAATCACGACAACGGCAAGCAGTTCGACAATCCGAAGTTCCGTCAGTTCTGTGAGGAGCATGGGATCCATCACCGCCTTACCTCGGTCGGGCATCCACAAGCAACGGAGCAGCCGAGGTAACCAACCGAACCTTGCTTCAAGGGATCAAAGCTCGGCTCTCCAGAGCCCGAGGCAGATGGGCAGACGAGTTGCACCATGTCCTATGGGCCTACTGTTGAGAAATTATTGAAACATAATTGCCCCAACTTTATTGATTTTGATGATTTCCAAAAGCCATGAGTATCTTAAAGGAAACAATGTGTTTATTTATCAAAAACCTTGAGCTTATTCAAATTGAAAGGAATGAACTATCAATGGTTATATTAAATGAGTTTTGAATCAATTAGAAAAAGAATTTCAAGTTCTATGCTTAAAGAATTCAAAAAGGAATTTTACACTTTATATTTCAATCGATGAATTCTTGAAACATGTCTTGAATCCATGATAAATCATATTTAATGTATTCAAGTCAAATTTATATTTTAAATTTAATTGGGACAAGTTTTAAAGTCAATCAGAACATTTTTCTGATTTTTGTATCGGTCCCGAGCCGACTCAAGGGTTTCCGAGTCGACTCCCCTCTGAGTTTCTCGAGTCGACCCTTGGTTTTCAAGAGTCGACCCCTGAATTCTTGCGAGCCGACTCCTGTCTGTGCGAGCCGACTCGCTCAGACAACAGAACCCATTTTTGAGCACTTCTCGAGTCGACTCCCCTTTTCTCGAGTCGACTCCCGACTTTCGGAGCCGACACCTTTCGCGAGTCGACCCCTCAATGGTTAAAATGTTTCTATTTTTGGTAATCGACCTCGAGCCGACTCCCCGAGCTCGAGTCGACTCCGAAATCTGGGCGCGATTTTTAACGATGACACATCAGCCCCAACGGTAAGATTTTTGAATAACGGCTATTTTTCCCTGTTCTAACGGATATATTTTTGCAGATCTATAAATAGAGGAGCCTTTTCAAATCAAAACAAAGAGAAATCAAAAAGAGAGAAAAGAATATCATTTGAAAAGAGGGAAAAACAGAGCATATTGGAAAAATTTTAGCTCAAAGAAGAGTGATTCAAAAGGAGTGAAATCCAAGTGAAAGATTCGTCTACTCCTTCTCATCAATCCACAAGAGCCAAAGAAAATCCAAGCTTTCAAAGTCAAATCAGGATTTTCAAAAGAGGAAAAAGCTTCATCTCAACTCCAAAGTCTTCAACGGTCAAGAATCTGCTGAGGCGTGATTCAACACTTAGAGGAGTTGAAGAGAAGAAGGGAGAAAGCCCAAGCATCTACCATCTGCAAAACATCAGGCTTTTCTAACCCTTTTATTTTTATTTGTATATTTGCTCAAGGGGAGCATTTATTGTTCAAACACTTCATTTTATTTGTTTGCTGATTCAATCAGTGGATTGAATCAGTGGAGGTTGGTATACCTCGTTACAAGCCGGAGTGCTTGTGTTGGGTTAGTTGTGAGCCCGAAAAACAACGTGTAGGGTTTTGTGCTGGTAAGCCCGAGTAAAACCAGCTGGGTTCGTTGTGATCCCGGTAAAACAACAAGTTTGAGTTGTGAGCTTGGAAAACAACTCGGCTGTAATCTAGAGAGATTATAGTGTGGACCCAAGTGAATCTTGGGAGTGGACGTAGGTGTTGGTTGCACCGAACCACTATAAAATTCTTGTGTTTGCCGTGCCTAATTTTCTCTATCTCTATCTCTCTTATTTGCTTGTGTTTGCTTATTAGTTATCTCACTTGCACATCTTGCTAACTAATCAATTAAAGTTAAAAAGTCTTAAATTTTTAAGAACCCAATTCACCCCCCCCCTCTTGGGTTGCCATCTGGGCCAACAATTGGTATCAGAGCAAGTGCTCATTTAGAGTTTGATCTCACGATCAAGAGCTAAAGTCATTATGGCAACACAAAGTGGTTCAAGTTTTGCTGAAGGTCATTCTACGAATAGACCTCCACTTTTTAATGGCTCAAACTATTCTTATTGGAAAGCTAGAATGAGGATATTCATTCAAGCTTCTGATTATGAGCTTTGGGGTGTTATAATTAATGGACCTAGTACACCCACACACCTTATTGATGGCACTATTGTTCCAAAGCCCGAAAGGGATTGGAATGATAATGATAGGAGAATGGCTCAACTTAATGCCAAAGCCATTAATATCTTATATTGTTCCTTAGATTCAAATGAATTCAACCGCATCTCTACTTGTAATTCCGCTAAAGAAATATGGGATAGGTTGGAAATTACACATGAAGGAACAAACCAAGTAAAAGAATCAAAGATAAATATTTTGGTTCATAAATATGAATTGTTTACAATGGAACAAACTGAAACCATCACATGCATGTTCACTAGATTCACTGATATTGTGAATGGTTTGAAAAGTCTTGGAAAATTTATACTAATGCTGATCTTGTTCGCAAAATACTCAGGTCATTGCCAAGATCGTGGGAAGCAAAAGTCACTGCAATCCAAGAAGCCAAAGACCTCAATGCACTACCCTTAGAGGAGCTTCTAGGATCCTCATGACCCACGAATTGACAATGAGGCAGCATGTTGAGGAGGAAACAAAAAGAAGAAAAACTTGCCCTCAAGACTGCAAATGGAAGAGAGCAGCAGTGAAAGAATGATGAAGATGATGATGAAACTGCTCTCTTGGCCAAAAATTCAGAAGGTTTATGAGAAAAAGGCCCTTCCATAAAAAGAAATTTGGAGCAAGATTGAAGGAGAAAAGGATAAGAAAAAGGACAAGGAGAAAGAAAAAGAAAAGAGCCCTTAGTATGTTATGAGTGTAAAAAGCCAGGGCACTTTAATATGATTGTCCTTTGCTGAAAAAGGCCTACAAGAAAAAGAAGAAAGCATACATGGCAACATGGTCTGATGAATCTTCTCGTCGGAAGAAGAAGAACAAAAGGAAGTTGCCAATATTTGCTTCATGGCCAACGACGACGACAACGACAATGAGGTAAGTTCTGAAAACTCAAATGATGATTTACATTTGATGAAATGTTTGAGGCTTTCAATGAACTTATGATTGATTTTAAATGTTGAAAAAGAAAGTATAAATTTTGAAAAATGATAATATTAGTTTAGCTAAAAGTAAAAATGAATTAGCTTTAGAAGTTAAGAACTTAACTAATGAAAAAGAAGAACTTAGGAAAGAAAGAGAATCTTAATCAAGAAAAGATTTTAAAATCTGAAACTAAAAACTCAACTAAAGATTTAAAAGATCAAATAGAAACTTTAGCTTTAGATAAAGAACAGCAAGCTAAAGAAATTGACTCTCTTAAGAAAGATGTTAAAAAATATAAAGACATTGTTGAGAAATTCACTTAAGTTCAACTAAACTTAACATGATTCTAGATAGTCAAAAAGCTGTTTTTGACAAAGCTGGCTAGGATATAACACATTAAGAAAACAAAATCACTAAAGAATATTTTTGTAAAAGCCAACCAAAGTAATATAACTTGTTTTAAATGTAATGAAAAAGGTCACAAATCCTTTGAATGCAAAACTTAAAAACAACAACAAGTTAAATATTAAAGCTAAGAAAATATGGGTTCCGAAAGGAACAATTTTTATTGCTGCTAACCATGAAGGACCCAAGAAAGCTTGGGTACCTAAGCATAAAGTTTGATGATATTGCAGGAATGTCTTGTAGCCAAAAGATCAAAGAAAAAGTGGTATCTTGATAGCGGCTGCTCAAGACATATGACGGGTGACAAAGAGGAATTCATCACCCTAGAAGAAAAGAAAGGTGGAGTTGTGACATTTGGCGATAACGGTAAAGGTCAAATTTGGGCCTTGGTAAAGTTCGCATAACTCCATCTATAGTTATTGATAATGTACTTTATGTTAATGGTTTGAAGCATAATCTAATTAGCATAAGCCAATTATGTGATAAAAACTTTAATGTTTCATTTAAATCTTCTTTATGCACTGTAACTAATTCTATTGATGATAGCATTGTTTTTACTGGTTATAGATTTGGCAATGTATACTTAGTTGACTTAGACAAAACTTCTAAGAGTAGTCATTGCCTAATTGCTGATAATGCTAACATTAATGATATTAGTTGGTTGTGGCATCGTAGATTAGGTCATGCAAGCACACACCTTATTTCAAAACTAATTAAAATGGATTTAGTTAAAGGTTTACCTAAATTAGATTTTGAAAATAATAAAATCTGTGATGCATGTCAATTTGGAAAACAAACTAGAAGTTCTTTTAAATCTAAAAACATTGTTTCAACTTCTAGGGACTAGAGCTACTTCACATGGATCTTTTCGGACCAACTAGAACCACAAGTCTAGGAGGAAAGAAATATGGTCTAGTGATTGTAGATGATTATTCTAGATATACTTGGGTAATGTTTTTAGCTCACAAAGATGAGACTTTCTCGATGTTCCTGAAATTCTTCAAGAAAGTCACAAATGAGAAAAACACTACTATAGTATCTCTAAGAAGTGATCATGGAACAGAATTTGAAAATCACTTATTTGAAAATTTCTGCACTGAAAATGGAATTAATCATAATTTTTCAGCCCCTAGGACTCCACAACAAACGGTGTAGTTGAAAGAAAAAATAGAACTTAGAAGACATGGCCCGTACCATGCTATGTGAAAGCAACTTACCAAAGTATTTTTGGGCGGAAGCAATTAACACAGCATGTTACATCTTAAACAGAGCTTTAATAAGACCAATATTAAAGAAAACACCTTATGAATTATGGAATGAAAGAAAACCAAATATAAAATACTTTCATGCATTTGGATGTAAATGTTTCATTCATAATAATGGTAAAAACAACTTAGGAAAATTTGATGCTAAATCTGATGAAGGAATTTTTCTAGGTTATTCAACAACTAGTAAGGCATATAGAATCTTTAACAAGAAAACCTTAGTAGTTGAAGAATCCATTCATGTAGTTTTTGATGAATCTTTAGCAACTGGATCTGAAAAGATTGATGATGAGGAAGATACAAACATAATTGAAAAAGATCTTGAAAAACTTAATATTGAAGTATCTTCTGATCATGAACAAGAGGCTAAAGATGATGATTCACATAAGGACGATGATGTTAATATGATCATAATGATGTAGATCTTCCAAGAGACTGGAGATATGCTCATAGTCATCCTAAGGAATTGATTATAGGCGATCCATCTCAAGGAATAAGGACTAGATCATACATGAGAAATATTAGTAATCATCTTGCATTTGTATCACAAATAGAACCTAAAACTATAGAAGAAGCTGAAAAAGATAATAATTGGATGTTAGCTATGCAAGAAGAACTAAATCAATTTACTAGAAATAATGTTTGGACTTTAGTTGAAAGACCTAAAAACCATTCAGTAATAGGAACTAAATGGGTTTTTAGAAATAAATTAGATGAAAATGGCATAGTAATTAGAAACAAAGCTAGATTGGTTGCTAAAGGATATAGTCAAGAAGAAGGTATTGATTTTGATGAAACCTTTGCACCTGTAGCTAGATTAGAAGCCATTAGACTTTTACTTGCATTTGCATGTCATATGAACATTAACTTATTTCAAATGGATGTAAAAAGCGCATTTTTAAATGGATTTATTAATGAAGAAGTTTATGTAGAACAACCACCAGGTTTTGAAGATCACGAGTTTTCAAATCACGTTTTTAAATTGCACAAAGCTTTATATGGTTTGAAACAAGCACCTAGAGCTTGGTATGATAGGTTAAGTAAATTCTTAATAGAAAATGATTTTACAAGAGGAAATGTTGATAAAACTTGTTTTTGAAAAGAAAAAGTAAAGATTTACTTGTAGTACAAATATACGTAGATGACATTATTTTTGGTGCTACTAACGAATCTCTTTGTCAAGAATTTGCAAAGTTGATGCAGGGAGAATTCGAGATGAGCATGATGGGAGAACTCAACTTCTTCCTTGGACTCCAGATCAAACAATGCAAGGAGGGAATCTTTATCAACCAAACCAAATACACAAGAGAACTACTCAAAAAGTTTGGTATGGAAACAATGAAACCCCTTGGAACACCAATGAGTCCTTCATGCAAGCTAGACAAAGATGAAGAAGGTAAGAAGGTTGATCAAAAGTATTATCGAGGTATTATCGGATCCCTTCTCTATTTAACAGCAAGTAGACCAGATATAATGTTTGCAGTATGTTTATGTGCTAGATTTCAAGCTGAACCTAAAGAATCACATTTAATAGCTGTTAAAAGAATTTTAAGATATCTAAATGGAACTAAAAATGTAGGTTTATGGTATTCTAGAGACTCCACATTAAACCTAATTGCATATTCAGATTCTGATTATGCCGGATGTAAAATTGATAGAAAAAGCACAAGTGGTGCATGCCATTTCTTAGGTAACTTAATCACATGGTTTAGCAAAAAGCAAAATTCAGTTGCATTATCAACTACTGAAGCTGAATATGTAGCAGCTGGAAGTTGCTGTGCGCAAATCCTATGGATTAAGCGACAACTTGAAGACTATGGTATCAACTTAATAAGACACCCATAAGATGTGATAATACTAGCGCAATCAATTTAACTAAAAATCCAATTCAACACTCAAGGACAAAACACATAGAAATTAGATATCATTTTATAAGGGAACATGTAGCTAATGATGAAATTTGTTTAGATTATGTAAACACTGAAGAACAATTAGCTGACATTTTACAAAACCCCTAAGTGAAGAAAGATTTTGAATATCTTAGAGGAGAATTAGGAATTTGTAATCCTTTTGAATAAATTTTGAAACTTAAGGAAATATCTAGAATTCTTTCAATTCTCAAAATCTTAAGGAAATTTATCTAGAACTCATATCAAAATGATTTATCAAACTCCATGATTTTTAATCATACTCAAAGATCAAATCCGGATCATTTCATTTCTGAAAAATTAATTTTTTCTGTGTCCGGAGCCGACTCGAGAGTTCGGAGTCGACTCGAGTTTCTCTGAAACTCAGGAGTCGACCCCTGGTCTGAGCGAGTCGACTCGATCGGTTGCTCTGTGACTTGGCGAGCCGACTCGACACTTTGCGCGAGTCGACTCGACGTGGTCCCAAATTATTTAGGGCACGAGTCGACCCGACGGTCATTTCATTCTTCCAAAATCTTCCAAATCCTCTCCAAAATTTCCCAAACCCTCCAAACTTCAAATACTTGATTAAACAATCCTTCAAATCAATGGCCCCAAAACCCGTGGAGCAGTAGTGGCGCCGGGATGAAGAGGAAAAGGACCGTGCGTCGACCCGTCCGCGAGCCGACTCCGGATTCTTCTTCTTCGGATGATCTCCTGCTCCACTCCACTCCTACCCTCAGGTAGATCTCCTAGCTAGTAGATTGTACCACAGGAAGGAAAGTGATTTGATTTGTTTGAGAATGAGGGATTATATTGGTAGGCAGTTAAGAGATGGGTTTGAGAAAATTTGTTCTTGGACTGTCCTACATATCCTGCTTTGGTAAAGATTTTACAAGAATTTGTCTAGAGGAGACAATGGTTGGTAAGCAAGTAGAGGATGGTTTGAACATTACTGCCTCCATTCTTTCTAGACTATTGACTTACCCTATCTGGACCTTCACATTTGCCCAGAGGATAGGTCTCCTGCTCTCACCAGATTATTGAATAGAAACTTTGAGGGATTTGAGAAGTTTTGCAAGTCAACTGCCATTGGACTTAAGGCTTCTACACAAATTTGCAGCAGGATTCTATTTCCCAAGACAGGCCGGTTTGACTATGTTTCAGAGAGGGATATTTTTGTCATGGATGCTGTAGTATCAGGAAACCATCAATCTGCCTAGGATGATATTATGGTATATTGCTGATTGTGGGGAAGAAGAAATCTGTCTTCCCTATGGCATGATCTTGACTCAGTTATTCAGCCAAGGGATTGTTTAGTGATAGTGAGCCCAAAGAAGGATTAAGACATACTGACTATTATACTTTGGCCACTATTCATCGCATGGGATTTATTAAGAAAAATGGAATTGGGAAAGAACAGGATAGAGACTTAGATGCTGAGGCAGAGTTGAGACATTCATCTCCGGAGCCTCCTCAGGTCATCTATTCCAGATCTGTTCCTGCTCCTCTTCAGATCCTACTGAGCTCCTGCTCAGCTTCACTTTCATCTGTAGTTTTTCTGACTCAGTTAGATCAACTTCGATCTTTATTCAAGTCTGAGTTAAGTGATCAAGAGAAAGATTGAAGATGAATTTAATGAAAGTTATGAACTTAAAAGAAGCATTATATTCTCTAGTGATCGAGTTGGATTGAGTCCACTCTCAGCTCATCTAGGTTCCTTAAGTGAAAATTTAAAGAATATCTTTGAAGAACTTAAGGACATCTGTGGTGACTCGGAGACTTATTCAAAGCAATGCGAGCTTCAAGATAAAATTCAATCTGCTTGTTTTGTTGATAAAAAACTAAAAGACTATGTTAAGATTCAATGTGAAGGGATGAAGCAAATTGTAGATCATTGAATAGAATTACTAGAAGAAATTTTTAAGTTTTCATGTAATCTTTTTTGATGATTTATTTAATGCAATGTACAAGTTTACATTTATGTACTTTCATTTTGAAGTAATGAGAAGTTTGATGTTCATTGTCTATTCAATTGAGTACCCTTGAATATCTTTGAATGCTTATGTTTAATTTGATATAATTTTGAATATCTCAATACTCAATTGATAACTTAGATGCTGAATGAATTCGAATGATTTAATCAAGTTGATGCTCTGATGCATCTCAACCTTTTTGTTGATTACAAAAAAGGGGGAGAGATTTATATGATTTAATCGTATATGCATCATCTTTTTAATTGCCCTAATTAAATAAGGGGGAGAGAATTAAATAAGAAAAAGTATTTTCATTAAGGGGAAGAGATTTGAATTTCATAAAAAAAATTTTTTTTGAAAATTTTGAATGAGGTTCATAGGGGGAGCTACCTCATTGAGGGGGAGCCTTTCCATGAACACAAAAGTTGATTTTGGAATCATAAATTTTTTCAATTTTATAATGCATATACTCAATGTTTTTGTCATCATCAAAAAGGGGGAGATTGTTGAGAAATTATTGAAACATAATTGCCCCAACTTATTGATTTTGATGATTTCCAAAAGCCATGAGTATCTTAAAGGAAACAATGTGTTTATTTATCAAATACCTTGAGCTTATTCAAATTGAAAATGAACTATCAATGGTATATTGTTTTGAATCAATTGAAAAAGTTTCAAGTTCTATGCTTAAAGAATTCAAAAAGGAATTTTACACTTTATTTTCAATCAATGAATTCTTGAAAATGTCTTGAATGATGATTCAATTTAATTATTCAAGTCAAATTTATATTTTAAATTTAATTGGGACGAGTTTTAAAGTCAATCAGAATTTTTCTGATTTTTGTATCAGTCCCGAGCCGACTCAAGGGTTTCCGAGTCGACTCCCCTCGAGTTTCTCGAGTCGACCCTTGGTTTTCAAGAGTCGACCCCTGAATTCTTCGAGCCGACTCCTGACTGTGCGAGCCGACTCGACTCAGACGGCAGAACTCATTTTTGAGCACTTCTCGAGTCGACTCCCCTCGAGTCGACTCCCGACTTTCGGAGCCGACATTTCGCGAGTCGACCCCATGTTTCTATTTTTGGTAATCGACCTCGAGCCGACTCCCTCTCGAGTCGGAATCTGGGCGCGATTTTTGAGATGACACATCAGCTCCAACGGTAAGATTTTTGAATAACGGCTATTTTTTGTTCTAACGGATATATTTTTGCAGATCTATAAATAGAGGAGTTCTTTTCAAATCAAAAAAAGAGAAAATCAAAAAGAGAGAAAAGAATATCTTTGAAAAGAGGGAAAAACAGAGCATATTGGAAAAATCTTTTAGCTCAAAGAAGAGTGATTCAAAAGGAGTGAAATCCAAGTGAAGATTCGTCTACTCCTTCTCATCAATCCACAAGAGTCAAAAGAAAATCCAAGCATTTCAAAGATCAAATCCTTTTCAAAGAGGAAAAAGCTTCATCTCAACTCCAAAGCTTCAACGGTCAAGAATCTTGCTGAGGCTGATTCAACACTTCAAGAGGAGTTGAAGAGAAGAAGGGAGAAAGCCAAGCACAACCATCTGCAAAACATCAGGCTTTTCTAACCCTTTTATTTTTATTTGTATATCTGCTCAAGGGGAGCATTTATTGTTCAAACACTCATTTTATTTGTTTGCTGATTCAATCAGTGGATTGAATCAGTGGAGGTTGGTATACCTCGTTACAAGCCGGAGTGCTTGTGTTGGGTTAGTTGTGAGCCCGTGAAAAACAACGTGTAGGGTTTTGTGCTGGTAAGCCCGAGTAAAACCAGCTGGGTTCGTTGTGATCCCGGTAAAACAACAAGTTTGAGTTGTGAGCTTGGAAAACAACTCGGCTGTAATCTAGAGAGATTATAGTGTGGACCCAAGTGAATCTTGGGAGTGGACGTAGGTGTTGGTTGCACCGAACCACTATAAAATTCTTGTGTTTGCCGTGCCTAATTTTCTCTATCTCTATCTCTCTTTATTTGCTTGTGTATTGCTTTTAGTTAGCCTCTCACTTGCACATCTTGCTAACTAATCAATTAAAGTTAAAAAGTCTTAAATTTTTAAGAACCCAATTCCCCCCCCCTCTTGGGTTGCCATCTGGGCCAACAATTGGTATCAGAGCAAGTGCTCATTTAGAATTTGATCTCACGATCAAGGGCTAAAGATCCATATGGCAACACAAATTGGTTCAAGTTTTGCTGAAGGTCATTCTACGAATAGACCTCCACTTTTTAATGGCTCAAACTATTCATATTGGAAAGCTAGAATGAGGATATTCATTCAAGCTTCTGATTATGAGCTTTGGGGTGTTATAATTAATGGACCTAGTACACCCACACACCTTATTGATGGCACTATTGTTCCTAAACCCGAAAGGGATTGGAATGATAATGATAGGAGAATGGCACAACTAAATGCTAAGGCCATTAATATTTTATATTGTTCCTTAGATTCAAATGAATTCAACCGAATCTCAACTTGTAATTCCGCAAAAGAAATTTGGGATAGGTTGGAAATTACTCATGAAGGAACAAACCAAGTAAAGAATCAAAATAAATATTTTGGTTCACAAATATGAATTGTTTACAATGGAACAAACTGAAACCATCACATGCATGTTCACTAGATTTACTGATATTGTGAATGGTTTGAAAAGTCTTGGTAGAATTTATTCTAATGCTGATCTTGTGCGTAAAATTCTTAGGTCTACCAAGATCGTGGGAAGCAAAAGTCACTGCCATCCAAGAAGCAAAGGACCTCAATGCACTACCTTTAGAGGAGCTTCTAGGATCCTTAATGACCACGAGTTAACAATGAAGCAGCATGTTGAGGAGGAAACAAAAAGAAGAAAACTCTTGCCCTCAAGACTGCAGAAATGGAAGAGAGCAGCAGTGAAAGAATGATGAAGATGATGAGGAAACTGCTCTCTTGGCCAAAAAGTTCAGAAGGTTTATGAGAAAAAGGCCTTCCATAAAAAAAATTTGGAGCAAGATTTGAAGGAGAAAAGGATAAGAAAAAGGACAAGGAGAAAGAAAAAGAAAAAGAGCCCTTAGTATGTTATGAGTGCAAAAAGCCAGGGCACTTCAAGTATGACTGTCCTTTGCTGAAAAAGGCCTACAAGAAAAAGAAGAAAGCATACATGGCAACATGGTCTGATGAATCTTTCTCGTCGGAAGAAGATGAGCAAAAGGAAGTTGCCAATATTTGCTTCATGGCCAACGACGACGACAACGACAATGAGGTAAGTTCTGAAAACTCAAATGATGATTTTACATTTGATGAAATGTTTGAGGCTTTCAATGAACTTATGATTGATTTTAAATCCTTAAAAAAAAGTATAAGTTTTTGAAAAATGACAATATTAGTTTAGCTAAAAGTAAAAATGAATTAGCTTTAGAAGTTAAGAACTTAACTAATGAAAAAGAAGAACTTAGGAAAGAAAAAGATAATCTTAATCAAGAAATAGATTTATTGAAATCTGAAACTAAAAACTCAACTAAAGATTTAAAAGATCAAATAGAAACTTTAGCTTTAGATAAAGAACAGCAAGCTAAAGAAATTGACTCTCTTAAGAAAGATGTTAAAAAATATAAAGACATTGTTGAGAAATTCACATTAAGTTCAACTAAACTTAACATGATTCTAGATAGTCAAAAAGCTGTTTTTGACAAAGCTGGCTTAGGATATAACACATTAAGGAAACAAAAATCATTAAAGAATATTTTTATAAAAGCAACCAAAGTAATATAACTTGTTTTAAATGTAATGAAAAAGGTCACAAATCCTTTGAATGCAAAACGTTAAAGAATAACAACAAGTTAAATTAAAGCTAAGAAAATATGGGTTCCGAAAGGAACAATTTTTATTGCTGCTAACCATGAAGGACCCAAGAAAGCTTGGGTACCTAAGCATAAAGTTTAAATTATGTTGCAGGAATGTCTTGTAGCCAAAAGATCAAAGAAAAAGTGGTACCTTGATAGTGGCTGCTCAAGACATATGACGGGTGACAAAGATGAATTCATCACCCTAGAAGAAAAGAAAGGTGGAGTTGTGACGTTTGGCGATAACGGTAAAGGTCAAATTATGGGCCTTGGTAAAGTTCGCATAACTCCATCTACATTTATTGATAATGTACTTTATGTTAATGGTTTGAAGCATAATCTAATTAGCATAAGCCAATTATGTGATAAAAACTTTAATGTTTCATTTAAATCTTCTTTATGCACTGTAACTAATTCTATTGATGATAGCATTGTTTTTACTGGTTATAGACATGGCAATGTTTACTTAGTTGACTTGGAAAATTATCTTTGAGTGATCATTGCTTAATTGCTGACAATGCTAACATAATGATATTAGTTGGTTGTGGCATCGTAGATTAGGTCATGCAAGCACACACCTTATTTCAAAACTAATTAAAATGGATTTAGTTAAAGGATTACCTAAATTAGATTTTGAAAATAATAAATATGTGATGCATGTCAATTTGGAAAACAAACTAGAAGTTCTTTTAAATCTAAAAACATTGTTTCAACTTCTAGGGCTTTAGAGCTACTTCACATGGATCTTTTCGGACCAACTAGAACCACAAGTCTAGGAGGAAAGAAATATGGTCTAGTGATTGTAGATGATTATTCTAGATATACTTGGGTAATGTTTTTAGCTCACAAAGATGAGACTTTCTCGATTTTCCTGAAATTCTTTAAGAAAGTCACAAATGAGAAAAACACTACCATAGTATCTCTAAGAAGTGATCATGGAACAGAATTTGAAAATCACCTATTTGAAAATTTCTGCACTGAAAATGGAATTAATCATAATTTTTCAGCCCCTAGGACTCCACAACAAACGGTGTAGTTGAAAGAAAAAATAGGACTCTAGAAGACATGGCCCGTACCATGCTATGTGAAAGCAACTTACCAAAGTATTTTTGGGCGGAAGCAATTAACACAGCATGTTACATCTTAAACAGAGCCTTAATAAGACAATATTAAAGAAAATACCTTATGAATTATGGAATGAAAGAAAACCAAATATAAAATACTTTCATGCATTTGGATGTAAATGTTTCATTCATAATAATGGTAAAAACAACTTAGGAAAATTTGATGCTAAATCTGATGAAGAAATTTTTCTAGGTTATTCAACAACTAGTAAGGCATATAGAATCTTTAACAAGAAAACCTTAGTAGTTGAAGAATCCATACATGTAGTTTTGATGAATCTTTAGCAACTGGATCTGAAAAGATTGATGATGAGGAAGATACAAATATAATTGAAAAAGATCTTGAAAAACTTAATATTGAAGTATCTTCTGATCATGAACAAGAGGCTAAAGATGATGATTCACATAAGGACGATGATGTCAATATTGATCATAATGATGTAGATCTTCCAAGAGACTGGAGATATGCTCATAGTCATCCTAAGGAATTGATTATAGGCGATCCATCTCAAGGAATAAGGACTAGATCATACATGAGAAATATTAGTAATCATCTTGCATTTGTATCACAAATTGAACCTAAAACTATAGAAGAAGCTGAAAAAGATAATAATTGGATGTTAGCTATGCAAGAAGAACTAAATCAATTTACAAGAAATAATGTTTGGACCTTAGTTGAAAGACCTAAAAACCATTCAGTAATAGGATCAAAATGGATTTATAGAAATAAACTAGATGAAAATGGCATTGTAATTAGAAACAAAGCTAGATT
The DNA here is from genome assembly GCA_900491605.1 of Calamus simplicifolius. Classification (NCBI taxonomy): domain Eukaryota; kingdom Viridiplantae; phylum Streptophyta; class Magnoliopsida; order Arecales; family Arecaceae; genus Calamus; species Calamus simplicifolius. The sequence goes on along the minus strand of UESW01001966.1, from coordinate 252,799 downwards.
GGTTGCTAAAGGATATAATCAAGAAGAAGGTATTGATTTTGATGAAACCTTTGCACCAGTAGCTAGATTAGAAGCCATTAGGCTATTACTTGCATTTGCATGTCATATGAACATTAACTTATTTCAAATGGATGTAAAAAGCGCATTTTTAAATGGATTTATCAATGAAGAAGTTTATGTAGAACAACCACCAGCTGGGCCGAGCAACAAATCTCCGAACCTCAGCTGGGCCGAGCAACAAATCTCTGAACCTCGGCTGGGCCGAGCGATGAATTCTAAAGCCCCGGCCAAAACCGGAGTGCATAAAGCCCCAGCTAAAACCGAAGTGCATAAGTCCTGGCAAAAACCGAAGCGCGCAAACCCCAACCGAAACTGAAGGACTTCCGAACAATCCCCAGAGCTTCAGCCGGTTCGAAGAATATACGTCGCGCAATATCGTCAGCGGGTACAAATTCCGCACCTTTAGTAATCTCTAAAGGCCTCGACAGGCCCTACACGGCCGCCTAAGAACCCCGGACAAAGTCAGGGAACCTCTCCTACTGCTAAATCTCGGGCTAACCGAGCAGTATCCCTGTGCCTTAGTCGCGCCTAATGTTCGAATCCTCGGCCAAGCGAGCAAAGTCTCCATGCTTTAACCACGACCTAAGGCCTCGATCAAACTGAGCGACTTCCAAGATAACGGGAACACCTCCCGGTACTTAGCGGAGGTGAAAGACCTCTTTCTACCCAACGATAAAGACATACGAGCCATCTTTTTCCAAAGAAGCACATGTCTCGTTCCGCAAACAAGACCATGATTTACCGCATAAGCCCACGGGACCGCCCAGGTCTCCCTTTGGCTCGAACAGGGACAAATGGCTCCCCCTTTCTTTTTTATGGACCAAACGACGATCTCAGCAAAACAAAAGATTGCCAAAAAAGAACTTCCCTCTTTATTCATTATAAGGAAAAATACAAAAAGAAAAAGTAAAAGTAAAAATAGCCTTCACAGAGGCTCACTGCCTCTTCCAGGAGCTGCCAAGTCCTCCCTGTGTCGAGTCAGCTCGATGACTTGTTGACGGAGGGACGCTATCACCCCCTCCTGCCGGTCAATTACTCGACGAAGAGCCTCGGCCTCCCTTGTAGAGACAGCAAGAAACTCCTCGACCGTCTTTTTGAGCTGCTCATGGCCCGCTAGAGCTGACGCCAAGGCCATCCCATCAACAGTCACGGAAGAGCGACTCCCCCGGAAGTCCTTGTGGCCATTGCTGCCGACGTTCGGCTCTTCGGTCAATTGCCCTTCACCATGAGAGGCCATGCCTGCTCTCAGGAGCTATCGGAAGGCTAGCTGAGGGGATGACAAGCACTGCCATCTCTCTCGCCCATATTTATATCGCCCTGGTGAGTGTTTCGAGTAGTCGAGTCATTAATCCCAACCCAGGGAATTTGCCACGCGTCGTCACTTCGGCTGGCGCCCGCGGGAAGTGAAGAGTCACGCCCTTTCCCAAGGAAAATCGGTAGTTATGATGAACTACTCGGGAACCCCCCTCCTTCTATAAGAACTGGGTTCCTCCCCGTCTGCCGAGCCCTCACGAAGTAAATATTCTCGAAACTCCGCCGGATTTCCTCGAATCAACCGCCCTTGGAGAGGCGCGAAGAAACGAAAAGGTGCGTCAGCAGCTGACGCTGGCTCGCTTTCCTTGGAAATCAACAAATTATAAATATCGAGCGCCCCCATGCGCCGCCTATTTCTCTTTAGCGGTCCGTGTCGAATCTCACAGGAACCGAACATCAGAAGTCTCGGCGACGACCTAGTCATCTCTCCGAGCAACAAATCTTCGAACCTCGGCTGGGCCGAGCGATGATCTCTGAAGCCCTGGCCAAGACCGGAGTGTGTAAACCTTGGCCAAAGTCAAGGAATATGTTCTACTATTAAGAATCCCAGCCAAAGCCGAGGAGTTTTTCCCACTATCAAAGCACCAGCTTAAAGCTGAAACGCATGTCTCATTATCATAAATCCCGACCAAACCAAACAATCTCTGAAGTTCCATCTGGATTTGGGTAGCTTATAAGCCACGACTGGATCGGGTAGCGCAAAATCTTCGGCCAAGACCGAGCGATATCTCCGCGCCTTAGCCTACGCCTGAAAACTCGGACGAGCCGAGCAACTTCTTAAACATCCCAAGACGATGTTAGCGCCTCGCGGTACTTCGGTAGAGGTGAAGGACCTCCCTCTACTCAAAAGAGACATACGAGCTCTCTTTTCGAAGGAACACCTGTTTCGTTCTACAAACAAAACCATGTTTACTGCATGAATCCGCAGGACCGCCCAGGTCTCCCTTCAACTCAAACAGGAACAAACGGTCTCCCCTACTGAGGACCGAGCTGCGATTTTAGCAAAAAAATAAAGCGACGAGAACGCTACCAAAGTGTGCTATGACGCAGGAGCAACAACTCTCGGCACAAAAAGAAACAGGAGCCAGGAGAAAGGATAAAACTTTCTTTATTTCATTACCAGCAAAACGAATTACAACCACCTAAGAGGCATTACAAATGCATCGAAGCACAGGAAATGAAGACGAGTACATAGCTCGGCCGAACTGCTCCAAGACAGCTTCGGCATCTGATCCAGCAAATCAGACAAACCACGAACCAGTCAGCTCACCCTGATAACGAGTAAATGACTCGGCCCGACTGTTGCGACCAGCTTCAGTTAATAATGATATCTCGACATCTGGCCCGAGATATTAGAGAAATCAGAAAGGGTGGACGAGCTTTGTCCCAAGCCACCCATCCGCAGAGCCCTCCGACGAGTAGGAAGAAAGCTTGCGAACCCCGATGACCGGGTACTCCCCCAAATTGAGTGTGTGCTGCTAGCCACTGCCCAAGTCAAAAGGCAACGTACTAGCAGACAACACACCATCGCCCCCCTCCTCACGTGGCAAAAGATTCTCTGGGCGAACGAGCTCAGGAATCCGGATCAGGGAAGGAGGCGAAGTTCATGTAAGTCATGGGGGGCATGCGTACACTTCCTGCCTTGCGTCCCCCAAAGCGAATCGCAAAGGACACACATGAAGCGTATATGTGCGCTCTCCATACGATCTCTGCGAACCTCCTGTGCGCTCTCCATATGATCTCCGGAACTCCTTTCTTGAGGATGGGCCACTCTCCGGCGGCTCCTTCATCATCCCAGTTATCCGGAGGGCGATGACTTGCAGAAGGAAAGCTCGGTCCTCCCACTCTAAGCTCCAGAGAGATAGGCATCTTGTAAACCTTTGCAATTCATAGAGAAGAAAACTCTAGGATGGCCCAACACAGCCCTCTTTCCCCTTTTTATAGGCGAAGATGAACCAGGAGCAGCTATCAGAACAGAAAGCCTCGAGATTCAAAACGCCTGACCCACACCACCATGTGGCCTCCCGAGATGAAAACAGCGTCCCTCGTTACGCGCCAAGCGCGTTGCCCGAACCATGATGCATGCCAAAAGATTTTCTCTGATCCCGGATCATGAGCTTTAAATACAAAAAATCATCCGCCGATCTTACAGGTACTGGTAGACCTGGGAGATCGTCCCGCGAAAATGACATCCTCCAATGGCAAGTAAGCGCTTACACCATACGCTAAAGCAACCTGCATTGGAAAAGATCGATACAGCAAAGGTCCCTCGGAAAGTGCCGAGGCGACCTTTTGCCGGTTGCACAGCTGTACTATTTACTTTGGCAAAATGAAGATCGACCTGCCTTGGAAAAGATAAAGCACTGACGGGGATAATAAAGAGACGTGAGGACCAAATATTCCTCGATAGGGACATTTCGATACCCTATGCTCCGGCCGACCTCCCCCCTCCCCCTCCATCTTTGGAAGCCATCCTACTATCGCAAGCTCGGATGGACCAGCGAAAATCGGCGAAGAAAATGGTTAACGATGGCCTATCACCTATCGGTATTTAAACAGCTCCAGGCGAGAGCCCTAATCGCCTTAGCCATCAGCCCCAGTGCCACTGACATAAAATCTTGCTACGCGTCATCACCTCAGTGACCGCTTGCGGGAAGCGAGGAGTCACCCTCTCTTTACCAAAAAGAATAAAGGGATGACAATGAGGATTCAACAAACCCCCCTGCTCGGGAACAAACTCCCCTCTTTTCGTCGAAGGCACGTCCACGATTTCGCCACTGATAAGACGGACTACCCCGGTCCTAGCTAGGATGCTTCTGTGATTCCTAGTCCCGTCCAGTCGACCTACCGCATTTCTCGGTCCCAGCCGAGCTATTTCATTTCTCGGCCCTAGCCGAGCTATTTCATCCCTCGGTCCCAGCTGAGCTATTTCATTTCTTGGTCCTAGCCGAGCTATTTCATCCCTCGGCCCCAGCCGAGCTATCACGTCCCTCAGCTCCAGCCGAGCTATTTCGTCCCTCGGCCCTAGCTGAGCTGTTTCATCCTTCGGCCCTAGCCGAACCATTGCGTCATTCGGCTTAAGCCGAACTAAATCATCTCTCAACCTCCTTTTGTACCGAGCTATATTGTCTCTCGGCTCCTTCGTCAGGGCTACCCCTATGCCTTGGCCTCGACCAAGATGCTCCCTCAAATTTGAGCCAAAAAACCAACCAAGCGGCGCAAATAAGCCATAGGTTGCTCGCGGTTGGGATAAAAATTTAAGACAAGAAATCATCCGAGAAAGGCAAACAAATGAAAACAACTAGTTCGTTTACTAATTTATGGTCAAACTACAAAAGAAAAGAAACAAAAAATACATGTGGAGGCCCTCAGGGATCAAAGCTTGGGATCAGACCCTGCGCACCCTGCAGCGGCGTCAGCAGGAGCATTGCTTGGCCCCCCCTTTTCGATGGTGTCCCGCCGAGATACCTCAGCGACAGCATCGACGCCCAGAACAGCTTCGATATCGACATCTGAGATCTCCTCATACTCGTCCTCCTCGGCCCCCGAGGTGCGGGTCTCATAACATTCAGCTTCCAAACAGGATAAGTCCAGGTCGGGATAAGCTTGGGTGATCTTAGCTCGCGCCTCCTCCTCGCCGAACCGGAATGCATCGGCATAGGCCGCCCTGTGTTCCTCGGCAAACTGGGTGGAGCTCTTATACTCCTCCACCGCTGAAGAGGCCCGCGTGTTTGCCTCGGTCAGTTGTTTCTCCAACTCGGAAATCCTTCGGTGCCTTAAAGCCACCTCCTCTCGAAGGCCATCAACCGCTCCTGGAACTCCAGACTCATCTTGTTTACCTGCAGACAAAAAGTCGAGTAAGAAGAAGGTCGAAAGGCCAAAACAGACGGGACAGGAAACACCCTACCTGCTCATCCCGCCGAGCTAGTTCATTGCCCAGCGCTTGAACCCTATTGAGAGCCTTCGATTTAGCCGATTGATTTTGACAAAGACTCTCTTTGAGTTCATCAACCCGGGACTGTCCGTCCCCAATCTCCTGGTGAGCGTAGTCGAGCTCGTCGGAGAGTCGAGCAGCTCGCTCGTCCAACCTTTTTAGCCAATCCTTCATTTCGGCAAGTTCTTTGTCCAAACGAGTGAGCTGGTCCTGATACCGCCGGCACTTGAGCTCCTCCTCCTCGAGCCTCTTGTCCCAGTTGCTTTTATCTTCGGCGTGGCTGGCTTTCAGTTGATCCCATCTCTTATCGAAAAACCGCTGCATGGCCTTGACCTTATCCTCGTGCTCCGCTCTAGTCTGGGATAATTCCAAACTAGCCTTGTCGATTTGCTCATGAAAGCCTTGAAGCTCATTGACCTGCGTTGCGAGTTGAGAGCCTCTTTCTCTCTCAGCTGTAAGGACCTTACGAGTCTCCTCGAGCTCCCTTTGGGAGACCACCAAGGCTCGAGAAAGGCTAGCTGTTGAATTCACCCTCTCCTTGAGGTGATCGAATTCTTTGCGGGCCCGAGCCCAAGCTTCGACAGTCAGATGCAAACGACATTTCAACGCCCTCATGATCAAGGCATTCTGCGAAAAGGATCACACATATGAGAACACAGTCAACTAACCGACCGAAAACCCTGCTTCGGTGTGATAACTTACCCGATACACGTAATCCGAAGCAATCCTCGTGAGGGCAAGGTCATCAATCTCGGCGAGAAGGAAAGCTTCATTCGGCACCCCAGTGTGCCTAAAGGCCACCTCGACAAGATCCTCCGGATCGTTCCCCTTCGCCGAGGAACTCTCTCCCTCTTGGAACACAGACCGCATCAAAGCGGAGAACATGGCACTCACCTCCGGATCGCGTGAGTGGAAATCTACACTCAAGGAGCCGACCTGGGAACCCGTGGCCCCTGAGGCCCTTGTCCGGCCAACCTCCTCCACCAAAGCCCTCATTTGAGAGGTTTCAGGCATCTCAACTCCGGCAAGGGAAGCCCCAGCCCGGACGTCCCCTTCGCTCAGCAGCTCCCCTCCTTCTCCTTCTTCTTCTTCTTCTTCTTCTTCTGCTTCTTCGGACGTTTCTCTGCCCCCGGCAGACTCCTCTTGGACCTCAGTTTCTCTCGGGGCCTCCGGCGCCTCAGCAGAAGGCCTTTCGCCGGAAGACGCCCCGCGAGGTTTGGTCGCTGGTTTGACCGGTTCGGTTGCCCCTTCGCCCTTCGCCGATTCTCCTGCGGGCAACCTGGGCTGAACTTCGACGACTACAACTACTTCTCCCACCTCGATTGAAGTGGAGACCATTCCCGCCTCTGCCTGCAACTTCTCCGGACCACCGGCCTCCAGTGAGGGGGACCGGGCAACCCCGACCACGGGGGTCTCCGAGTGAACTGACGTTGCTCCCTCGCCATCATCTGACAAAACGCCAACAGGTGGGGAGGAAATTTTGGCAACCTCCTCCGAAATGCCCGCGGTGTCCTGATCTCTCCCCGCTGATAGACCTTCCTCCGCCACCAAAGAACCATGCGCCGCCGGAACCACGATACTTCCATCCCGCGGCGACGAGGAACGGCGGTCATCACCATCTCTCCTGGTCCCCCCAGGGCGGGGACCGGAAGGGCGAGACCCTTTCTCAGCCCTATGCTTACTACTGGAGCCGGACCTCCTGCGATGCTTGCCCAATTCCTCTCTCACCTGATCTATGAACGCCGACCTTTCGGCTGCAGGAGAAATGCGACTCGCCCGTTAGCTCGCACAAAAATCGAAGCTAAAATCACATTAACCTATTAGCTACAAAATAATGCTTACCGCGAGGATCCATGGGACTCAATCCAGCCGCGAAGAGAGCGTCCTCTGATAGAAGGGCGCTGGCTGGAAGCACTCGACTGTTGCGTAATACGATCAAATCCCTCTTCTCCTGCTTGGATAACTCCGGATGCGCCTCTGGATCCTTTACATATGCCGCCACCCGGGGGGAAATCCGAGCCAATATTCCCTTCGACTATAAAGAATCGCGATTTCCACTCTTTTATCGACGACGGATTGTCTGAAATCATCTTGAAGGACCTCCGAGGACCAATGTAGGGCCACTCGGAAGCCCTCCTAGAAACCAAATTATAACATACCCTGAACATCGGGAGAGTCACGGTTACCCCAATGCGGCTGCACAGCGAGATGAATCCAATAAGGTTGTGCCAGCTATTGGGAGCCACCATGGTGAAGCATATGTTGTAGAACCTCATCACCTCCCGCACCAGCGGATGAAGAGGAAACCTGAGGCCTGTCCTCAAACTTTTCTCATAACAGAATGCTCCGTCCCCTAATTCGAATGTCACCCTGTCATCGACCATCCGGAGCAGCAGGGTAACATCCTGAGGAATCTTGTATAGGCGGCGTATCCGTTCCAGATCCGCCAGGGTCACCTCCGAAGCCTGATCACTGGGACTCACCATGCTTTCGATCAAAAGAGGCGCTGAATGAGGTCGCAAAGGAAATAGAAGAATAAAATCTATCAAGGAAAAAATGAAAGAGCTCTACGAATGGGGAGGGCGCAGCTTCAACTCCGTTTTCTCCAAAAGAAACCATCTCAGGGAGAAGATAAGGCATCTCAACCAAGACGTTCGGAACCGCCGCTGCAGGCACCGTGAAGATCAAGATTTCCTACGTGGCGCTTCCCCAACCGTTGCCTTCGCTCCTAAGAAACGATGGATCCACCTCGAGAAGGCAGGATGGCCACACAGCATTAATTAGGGTATCATTGCGTGGGCTATCAAATCCACATCCCCTCGTTCGGATCGCGCCACCTAGGTCTATACTCCCTATGCCCAAACCTACGCTTCAAACTAGGGAGTGGGGGGCATGTGTTAAGGGGTAAAATTGCCATTGCATTGATAACTGTGCGAAGGGTCTAAGATCAGCCCTGGCCCCCACTTGCTACACTACGCCCACAAAGAACGAGCTAGCTAGTATGATTCGGCAGATCAAGCAACCCGTAGCTCGGCCTCCCCGAGCAACCCATAGCTTGGCTCCCCCGAGCAACCCATAGCTCGGCCTCCCTGAGCAACCCATGGCTCGGCTCCCCCGAGCAATCCATAGCTCAGATTCCCTGAGCGATCCATAGCTCGGCTCTCCGAGCAATCCATAGCTCAACATGCACCTCCGCGGAACGAAACTGTTTTCCCGACCGGCTTATCTCTTTTGTCATATCTCAGTCACCCTCGTGCCTCTGCTGGTCGAGCCGTGCTTACGCCCCAACAACGTGAACTATCTATGCATTTCGGCCGTCAAGGCCAGGTCGTCCCTCGACCGTCTGAACCAAGCCTTTCCGCGCCCCCGCGGGACCTGGCGCGAGAGAGCCCAAGTCTAGTGTAACAGAATTCTAAACGATGAATCATACCGAGGCGTGGCCTAGGATCTATAATAACGGCCTAGGACTAACGCAGTCATCGGATCTCGGGCCATCAGAGAGCTCTCCCAGCCGTCAATCCTTCAACGGACAAGATACGGATCTCACCGGCCTCACAACAGCTTGATTCGAATCATCTCCGTATCCCAACAACCTTCGAACCTTCCAGAAGGCGCTCAAGATTCAGGTGATTGCTTATAAATAAGACACTCCCAGATTCTCTCAGGTAGGCGCATAAGCTCCCGTACACAACTCCTGGCTCAGTCTCAGCATCACTCTCTCTCTCTCTCACTGCTCCCCCTTCTCCTTTCCGCCGTCGGCGCTCCGCACGAGCTCCCGATAGGCCACCCTTGGAGGGACTCTCTAGAGAGATCCTTCTTCTCATTTCTGTTGATCGTCGATCCCCATTGACTTAAGCGTTGAAGGGTCTTCTGCGGAGGGCCACCCTCAACGCCTCTCGTGTGAGGACTTCTTTACAGGTCCGCCCAGGAGGAAGCCCGATCAGAAGACCAATCGCGCCCAAGTCAGAGGACAGATTCCGACGGCAACATGAAGTAAGTTGAACATACAAACAAACATTCTAAATATTTGAATGCTAAATCTGAGGTGTCCCTACCTATAAATGTTTTTTATTTTTACTTTTATATTGTGTTGACCATAGTTGGATGATTGTTTGAAAGTTCGAGCAACATTATATTTAGTTTTAAAGATCTTTCTTTCAAGCCAAAATATAATGCCAACAGCCTTTTGTTGATCAAAAGGACTTGTAATAATCGTATTTTTCAATCTTCAAAAATATAGATGCCTAAGCTTTGAGTAACCGGTACCTAATTAATACTAAAGGATTATATATATATATATATATATATATATATGTATGATGTCAGCAAATCGTCAGGCACCTGATCTGGCGTCACGTGCAGCTGCCACTAACGGAAGGGACCCTTAACCTTAACACGAGTTCGTGCACGCTTCCACGTTATCGTTTTTATGAAATAAATAAATAAATAAATTGTTATAAAAGTAGGCAACGAACCACAACTAGGCTGGAAATTTCTAAATTGTATTCCGGCCTTTTCGTCCGGTTTCGCGCGGCACCGGTGGCAGCTCCGACGCTCGCCGTCCATCCCAATTTCCCACCGCCTCCCCGGTCCAACCCGCCCCTTTCTGTTGTTTCCTTCCTCGAAGGCGAGGCTGAGGAAGCTTTGTAGATTCCCTAGAGGAAACACGACTAATTTGGAGATCTCGGCGATGCTCGAGAGATGGAAGAGGACAAGGAGAGCACCATCGCGCTCGGGTTCTCAGAAGAAGAGACCCCATCCAGGTACCTCGATTTCAAGATCCCTCGCTCTCTCGTCCATGGTCTCGTTTTCGGACTTCGAATGCCTTGTAGGCTCCCGAAACTAGGGTTTTACAGGCATCGGATCGTTTGTGTTCCATGGCTCTAAGGCACAGGTACTCCTCATGCTTCGATATGCGATCGGATGTTCTAGTGTCGAAGTAAATATTAGCAATAGTATAGTATTGGGCAACTGAATGCATAGTTGTTTTCTCATTATCATAATACGTTGACTTATTGTTCGGATCTCTGCAATGCTTAGTTAGTTGAATGATGCTGTCTTGTTACAGTTATATGCAACTTGTGCTTCCTTAGAAATCGCCCTCCAAGTTAGAATTTCAAGAGCTGCTTCTTGATTTCCCCACCCCTTCTCTTTCTCACCTTAAAAAGATTAAATTTTGGGTTTGGTGTGTTGATGTACACTCTGTGCTTTCTACATATCCTGTGTCTGACTAGTTAAATACTTGATTTCAAGATCCCTCGCTCTCTCGTCCATGGTCTCGTTTTCGGACTTCGAATGCCTTGTAGGCTCCCGAAACTAGGGTTTTACAGGCATCGGATCGTTTGTGTTCTATGGCTCTAAGGCACAGGTACTCCTCATGCTTCGATATGCGATCGGATGTTCTAGTGTCGAAGTAAATATTAGCAATAGTATAGTATTGGGCAACTGAATGCATAGTTGTTTTCTCATTATCATAATACGTTGACTTATTGTTCGGATCTCTGCAATGCTTAGTTAGTTGAATGATGCTGTCTTGTTACAGTTATATGCAACTTGTGCTTCCTTAGAAATCGCCCTCCAAGTTAGAATTTCAAGAGCTGCTTCTTGATTTCCCCACCCCTTCTCTTTCTCACCTTAAAAAGATTAAATTTTGGGTTTGGTGTGTTGATGTACACTCTGTGCTTTCTACATATCCTGTGTCTGACTAGTTAAATACTTGATTTCAAGATCCCTCGCTCTCTCGTCCATGGTCTCGTTTTCGGACTTCGAATGCCTTGTAGGCTCCCGAAACTAGGGTTTTACAGGCATCGGATCGTTTGTGTTCTATGGCTCTAAGGCACAGGTACTCCTCATGCTTCGATATGCGATCGGATGTTCTAGTGTCGAAGTAAATATTAGCAATAGTATAGTATTGGGCAACTGAATGCATAGTTGTTTTCTCATTATCATAATACGTCGACTTATTGTTCGGATCTCTGCAATGCTTAGTTAGTTGAATGATGCTGTCTTGTTACAGTTATATGCAACTTGTGCTTCCTTAGAAATCGCTCTCCAAGTTAGAATTTCAAGAGCTGCTTCTTGATTTCCCCACCCCTTCTCTTTCTCACCTTAAAAAGATTAAATTTTGGGTTTGGTGTGTTGATGTACACTCTGTGCTTTCTACATATCCTGTGTCTGACTAGTTAAATACTTGATCAAGAAAAAAATTTATCACCAAATTAGACGTCCCTCTTGCAAAATGTTTTCTGATCGAGAGAATACCGGAGAATCTAATCTTTGAGTGCTAATTCTCATGTTGATCATTCTCTCAATTATTTATTTTCTTCTCCAACAATCTTATTGCTAGGGATGAACTATTGAATATGGTGAGAAAGCATTCCAACTTGTTGGGTGAAACGACAGTTGATGAACAGGATGCATCAGACATTGGAATGGATGCTCAGTTTTGGCATGAAATGGTGGATTTATATTTTATACGTGGTAGAGTATCAAAGGGACGTCAGGAAGATGACCTTGTCTTTTTTGTTAGAAATACGGTATGGTCTAATTAGATGCCCATTGTTTAAGTGAATGTGCTATTTCTGCTATCTTTTTTATTTTCATTTTGTGAAATTAATCATATTGTATTGCTTGTAAACAGAGCTTGCATGGATATGGTTTCGATGACACGATGGAGGGCCATCCTCCTTTTTTTGTCCGTAGATGGGCTCCTCAGGTAGAAAAAGAAAAAACTCAAGAGTCCATTCTTCCTGTGCTATAGATTTTTAAAGCGTTTTATATCTTTTACAATTCATTTCTATTTCTTTGTTTCTTTGATGATATAAATCAAAGGGCCCTGTCTTGTGTGTTAGTTTAGAGGGTCAGCTTTTGACATTATTCATTCACAAGACTTCAAAGAATATTTTGCTGTACTAAGTTTTGGATATGGATGAGCATCATTTTTTTCCAAATCTTTTGTGGCTAACTTGTGCTAGAGTCCCTTCCTCATGTAATGTGCATGCCCAACTACTATAGAATCAGGATTTTATGTGATTTTGCTTTTTTTTTTTTGGAAAATAGAAGTTAGGATAGGTTTTCAGAAGTGTTTGGAAATGCAGATTTCGTGCAATGTGGAATTAGAACATTCTTATTCTGATTTCAGTTTTTCAAATTCATAGTTCTTTCCTATCTATTAGCTTGCTTTCTTCCTGTTTTAGCCTTCCTTGTAAACAATTGAACATCTTTTCTTACAGTATCTCATCAGTGGAACTTCTATGACCTTTGGAGATTATTGCTTTGAGATATGATCAAATGGCTATTTGCTATAGGGAACACTTATTTGACAGGAGTGTATTTTATGCTGAAAAGGATTAATATAGGCTAAGAGTTGATATTAATGATAATTTCTTGATCTTCATGTCAATCAGTTGGAAAAAGTAGTTGGTGAAAATTCTGCTGATGTGGATTGGAGACGTTCTTTTTACTTAAATTTGATTGCCCACACATCATTCACTGTTACAGTTGCAATTTGCAGGTATATCCTCCTCATTTCCAATCATATCTGTAATCATTATTTTCTTGACACTACAAAGCTAGCCTTTTAACTGGTCTAGTTATATTCTTATGTTGTCTTAATCCAGAATGATTTTCCTCAAGGATGTCTAACTGCTTATATATAAAGCTAATCTAAGTTTGTTCTTGAGGACAAGTTTTTATCGGAGCTAAAATTTACCAACAAAACCTTGAGAAATGCCATAATTAAAGTCTTATTTTTGAAGTCCTTAGTGAAACTTGCAACTATCTATATCAGTAACCTTGTTCTTAGTTGATGGGAACATCTAATTATGATGATAGCTTTGATATTAATGTTCTTTCACTTGAATAGACTTGAACAGTTGAACCTGTCATTCAAATGCATTATAAGGTTACATCTACCCATTAATCTTGTTTTGAATTTCTGTAAATTAATTCAGAAAAAAACTGTTTGAAGTTTAAAAACAAGTTATTAATTGTGTCACAAACATGAACTAGCATACATATGATATGTACATACACATACATATCTTTATGTAGTCAAGTCCTCTTTCTGTCTTTGTATTTGGAATTTGGAATCTTGTCATATCTCTTGCATAGATCTGTTTAATATGTAATAATTATGTAAATTTCCTACATAAGTATACAAGTGAATGATCCTGTCCAAATTGATTAGTTGATTGCCAATCATATGTTTTCAAAATTCGAGGGTTTGATCAAGGGATGTGATACTCTGACTCTTGGTATTCTTGATGATGGTGGATTTATCTTTGGTTGGTTGCTTTCACAAGTGAAACCCCTCATACTTAGAACTAAGGTTTTCTTTTCTTTTTCTTTTTTTTTTGTTTTGTTTGGGGGGGGGGGGGGGGGGGTGTTGGTGTACCTTCTGAGATGGCCTTATCTTTGTTTGTTTATGTGATGTACATGCCTATTATGTGCTCACATGTTCATTATTGGAGCTGAGGGACAGATGGTGCAGCTGTCTCTCTTGAGAGTTTGATATAAAGGAGAAATTGGTATAGGGGCTTCATTTAGATATGATTTGAGGCTAATAAGGAGGAGGATTTAGAATATGGGCTGCTGATAGGTGATTACACCTTAATAATATTTTTATGATTCGCTGATGTGGTTTTGAATTCTTGAAAGGTTCTATCAGTTGGTTAAGTTACAGAAAAACACTCGTCTTTTATGGAAGATGAGTAAAATACATTATAGTCATGTTGTTTGGGTGTTTGGCTTAAGAGCACTGACACATTAGAACAAGAGCACTGTCATATTGTGTCAGCTAACTGCGTATTATGCATCTTTGCTCTTTTAGAATATTAGTGGCATAATTTAAAATCATTATTATAAACATGCAAAGTACAGTTTTTCATGCCAGTGCATACCGTCCGTATTGAGTGTATCATACAGTGCCAGTGTAAAACAAAGACCCGATATCTAGGGGTGTTCTAAGTCTCAATATGCTAAACCGAGCTATGCATCGGGCATGTCAACACTGTACCCATATGGTACTGTTATGGGGTCTGGTACCAAGATAGCTAAACTTGATTCAAAGCATAAAAATAGGACAACTTTTAGCCTTTATGTTTAGAAACTTACAACTTGATGCTCTTTAGATTACAATAGGATGATGACTTGCATGATATCTCAAGGAACAGATAACTAATGCCTCTATGTGGTGTCAGTATTACTAGGATATCTCCATTGAGTCGTGGCTTTTGCTAACTCACAACTCCACTAACGTAGGTTTTTTCCCTCCATTTTTCAGGTGGCAACTTTGATTGACCCAAAATTTTCAAGTAATGACAAATGCTAATACTTCTTAATATAGATGAGTAGAAGTGCCATATAGGAAATTACGCATTTTGTACTTTAGGAGGAAGCTGTGACAGCTAGACAACACGGAATGGTAGAATTAGGTAATTTATGATCTGATAATCCATTTTCTTTTTTCCCACATACACCACCCATGTTACTAACTTGTTGTGCTTGCTGAATTAATGCAAGTAACTCATTGGCAGAGGAAAAAGTCGAGCTATGATTTTTTAATATATATTTATTTATTTCTTGGATAAAATATGGCATGTGAATTGAATAAGTCATAGAAGGCACAAAACTTAAATAGCTTTTAGACATTCAGGGTGGCCATTCCAAAAAATATTGAAGAAAGAAGAATAAGAAAAAGAGGGATTAGTAAGTAGTAGGAACTTTTTAATGTTGGTACAAGATAATACCATATCTGCATAAAACTACAAAAACAGTGGTTTTACTTGGCATTGGGCATGTCTTGGAGATCTTTCTCTACAAAACTAAGCTATTTTTTGACATCTAGAGATCTCAATATCAGTGTTCATTTCCCATTTCAGTTATATTTTTCCCTTTATTTAACACATTTGTTGGATGGTGCAATTTATATTCTTTCTTGCATTTCTTTTTCTTAATGTGGTATTTTTTTTCCACTTATTGTTTAACTTTTGCAGTATAGAGGCTTTGCACAAATATCAAAATGGAGAAGTCACATCATTATCTCCCATATACAAGGTATATTTATCATCAAATTCTTTTATATATCCTGGTTCACCAATAGTCCAAACCAGCTATCTTCTTTGATGTTTTTTGTTTTTCTTAGGATGGCAGGATGTTTGCATAGAAAAGATGCAGAATAGTAAATATATGTTAAGGGAGTCTAATTTGAACTACATGCTTTTGCTGATGCCTTTCTTTGACAAAAACACTTCCCTTTTAGAATTATTCGAGAATTGACATTGGCAGCTATTATCCTCTTTGATTACAGAAATTTTACTGCCACAATTTTATTTTTCTTTTTCTAATGTATTTCAATGGAAGATTACTTCTAGCTCATTTTTACGAGATAGTTGTTAGACTATTATCACTTCTTGTGATATCTTCTCTTGACTTGAACGGGAACATCACAATATAATTTTACAACAATAATAAATTGTTGAATCCTTACTCAGTTTGTGTTCAACTTGTATCCTATATTGTTTACTTCCATTGCAATTTGGGCCAAAGTTGAAAATGTTTCACTATAACATGCTTTGAAGTCATCTTCGTGTACACTCTTTCTATGCTTAGAGAATTTTCTAAAGGCTGCTCTCCAGGCATGAGTATCACCAGTTGGTGTTCCTTTCTGGCAGCTGGTCTATAAAATTTCATGGTGGGATGCTTTCTTGCCTAATTTCCACAATCAGGAATCAATCAATTATCAAAGAAAAGGTTGATGCAAGTTTGAGAGCCAGTCATATAAATTCTCAAATTTTTTTGTTGTCCTTTTATACTTTCAGTCTAGCCCATATGGATGGGATAAGTCATGTAGGTTGTAGTTAAAGATGTTCTCTAGTTTGTGCTTGTTTCTTATTCATTCTGATAGAGTATCTCTTGGTCTATATTGTACATCTTTGGCATTTTAGAAAATAAATAAAATACTGACAAATGAAAAGGTTTATTTTCTTATCATTCAAGGTTGGTTTGTAGTCCATGACTCAGTTGTTCATATAAATATTATAACATTATTTGACTTGTTCTTACATATAATTGGCCTATATTTTGCCTTGTTTCTTACACCTTGGGTCTCAACTGTTTATAAATTGATGATTTGATTTCCAGATTATAGTGTGAAAAGTCCCTTACCTCAATCTGCATACTCATTGAATCAGGTTGTAAAGACAGTCTATGCATCTCCTAGCCGTGTTGATTTTCATCTGGACCATAAGAAGGTACATTAATAATTTTTTAAGTTCAATAATCTTATTTGTCTTTTATTCTTGTTTCTTTCTGATTTTCTTTTTCAGGCTGTAGAAACACTACCTGCCTACCCAAACATTTGTTTCGCAGTTGATGACTTTGATGATACTTTTGATGCTGTGGTAAGATGCCCTACTTTTACTTGCTCTTAGTACAGTAATTGGAGGACTAATTCATGGTTTCACCTTCTTGCCTTCTTCATGCTAGCTCCAGTGTTAACTGATGTCCGCACTTCTACTTAAGTGAAAAAACTGTAGTATGCTAATCTAAAAATCCCTTTATCTTCTTCTTTCAGTACCATAGATCTTTCTCTTAGAATTCTGTCTATAGCCTCATGATTGATGGTTAACATGGTTATAACCCATTCTGCCAATGCTGATGTCTCATGAGGGCAATTAGTTGATTTCATAGATTTCTTGGTTTATGTATGACTGGAGAAATTAACATGTTATTTTAAGATCAAGGAAGGTAGTCTTTCATCTGAACCTTTCAACCTGTAATACCCATTGATGACTTAAGTATTTGCCTTATGTTTGCACTGAATTAAACCAACATTATTTTGACTATTTAACCTTTCTGTGAACAAATAAAATGAGAGGAATGAATACCATGAAGTCCATAACAATCAGAACAATTTTTATCATGAGGATTTCCATTTGGCTAGAGAGACACTTAAACATCCGAATAAAAGGTTGGGTTTAGGAAAAGCTCAAACCAAAGTGTCATAAGTAGGCCCTTGTAGTTATCAGTCAGCAGAAGTTTTGCCCATTAATCTTTCTCCTGTCTGGCTGATATTACAGTGTATACTATATATAACAGATCATTATCTAACATGTGTTACCTTAAATATTAGAAATCAGTATTATGAATTCTTTGTCATCTAAATATATCAAGGGTTCTTTTCTCTATTCTGGGTGCTATTTTAAATGCGTCTCACATTTTCAAGTATTCTTCCCTCTACTGACTACACAAATGCACATGCCTTTCTTGGTCATGGGCTTCTTTGGTCTATTTTGATTATGATCATACTTTTTATGTCTTTATTCTATTTTTAGCCTCTAGTTTGTGTACTCATTTTGAGCTTTGTCCTTCCTAGATTTATCACATTTCCATTTTATTCTCAACTGGGTTAAATTGTTCTTATCCGCTTATATTCCATGGTGCATGTTATATGCAGATGATATAATACTAGTAAGAAAAAATTAGTTGTCAGTTAGAACTATGGCGAAATGCATTGAAATTTAAATGTTTTAGGTTAAGTAGAATAAAGACAGAATATATGGAATATAATTTTAATATAATTAGAAATTAAGATGAATATAGAGAAAAATTGGAGACCATGAATTTACTAAAAATGATCAAATTTGATATTTAAGATCCCTTATTCACTAGAAGAGAGAGATTGAGGATGTTGTTGTTGTCTATTCGATTAAAGTAGGTTGAATAAAATGGAGAAGTATAACTGGAATAGTATATGATTGTAAAGTACCTATCAAGTTAAAGAAAAAGTTTTATATGAGAGCCATAAGACTAACTGTGCTTTATGAAGCGGAATGTTGAGCAATTAGAAAAATACACTTACACAAGATGAATGTGGCAGAAATAAGAATGTTGAGATGGATGTGTGGTGATATAAGAAAAGATAGGGTAAGAAATAAACCACTTATAAAAAGGTAGAGATAGCTTTAATTGAGGATAAATTAAGGAAAAGACGATTTAGTTGGTTTGGACATATACAATGTAGACTTAGAGATACACCTATGCGAAGGAGCGATTTGATACATATAAAAGGAAAAACGATAAAGGTGAATCGAAAATCACATAAGAAGAAGTAATAAAGAAAGATTTGAAATTTTTGCATCTTGCAAAAAAAAAATTTAAATAGAGCTAAATGAAGAAAAAGGACTCATGTAGCCGATCTCAACTAGTTTGGAGTTAAGGCTTTCTTATTATTATTGTTGTATCCACATATATTCCTATAATACATTAGAAGACTATGAGATAAAAAAAGTCATGTTCAACTTGGGCAGGTTTTGTCAGAAACAGATCATTGCTATTGTGTACTTCTTAATGGACATGGTGGGGCGGCTTTTCCAGCAGAAAAGGATCAGCTTGACTGCAACTCTAGTTCGCCTTTGAGACTTGAGAATGATTCAGAGAGAGCTAAGTCATCCAAGGTTGGATTTACCTACCAAAATGTTTATATTGCAAAAGAACTTCCTTCATTACATGTAATGTTTTTACTCATGCTATCATGGATGCATCATTGATAGTAAGTGTTTTCAGCTGTGTACATTGTATATTGTAAATATGTGATGCTTCATATGGTGATCTTCTAATATAAGCTAGTAGCTAATGCTACCACAGCTTGTAGAGATTTGCTTCATTGCATTATTAAGGAGGTAGTTTTTGTCCATTTAACCAAAAATGGAATGCATATCTATGTAGGGACTAGAGTGATGATACATTAGAAATAGCATGGCAAGAGCTGTTTTGTGCAGTATAAATTGCCTAGATCACCTAGGAGTGGGAACAACTAGAAATGGACTGATAAATTCTCTGTTGTTCATAGTAGCATATGGTTCCAAGTTAGGAATGGGGGCAAGATTACGATTTTACCAATTTGTGCTACTAAATTTCAGGTTCTATTCAGGTATGGAGGATCTTATAGTTCTTTAAAGGCTAATAGTTCACCATCATAAGCTGTGCAGACTCCCTCTATTAGAGGACATGGTTTTTTCATGAGCCAGCATCAATTGGCCCATGAAAAAAAAATGAGTTCTGGTATGCATATCTCAACTGTGTTGGTTGTGGGTCCATTAGTTGCATCCTGTAAGCTAAATAGTGGGGTTTATATGTTGAACATGTATGAGCATTTACTTCATTGATAACAGAATTTTTGAATAGGTTGTATGAGAATTCCATATGAAAATGTTACTTTACTAGTCTTGCATTAGATCGTCAGGGATAATCATTGTATTTGACAATTCTGAAAATTGTAATAAAAAGAATTTGCCAAAAGATGCTATTTGCTGAGGAAAGCTAAATGAAACTATTTCAAACAAAGAGCAGTTGGGCCTGATCTGAGAGGTTAAATTTGTGGGTCTTGCAAGACTAGTTTGATACATTCAACCTATTGACATGCGTGGGATAGGCAACCAGAACCAGCTAATGGGTTAAGTAGATATAATCCATAACAACTTGTTGGCATATGAAGGCCAACCTCATCAAACATTGCCATCCTGACTTCATATTTTTCATGGTACAAATCTAATTGTTGAAAGTAGTTAGGACTTGAGACACCAATCAACTTGGCCCAATCAACTCCCCCACACCACTTCCCAAAAAAAAGGCTTTCAGCTTTTGTTAGAAGTCATGGAGCATTTTATTATATTCTCTATATTGTACATTATTATGGATACTGGCATCAATGGTCAGGACTTTGGGTTTTATCATTATGGTTTTTTATTCACAAAAATCATCTTAGAATCATGTCTCATGAGTAGTCCACTAACCCATTCCAAAACTTTAGAATAAGCTCACCCATATACAGGAAGCTACAAATTCATGAGTTGATGACTAATCTGTAGCGTCAAAGTAGCATAATGCACACACCCGACACCCTGAACAAGAGGAATGACAGAAAGAACACTGTTACTACATCGCATGAACAAATAATTTTATACTGTTGCCTTTTAGTACCTAGATATGCTTGAGAATTCAATCTGATGTGGACCATGCACCTTTAACATCTAGGATTAAGACCTAGACTGGTTGAAAGCTTGGTAGCTGCCACATGTTTATAAATCAAGGGAAAGTATTGCAAGATTACATGCATGCTCACACTTTATAAATTAAGGGAAAGTTTTGCAGGACTACACGCACACTTCTATAAATCAAAGGAAAATTTTGCTAGATTACGCGCGTGCACACACACACACACACATATATATAGAAAGAGAGAGAGACGGGAAGAGAGTGGAGCTAATGTTTAGGCACCCACATAAGCCTATCATCTATAATCTGCTGACTGTTAAAAAATCATGTGATTTGAAGATTACTAGCATAATAGTATGAATAATGCATTTTTTAACCATTTGATGCATAGGTTAGGTATCTCTAAATCATATGGTTTTTAAATATTAAGCAGTTAGAGGTAGTCGATTACATCGAGGAGCTTAAATCATCAGTGTTGGGCTCCCAATCATTTGATCATGACCAACCCTATCTGGGTTGTTGTGTGGGCACATACATATTAGCTCTAGTATATTATGCATGCATACGTGTATGTATATGTATATTATGCCGCAATTATTAGGTGATTATGGAGACACTAAAATGCAGGGAATGTTTTGTAGTACAACTAAGAAACATTATTGTCAGATCTTTTACAAAGAGAATTGGAAGATCTTGCTCGGAAAAAAATTGGCGGAAGCTTATTGAGGATGATGCTCTTAACATGACCGAATGGTGAAGAATAATTCTAAAGCTGTGTATGCTGGTCATAACCTCAAAATTGGTTTATCGTGTTTGAAAATATTTTTTATAATTTATGTTCGTAATAATTTGGCAGTTTATCCAATGTGTCTATATAAGAGTTCCACTACTAGGTTTGGTTTCAAAAATGTGGAGCAAAATTGCTTAGTTAAAAAGAATGATTTAAGTTTTCAACAAACCAAGCATATGGTGTCATCAGTGTCCCTGCTGTGTTGGCTATGTTGGTTGGTTGATCTGATGCATTATTCTTAAGAATTATCGTAGACTTCATATATTTTATCACTAGTAAATGACATTTTGGTAAGTGACTTGACCAGGGTTTTATTTATGACTGCAGCTTACTCTCTTCTCAGGATTTGTCAGCTATCAGATGGTTCGAGAAGCGTATGATGGTGTGTGTTGTACATGTTTCTTTAGTTTTTATCCATTCAATCTTGTCTAGTTGAACACAAGTGCTCATAGTTAGATGTTTTCTCTTTTTATGAGTTTCAGATGGAACTTTTTTTTTACCTTTTTGTATATCTTTCTTTTTTCTTTTTCTTTTTCTGAAAGGGGCAGTGGTTGGCAGTGGATCTGAGTCTTTAAAGAAGAAAACTTAATTATTATATCAATTAATTATTTCAGTAGCAACTTGGGCAGCAGTTTCAAGATATAATTTTGAGTCAACAGGGATGCAAGTAATGGACCAGGGGTGGGGAGTTGAATCCCCTTAAATGAGGACTCATATGGTGACTTCTGTATCAATGATCATTTTAGTATCAACAAAAATAGGGGTGGGATATTAACTTAGCATACAAGTGGGCTTATTCCATCCATCTGAGCATGCTTTCCAATAGTCTTTCTTTCTCATGCTCCTAAATAAAGATGTTCTTAGAAAATTTATTTAAAAATATAAGTCACACTTTCATCTCAGTTTATTTTCCCATTCACGGATATGTATATGCAAACAACAGTCAAGCCTTGCCCCAACTCTCTAGTCAGCTTTATGTCCTATTTTATTCATCCATTATTTTATTAAGGGTGGCCTCCAATTTATTTCCAAGCCTTTTCAGAATTTGTTTTTGCAACATTCATGTTAGGTTGGGGTTTCCTCTCTTCTTTCTTAATCCTCAGCAAGGTTTGAGACCTCTGTTTACCAGGAGAATTTTGTTGCATATACCCATGTGATCTTAATAACCTATCTTTTTCACTTTTGTCAATTTGTATAGCACCATGGCTATATGTAACATGCTCATTTTCACCCAGCCATTCCTTATTTGCCACAAAACTATCTCAACATACTCTCTACTATGTTCATCTTGTTTACCTCTGAACCACATAGCATTGCAGGCCTTATTGGTGTTTAAAAGCTTCCCTTGAGTTGTTATGACATGAATAGATCACATAGCAACCCAGAAACAACATCCGTTGGACTCTAATTCTATTATATATTGTCATTAATCCCTCTAGTTTTTACTATAGTGGATTCAGGATAATGTTTTATTGTAAATTCTCCTTTATGCTGATTTTATTGGGATTGTTTTTACCATTCTTTATTGCCATCTAAGTTTTTGAATTGCATTCTTAAATATACTAGTCGATCTTTTAGTTCAATTAACTTCTCGATCTCTATCCTTCATAAATGCAACCAGCAGTTGACCTTAACCTTGTGTCCTTTTGTCAGTCTGTATCATAACAATTATCATGCAAGACTCTATATCGTGATAAATATCAGCATTTAAATTCATATTAGGAAGACAAGGGCTTGATGTCAATCCTTGATGTATGCCGCCTGTAACTAGATTTTCAGTTGTCTCACCACAACTATCCATGATGCTTATCTATACTTTCTCTATGTTGACAGATTATTTCTAAATTCTGTTTTTTCTCCAAATATTCCCATTGATTGCCTAACAGAAATAAACTTTGACCATTGACTTACTTTCCTAGATTTGAATTGGTTCTCTAAAATTGTGCGCTTCTGTAATGTCCATTTCATCATCCTTTCTATTATCTCATTATAACTTTCAGGTTCAATTCCATGACATTGGTGCAGTCTTCTAATCTCCTCTATTCTTGTCTGTGGGTACCAGATACTTTCTCCAATCATTTGGAATTTTTTGATTCTAATGCATCGTAGGATAAGCTAGTACCATATTGATCTGTTTTGGTTCCTTGATCTTTTGAATCTCTTTGGATATTTCAGTTGGCCCTAGTTCCTTCTCTTTTTTATATCTATTTCAATACTCTCTATGTTTACATTATTTGAAACCAACAATGAAGCATGGGTGACGGTTCTTGATTTGTTTTGTGGAAAAGGGACAAACATATGACAAGTGGAGCTTTTTTGAACGTCAACCCTGTGTTTCCTAAGCAACCTTTTTGTATCTGTTCAGCTAGGAAAATAACCACTGGAATATGATAAGGTCGGTCTGGCAGTGATATGGTGATAAAAGAAATGGAATATGGTGGCAATTTAGTGAAATTCACAGTAGCTAATTCTCACTCAGGGTGCCCTTGGAACTTTGTGAAGATTTTGAGAAAGTGATGCCAAGCTCTTCCATCACTAGACTTGAAATGAATGTGTTAAAGCATCATACAATCTCGCTAGTGAATAGACCAATGATTTGAGTTAGAAAAATTGATAGTCAGAGTAGCATATCATTCTAAGGATGCATGTACAGGGTCTTCTGAGAACTCTCTAATCTATCATCTACACAGGAAGCTTGCGGAAGGAATAAAAGACTGCATTCGGAGGGCATTGCGGTGTATTTGCAGCACTATATAAAACACATATTGCAATGAAAGAAAATCACAAATATTTATTACACTCGAGTTATTTACTTTCTATAATGTATAAACATGAATTCATGGTGTCACATTAGCTTTCTCTGAAAAAAATTAATTACAATTGATGACGCCCGATCACTGGTCCTGAACGTCGGGAGGAGGCAGATTGATTAACAGATCCTTGTCTTGCCAGGCTACCTGCAAAAGTCCCAGAGCCGGAGGGATGCTCCGGTGGAGACCCTCCGACGCTCAAGTTAGTAACCGAGGTCACAGCTGAGGAAGAGCTCGAATGAGCTCCTTTTTAGATGAAAAGAGCCCTAGGGAGAGGAATT
This sequence comes from Calamus simplicifolius, assembly GCA_900491605.1. Taxonomy (NCBI): domain Eukaryota; kingdom Viridiplantae; phylum Streptophyta; class Magnoliopsida; order Arecales; family Arecaceae; genus Calamus; species Calamus simplicifolius. The sequence continues at coordinate 228,613 of UESW01001966.1, read as the reverse complement.
CCTCTCTGGGTATTGGGATAGCAATCCTCTGAGTTCTTTTTTATACCTGATTATTGAGTGAATTCACCTTTTTATAGGGGGTTGACACTTGCATGACCACGTGGGATTCCGTGAAAAAGGAATGTCCACGGAGTTCTTGGGGGTTGCGTGAATTGGGCTGATTGGTGGGTCCTGTCCCATCGGAGAGGAAAAAAATGGCGGTTGGTGGGCTACGTCCAATCAGCCAGTGGGGCTATCAGGTAGTTGGGTCCAATCCCATCAGCGGCGTGGCCAGTGGGTGGTTGAATCTGGCGTTGTCAGGTGGTGCGGATCAAAGAGGTGGCGGCCTGAACCGCCAGGACTGTACTGGGGCTGACCTGGAGAAATTGGGGGCGCCTCGATCCTTCCGAGGGCGCCGAGGCTGAGCTGGGCCGGCCAGGGATGGTCGAGGCCAACCCCACCGACCAAGAGGTGCCGGAGCGGGGCCGATCAGGAATGGTCGGGACCGACTCGGCGGGCTCGGAGACGTCGGGGCCGATCGGGGCCGACCAGGAATGGTCGGGGCCGACTCGGCGGGCTTGGAGACGCCGGGGCCGATCGGAGCCGACCAGGAATTGTCGGGGCCGACTTGACGAGCTTGGAGACGCCGAGGGCCGATCGAGGCCGACTCGGCGGGCTTGGAGACGCCGGGGGCTGATCGGAGCCGACCAAGAATGGTCGAGGCTGACTCGGCGGGCTTGGAGACGCCGGGGGCCGATCAGGAATCGTCGGAGCCAACTCGGCGGGCTTAGAGACGTCGGGGCCGATCAGGAATGGTCGGAGCTGACTTGTTGGAGAAGCTGGGGCCGACCAGGAATGGTCGGGGCCGACTCGGCGGGCTGGGAGACGCTAGGGGCCGATCGGGGCCGACCAGAAATGGTCGGGGCCGACTCGGCGGGCTTGGAGACGCCGGTGCCAATCAGGAATGGTCGGGGCCGACTCGGCGGGCTTGGAGACGCCGGTGCCAATCAGGAATGGTCGGGGCCGACTCGGCGGGCTTGGAGACGCCGGGGGCCGATCGGGGCCGACCAGGAATGGTCGGGGCCGACTCGGCGGGCTTGGAGGCCTCGGGGCCGATCAAGAATGGTCGGGGCCGTCTCGATGGGCTTGGAGACGCCGGAGGCCGATCGGGGCCGACTAGGAATGGTCGGGGCCGACTCGGCGGGCTTGGAGACGCCGGGGCCGATCGAGGCCGACCACGAATGGTCGGGGCCGACTCGGCGGGCTTGGAGACGTCGGGGCCGATCGAGGCCGACCAAGAATGGTCTGGGCCGACTCGACGGGCTGCGTTAGTGTTTTACCGAAGTTGCCCTTGTGGCTGTACCAGCCACATCAGATGCCCTCCGCCTCTGAGCACTAAGGACCACGTGCCTGCAGTCCTTTGGGCGAAAGGGCGCGAAAATTCAAAAAATAATTGCCTCCTTAGTGCGCTTTCAATGACTTGATGAACTGGTGCTTCGTCCCGAGGCAGTGTCACTTCGAAGATCTCCCACAATCATGCGGTAGGTGGGGGCTAACGTTGGCGCCGGACACTCCGGAGAGGAAGTTCATTAGGGAATGGAAAAAGGCAAGGGTCATCATTGCTTTCCGCTTTCTATGCTCCGCGATTGGTCAGGGATCACGCTCCTTGGGACGAATCGAGGTGGCACGTCTCGGGCGTAGGCGAAATTTCCTGCTGACAGCCCGTGGCGCAATAGAGGTGCGCCCTGTGTCGGGATCTCGAGCGTCGATGGTCGAAGATGGAGGGTATAAAAGCATTTCAAGAGCCTGGGGAAACTTTTACGCTGCCCGACCCAGGCGAACCTGGAGGATCCACCGCCCATTTTTCTTTTTCTTTGATTCATGTAACTGGCCTTAGGCCAAATTTTGTACCTTCCTTCAATTGTTAATGAAGAAAAACTTTTTGTCGAAATTTTTTACTTTCCGCTTCATCTATTCCTTCTTCCTTTGGGAAAAACGTCTTACTGCGCAACTAACGATTGAACGGTCCGTACCTGTTGATAAAGGGGGGAGAGCTTTTCTTCTAAAATGTTTTCTCAACTTTAAACATTGCGCATATCGACAATGTCGTAGCCGAATCGCAGTTTTAGACAGGCCAAAGCGTCTCCAGGATGTAAGCCGGCTATGTGGAAGGTCACTTGAGATGCCTTATGTTGTTGTAGACTGTTCGAAGGGGGACTCATTCGCGCATGAATCCTTTGAAGGCTTGGAATGATCCACAGGCGACTTAGTGCTAAGATTAATCTTGAAGGCGCTGGGACCGACCAGAGATGGTCGGGGCTGACTCGGCCAATTTGGAGATGCCGAGGCTGAGTGGGGTTGATCGGGGGAGGCCTACGCCGACTCGGTCAATATTGGAGATACATGGGCCGGTCGGGGCCGACCGGGAGAGGTCGGGGCCGAGCCGGCCGGCTCGGAGTCTGTGAGGGCCAAACAGGGCCCTTTAGAGCCATCTCGACCTTTGAACCACCTCGAGGCACCGCCGTGTCGGGGCCGAGTGGTGTCCCATTAGCTGCGATGCCGGCGAGCTCCTTTCGAACCACCTCGGGGGTTTGTGTGCCGTTCGAGTGGCGACTCGATCGGGTACGGGGCTGTTAGGGTCTTAACCGACTCGGGGGCACCGCCGTGCCGGGGTCGAGTGGTGTTCTGTTAGCCGCGATGCCGGCGAGCTCCTTTCGAACCACCTCGGGAGTTTGTGTGCCGTCCGAGTGGCGACTCGACCGGGTATGGAGCTGTTAGGGTCTTAACCGACTCGGGGGCACCGCCGTGCCGGGGCCGAGTGGTGTCTCGTTAGCCGCGATGCTGGCGAGCTCCTTTTGAATCACCTCGGGGGTTTGTGTGCCGCCCGAGTGGCGACTCAACCGAGTACGGGGCTGTTAGGGTTTAACCGACTCGGGGGCACCGCCATGCCGGGGCCGAGTGGTGTCCCGTTAGCCGCGATGCCGGTGAGCTCCTTTCGAATCATCTCGGGGGTTTGTGTGCCGCCCGAGTAGCGACTTGATCGGGTACGGAGCTGTTAGGGTCTTAACCGACTCGGGGGCACCGCCATGTCGGGGCCAAGTGGTGTCCCGTTAGTCGCGATGCTGGTGAGCTCCTTTTGAACCACCTCGGGGGTTTGTGTGCCGCTCGAGTGGCGATTCGATCGGGTACGGAGCTGTTAGGGTCTTAACCGACTCGGGGCATCGCCGTGCCGGAACCGAGTGGTGTCCCGTTAGCCGCGATGCCGGCGAGCTCCTTTTGAACCACCTTGGGAGTTTGCATGCCGTCCGAGTGGCGATTCGACCGGTACGGGGCTGTTAGGGTCTTAACCGACTCGAAGCATCGCCGTACCGGGGCCAAGTGTGTCCCATTAGCCGCGATGCCGGCGAGCTCCTTTTGAACCATCTCGGGGGTTTGTGTGCCGCCCGAGTGGTAACTCGATCAAGTACGGAGCTGTTAGGGTCTTAACCGACTCGGGGGCACCGTCGTACCGGAACCGAGTGGTGTCCCGTTAGCCGCGATGCCGACGAGCTCCTTTTGAACCACCTCGGGGTTTGTGTGCCGCCCGAGTGGCGACTCGATCGGGTATGAAGCTGTTAGGGTCTTAATCGACTCGGGGGCACCGCCGTGCCGGGACCGAGTGGTGTCCCGTTAGCCGCGATGCCAATGAGTTCCTTTTGCAAAATCTGGTCCTTGGATACAGGGGAGAACAGGCTGTGATGTTGGAAGGGACCCCTTTATTACTCATATTCCTGGAGAATACATTATTGATAATATTGACGGAGGTTATCCGCATTCTAGGTACGCGGAATAGGTCTTCTGTCGAGCCCTTCTAGTTTGTATGCCCCCTGGTGAAGTGTCTCGACGACGCGATAAGGACCCTCCCAGTTGGGGATAGCTTGCCCTCCTCCGTAGGCTTAGATACCTCAGCCTTCCTCAAGACCAAGTCTCCACGGCGAAAGACCTTGGGACGAACTCGAGCATTGTAGTACTTAGCTGCTCGCTGACGAAGGTCGCCATGTGCAGCCTCGCCCGGTCATGTGCTTCGTCGATGAAGTCTAGATTAGCCCGTATCAGTGCGGAGTTATTTTTCTCGTTGAAGGACTCCATGCGCGGACTGGGCAATCTGATCTCAACGAGAATGACGGCTTCAGATCTGAAGACGAGACTGAAGGGAGTCTCGTCCGTCGGGGCCCTGGGGTCGTATAGTAAGCCCATTCACACTGGGGAGTTCCTTCACCTATCGACCCTTGGACCGTCCAGCCGGGTCCTGAGCCCTCTAAGAATGGTGCGGTTCATGACCTCGGCCTCTTCGTTGGTCCGGGGGTGGCCGACAGAGGCGAATCGATGATGAATGCCTAGCTCGTTACAGAAAGTCTTAAATGCTTCATTGTTGAATTGTCGGCCGTTATCTGTGACGAGGGTATGAGGTAGGCCAAAACGGCATATGATCGACTTCCAGAAGGTTTTGACCTTACTTTCAGTGATCTTAGCCAGCGCCTCGACCTGGACCCATTTGGTGAAGTAGTCGATGGCGACTAGCAAGAATCTTCGCTGCCCTGAAGCTGGGGGGAATGGCCCGAGGATGTCCATTCCCCATTGAGCGAAAGGCCAGGGGGCCGAGAGCGGGTTCAGCAGGGTGGATGGTTGATGCTGGATGTGCGCGTAGCGCTGACAACCATCGCACTTCTGAACTAGTTTGGCCGCGTCCTCCTTCATAGTGAGCCAGAAGTATCCCTGACGGAGAGCCTTCTGGGCTAGGGACCTGCCCCCAGATGATTCCCACAGATGCCTTCGTGGATTTCTCTGAGGATGTAGTCGGCGTCGGCGGGTCCTACACACTTGAGCAGGGGGTAGGAGAACGACCTTCTGTAAGACGCCCGTCCAGGAGGACGAATTTGGAGGCCCTCCACTTGAGTAGCCTGGCTTCGTTGCGATCGTCAGGGAGAGTGCCGTCAGTGAGATAGCGGACATAGGCATCCATCCATGTGGGCTCTTGGGTGAGCGGGAGGACTTCCTCGCCGTCCTCTATGCTGGGCCTTTCTAAGTATTCGATGTAAGCGTTCCTTGCCATGCCGTCAGTAGAGGTAGCCAGACGAGAAAGGATATCAGCCTTGGCATTCTCACTCCGAGGAATGTAACTGATACTGAAGTAAGCTAAGGGGGAGGTCAAGAGCCGAACCTTGGCCAGTACCGAGTCATAATAGGGTCACGCGCCTCGTACTCTCCGTTGATTTGCCCGAAGATGAGTTGCGAGTCTGTGAAAGCCCTGAGACGCCTTATTCCGAACTCCTGGGCTAGCCTTAATTCGGCCAGTAGGGCTTCGTACTCAGCTTGATTATTGGTGGCTTCGAATAGAAACCACAGGGCGCATTCTGTCCTCTCACCGCTCGGCCTGGCGAGAATAAGGCCGGCGCCGCTTCCCTGAGAGTTTGATGCGCCGTCCACATGAAGGATCCATGTTTCTTCATCGCCGCTTGGTTCGGGCCCACGCTGTTCCTTGGTAACTTCCTCAGCGCCTCATCCACCCAAGTGCACTCAATCAGGAAGTCGGCTAAAACTTGGGACTTCAGAGCCGGTCGCGCCTGGAAGGAGAGGTTGAACTCTCCTAGCTTGATGGCCCATTTGGCGAGTCGGCCTGAGGTATCTGGACGGTCCAGGATGGCTCGGAGGGGCTGGTCCGTGAGCACCGCGATGGGATGGGCTTGAAAGTATGGGCGGAGACGTCGAGCGGAGACTATCAGGGCGAAGATAACTCTCTGTCTTGGAGTACCTAACTTCTGCGTCATGGAGGACCTTGCTCACATAATAGACGGGTCTCTGGGTCCCGTCAGTGTCAAGACGCACCAAGACCGAACTAACGGCCTTCGGAGAAGCGGCAAGGTATACGAAAAGGCTTTCCCCATCCCTTGGCTTAGACAGGAGCGGCGGGGAGGACAGAAACACCTTCAACCCGTCGAAGGCTCTCTGGCAGTCGTCTGTCCACTCGAAGCTGTTCACCTTCCGCAGGGCCTTGAAGAAGGGTAAACACCTCTCGGCCGATTTGGAGAGGAAACGACTCAGAGCCGCCACTCTTCCCGTTAGTCGTTGCACTTCTTGCTGGACGGTGGCCTCATGTCAAGGATGGCGCTGATCTTCTTTGGGTTTGCCTTGATTCCCCGCTGGGTCACCATAAAACCCAGGAACCTGCCTGCCATGACCTCGAAAGCACATTTCTTAGTGTTCAGCTTGACTTGGAAACGACGGAGGTTGTTGAAAGTTTCCTCTAAGTCGGAGACGTGATTGGAGGCGCGGGTGCTCTTTGTCAGCATGTCATCCACATAGACCTCCATATTCCGGCCTAGCTGATCTTGGAACACCTTGTTCATTAACCTCTGGTAGGTTGCCCCCGCATTCTTGAGGCCAAAAGGCATCATCTTGTAGCAATAAATATCTTTCTCCGTCACAAAGGATGTGTGCTCCTCATCATTGGGATCCATTCTTATCTGATTATATTCGGAGAAGGCGTCCATAAAATTAAGGAGCTCATGCCCGGAGGTGGAATCCACCAGCTGATCTATCCTTGGCAGGGGAAAACTATCTTTTGGATATGCCTTGTTAAGGTCGGTGAAGTCGATACAAATTCTTCAACTCCCGCTTGCCTTTCGCACCATGATCACATTAGTCAACCAACTAGGGTAATGTGCCTCCCGGATGTGGCTGGTACTGAGCAGTTTGTTGACTTCTTCATCGATAGCCTTTTGCCGGTCGGAGTGAAGCTTCTCTTCCTTTGGCGGATTGGACGGTGCCTTGGGTCAATGTTGAGCTTGTGGGTGATCACCTCTGGAGGGATGCCGGGCATGTCAGATGCCGACCAAGCGAAAACGTCCGAGTTAGCCCGCAGGAAGGTTAAGAGGCGCTCCCGGTCCTCCGGGAAAAGGAGTCCACCGACACGCACGGTCTTCGTCGGGTCGTCTCCAAGAGGGAAAGTTAGGAGGTGCTCGGCTAGTTCTCCTCCCTTACTGGAATCTCTGGAATCAGGCGCTTCTAAAGTTGATTCAGCTTCCAAAGGACTTGACGCTGTGTGATAACAAGGCAGGACTGGGCTGGTTTCGCCGTGCATCTCTTCGACTCCTTCACCAGTGGGGAACTGCATCAGTAAACGCCGGGTGGAGATAACTGCATCCAAAAGATTGAGGCCCGGACGTTCGAGAATGGCGTTGTACGCCAAGGGACACGTACAACTAAGAACTTCATAATCACTGTGCTTTGGTGTGGTGGTGTTCCGGCCGTCACGGGCAAACATATCTCGCCCTCGACCTTTACTGAATCCCCTGTGAACCCGACTAAGGGAGCCACCACAGGTTGAAGGGAGTCAAGAGATAATCCCATCCGAATAAATGCATCGTAGGTAAGGATGTCAGCTGAGCTGCCACTATCAACCAATATCCTCTTTACAGGGTGCTTGGCGATCGTCATAGAGACGACAATGCCTTCATTGTTTACATTTTCAACGACAGCAGACTCCCCCATAAATTACATTATTTAGCGTCTCCTCCCCCTCGGGCGTTTGGACGAAGGAGCTGCTCCCCAAGACACCATCCCGACCGTCCGCTCCGTGGGAGTGTTATCAACGATGGCTTGAATAGGTGGAGGCCCCATGAGGGTCGGCGCGGCTGCAGTGCCTTTTGGATAACTTGCCGAGGTAGCCTCGCTGGATGAGTTCCTCTATGGCCCGCTTCAAACTGAAGCAACTGTCGGTGTCGTGGCCGTAATCCCGATGGAATCGGCAATAACGGCTCGTCACGGGGAGGACCTTTCTTCATAGGAGGAGAGCGCTGGAGATAAGGCTCGCCTCGATCTCCATAAGGATTTGAGATCGAGGGGCAAGAAGGGGTGTGAGCTTGCTCTCGTCAAGAACGGGGCTTCGACACCTGTTGTCGGATCGGCGAAGCGGGTCGGACCGCCGGTGTCGAGGGGGTCCATTCGGCTCGGGCGAGCGGGCTTGTGGCTGGAGCTTCTCGAGGATTCTCGGCGGGTGAAGTCAGCTTCATCCGCACGGATGTACTTCTAAACCCGGAGGAGGTCGGAGTAGGAACTCGGGGCTTCTTGTCCAAGGAAAAGGTAAAGCGGGACGGAAGGAGTCCCCGCTTTAGCGCTAGTGTTGCCACCGCATCATCCATATGGTAAACTTCGAGGGCGGCAGCCTTAAACCGGGACACAAAGTCCCGTAGCAACTCCCCTCCTTCTGGCGCACGGAGAAGAGACTGTCTGCCACTCTTGGAATCCGTCGGCAGGCATCGAAATGTGCCAAGAAGGCCCTCTCCAGCTCTCGAAAAGAGTCGATGCTGTGAGGGGACAGGCGCGAGTGCTACGCGCGAGCGGCCTTCCGTAGAGTGGCGGGAAAGGCTTTGCAGAGAAGGGCGTCCGAAGCGCCTTGGACTTGCATCATTGCTTTATAACTCTCAAGATGGTCGAGAGGATCTGTTGTACCGTCGTACGGATCTATCTGAGGAAAACAGAATCTGGAGGGGACAGGCTCCTCCAATATCCGGCGGTGTAAGGAGGATGGGTGTCAAACTCCTTCGGTTGATGATTGATTTTCTTGGCGAGCTCATCCAGTCGCCTATTGTACTCGTCCAGGCGCTCCTCCGCCTGGTGGCTGATTGTCGAGGCCCTCCGAGATGGCTCGGAAGAAGAAGAGGAAGAAAAAGAAGGAAATTTGCTGGGGCCACAATGAGGGACCGTGGTCGCTTGGGGGCTCACGGCGAGGCTTTCTAGAGGAGACCTGCCTTTTAGGGGAAACCTGGCGACGATCGGGTTCCCGCTAAGGAGGGCCTTCCCTAGCTGACTGCTGACTGGCGGGGGGAGCAATCTGGTGCTGGGTGGCCACGGACTGTTATTGCTGGAGTCCATGGACCATAACGGTGAGGGTTTGGACTTGCTGGGTGAGATTCGCTAGCTGCTTCGCAGTTTGGACAGCTGCATCTGGTGGTGGACGGGTAACGGGAAGATCGGTAGCAGGGGGATTGGCCTCCTGTTGCCTAACTAGCGGGGGAAGCCCCGCTGGATAGCTGATGGAAGCGTCCTGAGCTCGCGTCACCACCATGGCTTGAAGAAGAGGAGAGGGGGGAGCAAAAGTTTGCCAATATGTAACACAGGGAACCCTGAGCCCCCCTTCCTGCGCACCAATCTGATGACACCCGATCACTGGTCCTGAACGTCGAGAGGAGGCAGATTGATTAACGGATCTTGTCTTGCCGGGCTATCTGCAAAAAGTCTCAGGACGAAGGGATGCTCCGGTGGGGACCCTCCGACGCTCAAGTTAGTAACCGAGGTCACAGCTGAGGAAGAGCTCGAATGAGCTCCTTTTTAGATGAAAAGAGCCCCTAGGGAGGAGGAATTCCTCTCTGGGTATTGGGATAGCAATCCTCTGAGTCTTTTTCTCGTACATGATTATTGAGTGAATTCATCTTTTTATAGGGGGTTGACACTTGCATGACCATGTGGGATTTCGTGAAAAAGGAATGTCCGCGGAGTTCTTGGGGGTTGCATGAATCTGGGCTGGTTGGTGGGTCTGTCCCATCGGAGGGAAAAACGGCGGTTGGTGGGCTACGTCCCATCAGCCAGTGGGGCTATCAGGTAGTTGGGTCCAGTCCCATCAGCGGCGTGGCCAGTGGGTGGTTGGATCTGGCGTTGTCAGGTGGCACAGATCAGAAAGGTGGCGGCCTGAACCCCAGGACTGTACTGGGGCTGACCTGGAGAAATTGGGGGCGCCTCGACCCTTCCGAGGGCGCCGAGGCTGAGCTAGGCCGGCCAGGGATGGTCGGGGCCAACCCCACCGACCAGGAGGTGCCGGGGCGGGGCCGACCAGGAATGGTCGGGACCGACTCGGCGGGCTCGGAGACGCCGGGCCGAGCGGGGCCGACCAGGAATGGTCAGACCGACTCGGCTCGGAGACGCCGGGGCTGATCGGGGCCCAGGAATGGTCGGGGCCGACTCGGCGGGCTCGAGACGCCGGGGCCGATCGGGGCCGACCAGGAATTGTCGGGCTCGAGGCTCGGAGATGGGGCCGATCGGGGCCGACCAGGAATGGTCGGGGCCGACTCGGCGGGCTCGGAGACGGGGCCGATCGGGGCCGACCAGGAATGTCGGACCTACTCGGTGGCTCGGAGACGCCGGGGCCGATCGGGGCCGACCAGGAATGGTCGGGGCCGACTCGGCGGGCTTGGAGACGCCGGGGCCGATCGGGGCCGACCAGGAATGGTGGGGCCGACTCGGCGGGCTAGGAGACCCGGGGGCCGATCGGGGCCGACCAGGAATGGTAGGGACCGACCTCGGCTCGGCGGGCTCGGAGACGCCGGGGCCGATGGGGCCGACCAGGAATGGTCGGGGCCGACTCGGCAGGCTCGGAGACACGGGGCCGATCGGGGCCGACCAAGAATGGTCGGGCCGACTCGGCGGGCGCCGGGGGCCGATCGGGGCCGATCAGGAATGGTCGGGGCCGACTCGGCGGGCTTGGAGATGCCGGGGCCGATCGGGGTCGACCAGGAATGGTCGGGGCCGACTCGGCGGGCTTGGAGACGCCGGGGCCGATCGGGGCCGACCAGAATGGTCGGGGCCGACTCGGCGGGCTTGGAGACGCCGGGGTCGATCGGGGCCGATCAGGAATGGTCGGGGCCGACTCGGCGAGCTTGAGACGCCGGGGCTGATTGGGGCCGCCCAGGAATGGTCGAGGCCGACTCGGGCTTGGAGACGCCGAGGCCGACCAGGAATGGTCGGGGCCGACTCGGCGGGCTTGGAGACGCCGGGGTCGATCGGGGCCGACCAGGAATGGACTCGCGGGCAGATCAGGGCCGACCAGGAAGCCGACTCGGCGGGCTTGGAGACGCCGGGACCGACCAGGAAGGCCGACTCGGCGGGCTTCAGGGCCGACCAGGAATGGTCAGGCCGCCGACTTGGCGGGCTGCGTTAGTGTTTTACCGAAATTGCCCTTGTGGCTGTACCAGCCACATCAACAATAATTTAAGTGTTAATAGTCCCATATTATCATTAAAAGTAAACCAAAATCCAGTAGCACTGGAAATTGCAACTAAATTTGTAATCCAATTTTATGTATGCTCTTTCTTTATGCAAATTGAAGACCTATAGGAACTTAGATATCTTTAGACATTCTCAGGATAGGATTGCACAATCTATTTCTTTAATAGGATCAAGGACTTTGAGCATGCAATTTATTAATTACTCAAATTTGTCAGTTCGGCATAAAGGCACACTTTTCTTACTTCATTCAAAATATAAGCACATGATTTGAGGAAGTTAGGTCGATCTGCTTTAGTTGAAATATACTGAATGAGATTTTTTCTTTATGTTTGCTGACTTTTGGAGGATGTATAGCAGTATAATCTACTAGTAAACATCTTGCATGTGATCTGGTTATCTAGGTTGGTGAGTAGATATTAAAAGAAAAGAAATGAAAATTAGTACTTCTTCCATGAAGTGAAATGATTCCCTTGACACTCTCAGATTTGACTCTTTTCCATTTTAATTAAAAGTTTTGTTAGCAGATATTATTATATGATGCCCTGCAATATGAGTAGATATTAAAAGAAAAGAAATGAAATTTAGTACTTCTTCCATGAAGTCAAAGGATTCCCTTGACACTCTCAGATTTGACTCTTTTCCATTTTAATTAGAAGTTTTATTAGCAGATATTATTATATGATGCCCAGCAATATGTATTCCTACAGCGACATGCAAGCAATTTCTTTTTCTGACCAAATGTTTATCATTCAATATTCTTCGCTTGTTTAAATTTTATGAACCCATCTGGGAATGGTTAGTTATCTATATGTAGTTTGAATTATTTAATATACTATTTCAGCTGGAAAATCCAGATTTGGGAGCCTTCTATCAATTGGTCATGTTCAGACTAAAACAGACAGGCTTTACATGAGGGGTCCTGGAGGGCGTGGGGAAGTTGAAGTTGCTGTCTCTGGAGTAGCAGGTCCTTAAAACTTCTTTCATAAAATTTTTGATTGAGCTCTTTCCTTTGACATGTCACTAAGATTTTTCAGATTAAAAAGTGATTTTATGACCTCACTCTTAGTATATTGTATATATGTGAATTTGAATCTAAGTATTGTGAAGTTGAATGCAAATACTTGATAAACTAGATCTTTTATCAGTTATGTAACTTTGTGTGTTATATCCGTGCGCATATCCATGTTATCGGTCTTTTGTTCACCTTTAGTATGGTGCTAAGGGCTAAAACTTTATGTTTGACACTTTTGAAATCGATCATTTTTGTTAATTCTCTTTCTACTTTTGTCTTAAACTATGGACTGAGTCCTGATAAATTCTCTGCCAAAAAATATCTTATGCCAAGCAGATGGGATGAGCTTGTTGTTATTTTGGAGCATTTCCATTGAGAAAAATATATCAAAGAATCAAAGATGACTATTAAACGTTTGATTATTCTTTCCCATCTCCACCCACTTCCATGGGCATGAGTCTACAAACAAGAATTGACAAGCGAAACGGTTTGTATCTTTGGAATGATCTTTGTCAGAAAAGACTCAATAGAAAATTAGAATAGTTTTACAATAGAAGTACATATATTATAAGAATTGGTTTGTATATTAGATAGTCTATATGGTGTTTATTCTTTTTAAGAAAATAAGACACAAAAGTTCTCTCTCTATTGTTTCTTCTTTTGTTAAGAGTATTGGCATTACTTCATTTTGTCCCTATGGACCAGGAATCAGCTCATTGATTTGTTAGCTTTTGTTATGTATATTTGGTATATATGGCGAAGCTTATCCTAAAATTTCAAAATGGGTTAGTAGTTGGTCTGTAACACATGATTCCAAGATGATTTATGTGAATTCAAATCCAGATAGATAAAATTCAAAGCCTTGATCAGTGATGCCAGTATCTCTAATAATGAGCAACTAAGGTGAACATTACAAAATGTTTCATGTCTTCTAATAATCTCTGAGACCATATTTTTGGGGATTGGTTTGGGGGAATTGGTTGGTTGGAATGAACTGTACTCAGATGTTCAACAAGGTGTCTGAGCTACCTCTTCAGCCATCATATCTGCAACATGATAAGGGAAAAAAGTTATTGTCAGGATGGCAATAAGTGATCTGCTCAGCCTCAGTATTGCTAGCATGAGGGGTTATAATTATGCCTTGCACAGCCTACCGGCTGGTTGTTCTTGCCCATACAAACATGCCCACATCACATTAGCTTGCAGAGTGCTCAAATTATTGTCTAAATTCTGATGTGTTATTAGCAACAGCTGTGATATCATTTCCTGTTTTGCTAGTTTCTTATGTATCTTAACAATCTATTAGAGTTTCACTCTTTTTAGGTTGTATGGTCTGGAACAGTATGAATTAAGAATGTAGCATTGAAGCTAAGTATTTTGGCAGGTTAGATTTTACAAATATTTGATATGAAGGGTGACATATTTGCTGTCAGTATGCCTTGGAACCATCTCTCTTAATGATGAGATGGATTTACCTGCCTGCTTAAAATGACAACCCGGATGATATGAATCACTAATAAAATGATGCTCTTGTTGCATTGTAGATCAAAGTCACGAATATGCTGGTCCTCCTTCACCACTTCAGTTATCCAAGAGAGGTTTGAGCATCGGACTGGGGACCATTGTGCATAGAGCAGCTTCTGCTGCTTCTGAGTTGGCCAAGCATGCTTATGCCGCTACCAACAGGAAATCTGTTTTAGAACTTCTGCCCCTCAAGTGCTGCTTGATATCCATCTCTTTACCCTGGGAACTTATTGCTCATGACCTTTTGTTCAAGGTAAGTTTGCTAGTTGTGATACATAACTGAGACCTATCATGGTAAGTGTCAAGAAGTTTTGCTGCTATATGCTTGCTTTGGTGATTATGAATAGTAATTTTGTTTTTCCCTTATAAATTAGGAAACTACATACGAAGCATAGATTGCCAGCATAGCATTCTGAGACATGCATCTACAAGTCTTGGTTCTTTAGAGTTGATGACAATAATTTCCAGATTAAGTACGATGAGCCTATGATTATCTAAATAACCCCTATAAGTTTTCACCGGTGAGGGGATAGCTTTGTCTGCTTCCTTTTGCTTTCGGCATCATAATGAAAAACTGTTTGGTAGCTCTAGGGAGTAATTTTAAGTGCAACACTTTGGATGCTTACAAGAGTGAACCAAAAGTCTCGTCCAAGATAAGGAATCCTTCTGGAGTATGATTTCATGGACCTGAGCTTTGGAGGGTGCTATATTCAAAGTGGGTCAAGAGTGTTGCGCCCTTTTTAGCTGGGGTGCCTGGCAACATTCACCAGATGGATTCCTTATTTCCATATGAGCAGTTTCTACTTTTTAAAACTTAAAACTTTTGTACCTTAGAAAAAATATGACTCAGAAAATAGTTAAATGGAGAGACAAGATTCATGTAGGCGATCCCAACTAGTTTGGAATTAAGACTTTGTTGTTATTTTTATCAATGTCTAAAACATTTCTCTTCTTAACATAAATTTATCAGACTTCACTGTATTCCTTTTCATTTCAGTTATCATGGCCCTTTCTTTCCAAATATATTTGTGGCTATACATATGAATTTTCCCTGCTTGATCTAGTTTCCCTAATGCCTGGTGTTTTACTTCTCAAGGGCCATTTATCTCGGTCAGGTGTTATGTTGTGGATGGCTTTTATCTGCAACTATTGGCAAACTTTGCTTTCTGTTTTAGCCTCCTCCTGTGATTCATGCTATTAGCAAGTTGTTTAACCTGTATTATAGATTGCTACTTGAACAAATGAGGTTAATCTAGCTCATTTGGGAGCATAGAAATTTTTCAGTTCTGAAGTGCTATTATGCAAGTGTGGAAATATGATTATGAACCAATCTATCTCATTCTCACAAGCGAATGACCATCAGGTGTCATGTGTGGATCAACATTTTGCTGTGTTACATTTTGCATTGCTTTAGTCTCATCTTAATAAAACTGTCAAAAAGACGTTATATAACTTTTAGTTAGGTTTTATTTCAGAGGCTGTGTTGTAAATTTGCTGGTTGATTTTCTCAGGCTAGCCCTCCAGTGAATCTGTGATGGTCTTCGCTATTGTTGCTGGAATCTTGGTATGCTGATAGCAGCCAAGCAGGCAAAGCGAGTTGCCACTCCTGACTTGGGCAAGATATTGCCACACGATAAAAACAATCCTTTTCATATATCAACATGTTTCAGTGCCCTTTGTCTTGATTTCCACTTGCTTTACTGGATGAAACAGTTTCAGTCAATAAAAGCCTAAAGGGCATGTACCTATGTTATATGAACATGTTGGAAAATGGCAGATTTTATGCAAGTTTTCACTACTTGGACATCCTGATTGTAGCGACCAAATGTCTGGTTGCACAGATATGGTTTGTATATTTGACTCAAGAAAATAATGTGAAAAAGGCCTATTTGTTGATCTATTCTGTGCATCTTTGCTTTAAATTTTTGCGATGCTCAAAAGGTTTTCTTATATGTTTTGGATCATCCATTTTTGATCTTCGGTCCCACAAGAAATCTGAAAAAAGTGCGTGATTTAAACTAAAGGATTTTGTTTTAGGTTCATGCATGTGGATGGCTTGCTTTGAGCTGTGTGCACTTTGAAAAAGAAAATAATTAAATTAGTGAGGATATGACTGATCTTTCCACATCAATCAGATGATAAACTTTTTATCATGGGTGGACTTGTAATGGCTGGATAAGATTGACATGGATGTTGCAGCATTTTTAAAGAGCAACCGTTCAGGGTTTCTTAACGTCTCCATGTGGCAGGCTGGCAGCCTCCGCCTAATTTTGATTGATGTATAATCTTATAGTTGAGTAGAGCACAAAAGTTGGCAATTGTTATGAAGCTTCCACGTGACGACCCATCTGATATTCCACCATTGCCTGAATAATTAATTTCTTGTTTAGAGTACGCATGAACGCTTTCTTATTGTCAAATGGTATGTTGCCACAGCAGTTAAACAGCTGATTTTGAGACTCTGTTTTCTGTGCAATTAAAATGAGTGACAGGCACAGTTTATGAAGAGCATATTGTTCCTGGCAGTGGTGAAAGACTCGGATTTTTCAAAGCTACGGTGGGATATTTGCTCATCATCTGTGCATCATGATTGATTGTAAGAGCGTCTGATTAACAGTTGTAACAATGAATAATTGTTGATTAGACATGTGAAGTGGTCCGATTATAAATTCATATCTTTTTTTACGTGGTACCACAAGATTACGTGTAAAGCACTCTCTCTACGCTTAGTTTGGTTGCAAATATAATATTATTATGGTCTAGTCCATGGCGGCTTCTTTGTTGCCATACCATCGCCACCTCTTATGGAGAACATGCTCTGTTTTGCTAAGAGGTGAAGATTGACCTACCCTCCCTTGACCTGTAGGCTTTTTCTTTTACAGAAGCTGCCAGTGCCGGATCTATTATTCAAACGACCTCTCAACTACCAAAAGGAAGACCACAATCCACACTAAGAAACCCCTGTTGCTTTACTCTCCAGTCCGATGCTTTGTTTACATCCCCCTCGATTCCAAGCAGAAATCCACATGAGATAACTTTCCAATCCTGCAAACCGGATCACTTTCCCAAACTCCAAAACAACCAGCTTTTATTCTTGGTATCTAAAAACACACCATGTGTATGTTGCCTTTAATGACGTGGGCGTGGATCCATTCTCTCTGCAAAGCCTAGGAGTGTTAGGATGGCTCACCACCACCATTCCTTAGCATCCACCAAACCAAAAGCCCATAAAGGTGGTGGGAACAATCCCATCTCTTTGTAACATGATTCCCACTCTTTGGAGCTCTAAAGCCTTTGTTAGAAAAACCAAGGACGATACTTTGCCATTCTTTAGTTTATCGGATATCTACCAAGGACAAGCTCCAACCAACGTATTTTGAAGCCTAGATTTGGATTCTTGGCAAGGGACGCACAGATGAATCTCCATGTGGCTACCATGCATTTGGGAGAGAAAGGGAAAGGCTAAAGCAACAGTCTATCATTTTAAAGCAGCAAAGACCAAAGAGAGAAAGGTGAGGCCATGGAAAAAAGTGATTAGCTTCTGAGCCCCCACTAAATCTTTCACATTGATCTCATATTGATCTTATTCTATTCCTCATAATCTTTTTTTTTTTTTTCCAAATGTCGCAGTGTTGATACTTCGTCGTCAAGCATCAATGGAATAATGTCTTTGATGGACTAGATTAATAGAAAATAGCTTGCTATGATGCCCAATTAATAGAGAGAAATTTCTTTTGGCTAAATTCCTGTATCTTGTATTCAAAGAGAGAGTTTTATTTTAGTCCACGAGGGCCGTTGTATCAATGTTGTTCAAAAATGCACGCCAAGGAAAAAAATGAGATGACTAGTACGCTTTCTTTCTGAAAAAAAAAAAAAAATAAGTTGTAAACCTCAGCCTGTCACCCTTTAAAACTCTTAAAGAAGGGATGAAATTTTGTGTAACAAAGTGATAGAGCTTGCTTGATTTTGAAGCAAGATATTTTTGATAGAATAGTTTTGCGCCTCACATGTTAGATATTCGAGTTTGATATGATGCCCTCCAGTGGAGGAACAGTAATATCTAACAGCATAATCTTGCTTGGATGCCAAGACGCCAGCCTAACATTTGGCGTGGTTTCACCAATCACCATAAAAAATCATTTGAAAGAATAATTTAATACATTTAAAAAAAAAAAAAAGCGATTGAGATAGACAAAATATATATATATATATATATATATAAAGATAAAAAAAATTTAAATCTTTTTACCTTACTTAAAAATATGAGAAAATAAGAAAAAAAATTAAAACTTAATTGTTATTATTATATTTATCATTGTCTACCATGATGCAGCAAAGAAATATTTTTCGTTGAGTGATTGCTGTATTTAAAAAAATAAATAAATAAATATTGTCAAACGGTGGAGTTTGGATCGAGTTGCAAGTTGAGTTAGAGAGCCGAAGGAATATGCGGATAACGGGTGCACTCATCCATTTTCCTCATCAAAATTTAACACAGAGATGATATTGACTTCAATTTTTTATTTCTGCCACTTTATTTCCGTGGCAGAACAAAGTTTCAGTCTTCCCACTGACAAAGGCTTTCATCACATTAGGCCTCCTCCTCAGTTCTTTTTAATATTAGCACATACCAGTGGACCAAGCTAATGGGGCACTAACTAACCTTTGGCAAGTTCCATGATGTAGCATGACCCAATCATGGGACTCACTTCATTTGACCATGTGATGTGGCACCACCATCTTCATCCCTCGCTGCAATTACGTGGGCTATAATTCACATTGGGCCGATCCATGATACAATACAAAAGCACGGCCCAGCCCACGTGGGAAATCCGACCAACCAAAACCTGCCACGTATCTGGTTCTTCCCCTCCCCCAAAGCTTTTCTTGTTTTTTTTTTTTTTTCTTTTTTCCTTAGCTACTAAGCTAATATTCTCGTGGTTACGTCACCCGAGCCCCTTCCCCCAAAAGAAGACAGGACTAGAAAAGAATTTTTCTATTAAATTTCTAGGATCTAGTACTCTGGAAAGAACAGCCGCGGCACCGTTTACTCTCTATCAAATCCGTTCATTCCCTCGAATTCTCACGTGTAGACGGACGCGATGGAGCAAGTGGTTTCCATGCTGTTGAGAAGGAAACAGCGGCTCAGCTTCCACCTAGCGGCTAGTGCACACTGACTCAAGCGGGACCCACGGGATAAAACGTCGGAGATTCCCTGGACGACACGTGGAGAGCTGGCGCTGTCCTATGGGCCCCGCCCCACACCCAACTCCGTCCATAAATGCGCCTCCCCTACTCCTCCGTTCTTCCCTTTCTCCCCCCTTCCCTCCTCCCTCCCCTATTTTCTTAAACTCCGGTCCATCTTTCCGGTTCGGTTCTTCCGGTCCGTCACCATGTTCGCCCCCGAGCCCGAAGAAGTCCTCGACATCCCGCTCTTCGAACTAGACCTCGAATTCGATGGTGAGTTCGGGTTCACACCATGGGAAACCCAGCCGGCCTTGGCTCAGGTAACTTCTCCCCAGACCGCAGCGGAACCCGGCCCGGACCAGCCGCTGTCCCCGACCGAAGAAAGGCGGCTCCGGCGGATGATCTCGAACCGGGAGTCGGCCCGCCGGTCCCGGATGCGGAAGCAGCGCCACGTAGAGGAGCTCCGGGCCGAGGTGAACCGCCTCCGGTCCGATAACCAAGCCCTCAGGAACCGGCTCGGCGCGCTGGTCCGGTGCAGCCTTTTCTTCCGTCGCGACAACGACCGGCTCCGGTCCGAGTCGGCCGCGCTCCACCACCGGATGCTCCGCCGTATCCTGCTCCTCCGCCGGCTCCACCGCTTGTCATCTCCGGCGCAGCCGCCACAGGCGCTAATCGTATAAGACTTTAAAAAAATAAAATAAAATCCAGAAACAAATTCGTTGGCGAGGAAAGGTGCTGGACTTGATTGAACCGTATAAAACCGCTGCTGCTGTTTCTGGATTTCGAAATATAATATAACGCGGAAATATCATATCTATGCCTTTAATTTCTTTTTTTTTTTTCTTTTTTGAACTTTTGTATGGTTAAAATCGATCGGTGTATAAAAATGGGCAAGGATTGAGCTGTTTCATTCGCTCCAAGCTTTCGCGGCTCTGTTTTTCTAAAGTTACTACAAAAACGCTTTCTTGGTGTGTATAGTTTATCTGGATGATATTTTATTAAAGAACATTGAACTAGTGGAAGTACTTTTACCTGGAACTTTGGGGTCTTGGGAGGAGGAGGAGATGGAGGAGACTGCTTTTTGCTCCATTTTTAATTAAAACGACGCTCTCTTGGCTTGGAGAACCAAACCAAAAGCGTGCGACCCAAAAGAGGACGTTTTTCAAAAGCTAGCACGCTTCCATCACTCGCGCAGCCGTAGTCAGTGTGGGCCCCACTTTTACTAGCGTTATTTTGGACTAAAGAGTTTGACTCTTCTTTCTGTGTGTGGCCATTCGGCAGGCACTCGACTCTAACTCAACCGATGGAGCATGCATCTCAAACTAAGTGCATGTTTGGAGTATAATCCATCATCGAATAAATAAGCACGTACGCATGCATGCGTTGCATCATGGCCATCATTTTGATGTGGGGATTGAGAGCTAGTAATATATATATATATATATGAAATCAAATCAGCTAAGGTTTGCAAATTAAGCGGTAACGCACGCTACGTGGCAAGTGGGTGTTTGGCTTTTGATGGCATCAAAATAACAGGAGGAAGAGATGGATGAAACATACCATCGCCTTCCCTTGATGCATTCCAATGGTCATTATATTTTCTTTTTTCTCTCTCTCTCTCTCTGGTTTTACGTAGAGAATTTTAGGGTATGATCTCACAGAAGAAAAACAACTTGTTTAGACATGATTTTAACATGTGCATCTTTTGGACATGTTTGCATGAGAGAGTGCGACTGAAAATGGATTGTAGAAGAAGAGACATGTTTAATTTTGAAAATTATTCTCAAAAAAAATACCACTGTTTCTATTTTAAAACATAGTTCATGATTCTTTCTATGAATATTTAATTTGGATGTCTTATTACGAATTTTAGATTAAGAGCAGAAGGTATGCTTTTCTCCATCTTAATGATAGCGGATGGGCAATCTTATCTCTCTTCCACTGCAACGTGATGATAATTGAGTAGTGGTCTCAACTTTTTATCGTTCAACAGCTTTTGTTGGTGTAGGGCTGATCTCATCAGCCAGCAACTCTTCAGAACTACTTTACTTCTGGGTTTAAATTCTATCATATAATTATACTTGAAAAATGTAGCATTTTTTGACACAAATACTTTGTTATCTTGAGCACTATAAAACAGACATCCTCTTGTTCCCTTAGGGTACCCTGCAAACATGCATACTTCTGAACGAGGTTCCAGCTTCTCAGTCTTTCCTTTCAGCACATGGGCTGGACACCCCCATATGCGAATGTCTCAAATTAGTTTGCGATCGTTCCATAACTCTAAGAGAGTATTAGGAATTGACTTAGATGAAACTAAGTTTATAATGTATATAACTGTTTGTAGTGCATATCCCCAAAATAAGGTAGGCAAAGAAGAATAGCTCAACATTGATCTTATCATATCAAGCAAAGTGCGATTCCTTCTTTCAACTACACCATTTTACTGTGGCATCGCAGGTGTTGTGAATTGTAATAATATTTCATTCTTAATCAAGTGGTCTTTGAATTCATAATTTAGGTACTTCCTTCTCGATCAGATCAAAGAGTTTTGATATATTTACTAAGCTATTTTTCTACTTCAGCACGGAATTCTTTGAACTTTTTAAAGGCCTCGGATTTTTTTTGCATCAAGTATGTATATCCATATCTTGAATAATCGTCAATGAATGTGATGAAATATTCATAGCCCCCTCTAGCTTTGATACTCAAAGGCTCACATACATCAGTATATGTATGATCTCTAAAGGTGCTTTTGCTCTTTCACCTTTTGCTAAAAAAAGTCTTTTGATCATTTTTCCTTCTAGATAGGATTCATAGATTGGTAGAGTGCTAACTCTTAGCTCTCTTAAAGGATCATCCTTTACTAGTCTTTCTATTATGTCTATATTAATGTGACCAAGCCTCAAATACCATAAATACATATTATTCGTAACTTTTCTTTTTTTAGGGGTTGGTTGAGCGACTTTAAACATTTCGGTTTGAAGTAAGTCGTTGAAAATTAGTTTAACAAAAGATAAACCATTTTTGATATACCCAGAATAAATATTTATTCCATTCTTATAAATTAAAACATAGTCAATACTAAAAGAAACAGAAATAAATTGTTCATGCAACTTTAAAACCAAAATCAAATTTCATTTGAAATCTAAAATATAATAAACATTGTTCAAAAATAAATATTTATTATTAGCAAACGATAGTCGCACTATCCTTACTACTATCGCTGACACCTTTTTTAATTACCAACTCTCATCATGAAATCTTCACTTGAAGATCTCGGGAGACTTAAGCATCTGCAAAAAGACACAAACATGGTTAGATACTCCTGAATCAATAATCCAGCTTGAGAAATCATTCTCAACTAAGCATATTTTATGACTAGTAAATCTAATTTATCTTATTTCTTTTTCTATTTCAGCTCATCAAAGTACTTTTTACAATTTCTTTTTCAATGGTCGTCTTGATGATAGTAGAAACGCTTTCCTTTAGGTTTAGGCTGAACAACTTTTTTCTTCTTTTTTGGATCTTCTTTTTTTGTCCTTTTGCTTTTCCACATTCTTCTTCTTCTTTTTTCTTTAAAAAAAGGCTTCTTCTCAGCTGTATTGGTTTTAGCAACATTTGCCTTGCCACCCTTATTATCTATAAGGGTCTCATAAATTTGCAGCTCATTCAGAAGTTCAGTCAATTTACACTTCTTATGATTCATAATGTAATTGGTCTTGAATTGAAGAAATACGGAAGATAGTGTTTCCAGGATCATGCCAACCTAAGGTTTTTTCATCAATTTTAGCTCTATTGATTTCAGCCTCATTGAAATGATTGACCATTTTTAGGACATACTCACGAACAGAAGAACCATTCTTCATTTTGCCATTCATAACGGCTTTTATAGCTTTATGGCGAGGCTAATCAAATAGGCGTCCAAACATCTGCTACATAGATTCTATAACCTCTCTTGCAGTTTCAAGAGCCTCATGCTTAGTTCTAAGCATCTCATTCATTGTTGCTAACAAATAGCAATGGGCCTTGTTGTTTGCAACAACCCAACGTTCATACTCTTCAGTAATAACTTAGGAGATATTGGTTGGAGGCATTGGAGGACAATCCTTCTTAAGGACATATTGATAGTTTTCATTAGTGAGGAGGATATTAATGTTGCTTTTTCACTTAATAAAATTTTTATCAGTTAAAATTTGAGAGGCGAGAAGTGAGAAAATTGAGTTTGATATATTTGCTAAAAAATAAAAAATATTTTTAATAAATAATTACATAAATCATCATAAAATTTAAGGCAAAGTAATATGATGCATGAATGCGTGTTAAAATATATAAAAATATGTTTATTTTAAAGGCATAAGGAATTTTAATCTCCACAACTAAGTGCCACAGTAGGATGGGTCAAATAGTTGCTAATTAAAATGAGACTTTCTCAATTAATAAGTATCTTTCAAAATATCTCATATTTTAAATACTCATTAATTTTCTTAAATTTTGATAAAAAAATAATTAACTAATTTAATTATTACTTCATGAGTGCGACGTATCAGATTTTAAGACTTAACTTAGAAGTTACTGCTATAAGGTAGATCAATTCTAAAATACAACATAAAAATCCTATCTCATAGAAGGCAACCTTATTATTGCCATTAGTAGATATCCTTCGTAGGAAGAACGAAATCAAAGCGTCTTGAGATGCTACTAATAACTCACGGTATTGTACTAACGATAGAGACCAAGGCTTATATTGTCATATTACCTCTCCCACTCATTATTTTGCAAAAGTATTTTATTTATAAAATAACTCTTGTTTCATAAACCCTTAGTTAATTTAAACAATTTAAATCACTAAGATTTTATAATTTTAAATATTTTAAAATTATAAAATAAGTTAAATGTGATAATTTAAAATTTAACACTTAAATTAAAAACTCACATTTGGCACATTAATTTTACAAATTCAATTGTTAAATTAATTTATAAATTTAATCTCATTAAATTTATTACAAAGTGTATTAAATTTAATTTACTAAATTCTTTTTAGTAAAAAATAAAATAATAATGCACTTAAATGCATGACATACAATAAATAGGTAGGCACTTTTCTATCTAAAATGTCATATAATATGCATAGCAATGTAATTATTATCAACATAACAAAATCATTTAATAAGAAGCAAAATGAAAAAATTTGATCGGATTTCATGGAATCTAAAATATTAATAGTAAATACCAGCTCAATAATTCGAAATAATCTAATTTGACATCATAGATCAATCATTTTATACTTTTATCACGATGTTATAATGTAATGGCTAAATATCCTATAAGACATCACAACCATCATAAACACCATCAAGTTCCACCACACACAAAAATGGATTAGCAACAGTACATTCATGGTGAAAAAATCTAATGAGACAAGAGTAGTATTAATGCATTGGATCCCGTTAGAATGCCACAGTTAAGCGTGCTTCGACGAGAGTAGTACTAGATGAACATGAACAAGAGTAGTATTAACACAACATATCATAAAGTTCGCATAATTTAATGGAGTCGTGCAGAGGAACTATGGACATTATTATTTTAAGCTCCAATAATTTTGACATTCATTTACACCTTAATTAAAATATCAAAATTATTAATTTCAAATTACTCCACTAAAATTTTAAATCTGCACTCTCAAAATTATAAAATTAATTATATTCAAAAGGATTTGAATTATCCATCGATATAGTCACTACATATAAATCAATCCTTCATAAATGGTTCATAATTAAAGCTAGGCATTTTTCGTTAACCTCTTTAATTATATCTTTTAATGAACCATATTTGAATTAACACCAAATCAACGAGTATGGAAAAATAAATTAGGACTAATTCATATGGGTTCAAGTCAAATTATGCTAGGTTTAACTAAAGGATCCTATTTAGTCTAATTAATTAAGTTACTTAATGGCCCAATTAAGCCTTAATTAACCTAATTAAGCAAGTGTATGTCTAATTAGAGCCAATTTAATGGATGATATGATTGGATTAGAAGAGTATTGACCTAATTAAATCATGATTAACCTATTTAGGTAAAAGGGGTATAATGGTAATTCTAAATATATGGGCTAGGAAGGTATAAACATAATTTTTTGATTATAAATTTTAGTTGATAAATTATTTGTTTAAGATTATAATTATAGGCATTCATTCAGTATTTTTGATTAGTGATCGAGGTAGGAGTTTACACTTATTTTTATTTAATAGTTACATGTTATGCATAATATATATCATGAATTTCTATATAAATTTTTAGCATGTTTTAATTACATACTTATGATTTTATATATTGCTATATTATATAATGATTTGGGATTGAAATATGCTTATGGTATATCGATTCTCTTGTTATGATGAGCTTATGGTATTGATATGTGATAAAATGGTAGATGTTGGGCATGTGGGCTAGTCATTGTAATGCTGTAAAGGTAGCATAAAGGATAGGGCAGGTAACCATAGAAGCCAATGTGGAATTAGCTATAATCTGAGATTATGGCATGGCTTGGTTTATAACACTTGACACTTATATTATTGATACATGGTACTAGTTCTAGTAGAATTTATGGGAATTCAATTTAGCCTAAACACATGATATTGGAACAGGACTGATACTCGCAGGAGTTGATGTAGAAACTATCTAGTTTGATTAGGTTTATGATGCATGATACTAGTATGAGAACCATTCTGAGCATGCAGGTATCGTCATGTTAGGTTGTTAGACATGAACTATTGACATGAAGTTTATTAGTATGTATCTTCAATGTATTGATGCATTGATATAGTTGTGTGCATGATGTTGATGAGGCTGTATGCCTGATGTTATTATATCCAGTAATGTAATCCAATACTAAGGAGATAAAAGAAGAAGAAAAAAATTATTTTGCATTAATACTTGGTTTATACATTATATTGACAAGAGCATTATTCTCAGCATATGTGATATATTATGTTATCATTCATTTTTTATAGCATATTCATATTAGTGTACGTAAAGTTCCCATGGGGAGTTCAGCTCATCATCCTCTTTTTTCTTTTTTTAAGAAACGTATGATTTCATGACAGATCTTGATCTAAGCTTGCAAACTAAGAGTGAGACCTAGATATCTTGGGGCTATTTACTGATGGATTAGTTGTTGTATTTCTCTTTTATATATATGAGGATGGCTCTATAGACCTTCTTATATTATTGTTTATTTTGAGGATATTTGATGTGCTACCAAAATATTTGTAGATATGCTGATGTGCTGATGTTATGTTTATATGATATCGTGTGAATATAATTTAGATGATTATTCTATTTGATTATGAGTTTTAGTAGGGCAGACATATTCTTAGGATTTGTTTTTTTTTTTTTTTTTTTGTACAGACTGATGATCACTTAGGTAGTGTTTGATAGAAAAAATATTATCCATGGATAAGTGTACGGGATAGAGTTTGTCCCTTGGCTATCCCTAAGAATATCCCTTGGCTATTCCATTGATCATATCAAATGCAAAAAGGTAAATCCATAGGATAACCTTTTTTTACTCTTATTTGGAGGGATAACCAGCTATTCCTATATTTTTTAGGGAATAAGTTGAGGGGTTAACCATGATTAACTATGGATTATCCCTTTGATTAACTTTATTCCCAGCTATCCCTAGGTAGCGTTTGATAGAAAAAATATTATCCATGGATAAGTGTACGGGATAGAGTTTGTCCTCTGGCTATCCTTAGGGATATCCCTTGGCTATCCCATTGATCATATCAAATGCAAAAAGGTAAATCCATGGGATAACTTTTTTTTTACTCTTATTTGGAGGGATAACCAGCTATTCCTATATTTTCTAGTGAATAAATTGAGGGATATCCTATGGTTAACCATGGTTAGCCATGGATTATCCCTTTGGTTAATTTTATTCCCAGCTATCCTTATAGTTATGGCTTTTGGAATAAGAAGGGATATCCAGGGAATATTCCCTCTTATCCCATATTTCAAACACTATCTTATAGTTATGGCTTTTGGAAAATAAGAGGGATATTCCCTATATATTCTCTCTTATCCCCTATTTCAAATACTACCTTAGGATTTGCTTTAAAGGCATGCGATTGTATTACGTTGCACTTCAAGTTGGGCATCGATTCGGAGGCATGACATGATCATTATCTATTCTATATACAGTGAGGAATGATATTGAAAAATAGTAAGATAACATTCATAGAGGACATATGTTGATTCTACAAGCTAGCAAAAGAAAATTGAGGTTTTTCATTGGTCCAGATAGCAATGAAGCATAGCATGCAAAAATGTTTGGACTATGAAAATTCTACATGTGATTCGCATCCCACTACGTTCTTGCTGACCAGTGGAGCAGACCCATGCCTTCTCATATGAATGGCAGACACAAAAGCAAACCTAAAATAAACCATAGAACTAAAAATAATCCACCACCCTTCTAAGAAGATACTTTTCAATTTATTTCTTCAATATTATTTTCATGACATAACGTCCTTTCAATCCCAGCCACAATCGCATTATTTGAAATGTTAGATGGGACATGGATGGGGATGACAGAGTTTCAGTGCCAGGATGGTGATTGGGTTGTCCTCTTCTGCTAAAGTGGATGATATTCGTTTAATGGGAGGAGTCTTGGATGCAATTAAGGGGACAAACGCATATTCTTGACATATTACACAGCTTGGTTGAGCTAATCTGGTCTCTAACTGGTGTTTCTAATGTTAATGGGTCTGCTTTAGATCTCCACATTAGATTCAGTGACGCCTTTCATTCTTTTCTATCCCTGCCCTTATTTATACCAATAAGAGTATCGAAACAAAAGAGTGGCATGAAACCTTTTTGATGTTTAATTACATAGGATGGGACCTAGTAGAGGTTGGCCACATCAGGTAGGAGGTTGTCTATATTTGAGAGATTTAAATAGTATCTATGTCATATAGTTCCAAAATCTAGTGTCCTTTGACCATTGGAGGGATTCCCATATCTCTCATGAGATTCTTGTTATCTAATATTTAACATTAGATTTAACGTAGTACTCATGCGTTCTATATTTAATATCTACTTTGTTTTTTTTGAAATAATATTTTTAAAAAAAAATCAAGAAAGAGAGGAAAAAAGAAACCAAATACCATTTTACCATAATATTTATTTTTCAAAAAAAAAAAGGAGAGTAAATACAAGTGAGCTTTATATATAATTCTCTTTTTTTTTAACTAAACATAAGAAAAATGAAAGGAGATTTTTTTTATTTTATTTTTTCAATCAAATGAAAGGTAAGAGCTAAGGTTCAATAATTGAACTGAAAGTGAGATCTAACTTTTTCCTTTAAGCTACATCATGCGCACTCTAATATAAATTAATTGAGCACAAATAAGAAGGTTATATTAATGAAAGGAATAGGAAACAACAAAATAAAAAATAAATGAATTACACTTTGTCCCATCTGCTTGTCAATAAAATAGCAATAATAATAAATAAAAAATAAAAAAATTTGGGATCGGTCAAGCACAATAGACCAATCAAGTTTGCATCCTTATTTTTATATGGGATGATAATCTACATCATAATATAAAAAATATAGATGATATAATCTTGTTGTTGGATGGCATCCTCCCATCGTCACCATAAAATTAATTAACCTGTTTCTCTCTTTAGGAAATTTATACTTGCTCTTTTTTTTTTAAAGGTAAACGCACAAAATCTTCATGTTTATTAATTCATCAAAACTGTAGAGTAAGGACAAACATTTAACAAAAAGTTTGGTTTAATTAACATCTGCCAAAGATCCTCTCAACATTATTGGAGATGGGAAAGATGTTTGTCCTTTGATTTTGTCTCAATTATTAGCTTATAATATATCGGGTCTAATCCGACCTAGAGTGGTGTGAATCACCGTTTGTACCAAAAAAAAAAAATCCTCTCAACATGATAGAGTTCACTTGTTAGTGATGGATGCCAATATCTCTTGAGTGTTCCTTAATTATGTTCTTTTGTCAGCCATACCATCATCAATTTATTTTAAGACATGAAGTGAGTAAGATTTTAAATGAGATTGTGTTAGATTCATTTTTTTTGGTACAAACAAAAAATCACACCACTCTAGGGTGACTCAATCCCAAACTATCATAATACAAGAGTAGGTTCAGAACAGGAGGACAACAATCATCAGGCTTCCAGCACCAGAATCCAGAATGATTAGCCACTCTAGAGGCGATTCAATCACCGCTGAGTTGGCTTCCCTGAAAATATGGCTGATCTATATACTATGAACCCATTGTAGGAGAGAACGAATATCAGAGATCAAAGGGTTGGTCGGCAGCTGATTACAATGATCTTGACGAAGCCACCGAATCACCGTGAGGGCATCACCCTCGAGGATAATACGATGGGCGCCAAGGCTGCGAATAGCACAGGAAACTCCAGCCCAAGCAGCATAAATCTCCGCAAGCGGCACCGAGGAATCGAGGAGACTAAATCCGCCAGCAAAAATCAGAGTTCCATCAGAACTCCGAATGACATAACCCGATCCAGCTGATCTGCCACGAACGCTCCCATCAAAGTTGATTTTGACAAACCCTGGAGGAAGGGGTTCCCAAGAAATAAAGGCCGTTATCCAGTGCGCTGCAAGGCAGCATGAGAATCTCAATGGCTAGGACTATCAAAATTACAAGCCAAACGATGGGACGTGTACTCTGTAGATAAGGACAAGGCAATCCGCACAACCCTGAATGACGGAGTAGGCTCCTAGGTAAAGACAATCTATTCGGGATAACCAGATTTGGTAAGCAATGTAAGCCCTCATCGAGCCCTGCTTGCAGCTGCCTCTCCTAACATCCTGCCTGATCAAGTCAAGAAAGGATAGGCCAAGAGAAGATGAAGCAACATCCCAAGGCCGGTCGCTGGCAATCTCCCAAATATGCCTAGCTCTGAGACAAGTGAAGATGACGTGATCCATCGACTCCTCCTCAAGGCCGCATATCGGACACGTAGGCTGAATCCCCAGGCCACGTCTAGAAAGCACGGAGTAAGTAGGAAGACAATTCCGTGCAACCTTCCATAGAAAAAGATGAACCCTGGGATGAATGAGAAAGCGCCAAATCCAAGCCATATCTAGCAACGGTCAGGATGGAGCTATGAAAATCTGGATAATGTCCCTAATAGAGCACGCGGTAGACAGGATCGCCTCCAAACCCTGATGTCAGGGGAATGACCTGGGGAAAGAGGGATAGCAGCTATACGACGCATAAGCTCCTCCCCAAAGAAGCGAGATAGCAGAGGAGTAGACCAGGAAGAATGATCCTGTGCCGTGAGATCACTAACACGCATGCCAGGAGGAATGTCAGTGCTGACAAAAGTAGGCCATCAAGACAAAGGAAGGTCAGCGATCCACGAATCATAAACAACATCCACAGAAACACCATTACCAAGAATCCAAGAGATGCTGTGGAGGATGGCCGGAGCATGATTGCAAACCTCTTTCTAGAAGAATGAGTGTCCTCGAACAGGCTGTAGGCTAGAGGAGGAATTCCAATCCCCATACTTGGCATGCATAAATGAACTCCATATACAGTGTGGATCCAGCAAAAATCGAGTAGCATGCTAACAAGCAATGCCTCCCTTCGAACAGTAAGGGACTGGATCCCAAGACCTCCCTCGGAAATCGGTAGACAGACACAGTCCCAGGCTAATAGATGAACACCATGACCATCCTGAGACGAACCCCAGAGAAAATCTCTGAAGTAACGCTCAATTTTGTTAGACAAGTCAATGGGACAGCAGCATTAGATAAGAGATAGAGAGGAAGAGATGTGAGCACCGATCGAATAAGAGTAATCTTCGCCATCATAGATAGCCAGTGACCTGCCACCCCTCAAGCCGATCACAGATCCTCGACTCGAGCTTACTAAAATCCGAGATCCTAGTCTTCTGCCAGTAATAGGAATTCCCAGATAGGAGAGGCAATCCGACTGCAAAGAGATCCCATGATCTGCTTGATAGTCCCCTTAAGAGAAGAAGTCACCCTCGGACTAAAGCAAATCACTGACTTAGTAGTATTAACTTTCTGACCCGAGGCAGAACAGTAAATCTGAAGAATAGAAGCAAACATGGCCGCGTTGGCCACAGTAGCCCTGCCCAGGAAGATGCAGTCATCAACAAAAAGCAGATGAAAAATCGAGGGTCCCTGGGAACCAGCCCGGTAAGGGTCAAGAACAGAATCATGCTGAGCCTGACGAAGAGCCTGAGATAAAGCATCAGCCGATATAACAAATAAAATGGAAAAGAGGACATCCTTGTCTCAACCCAACCTCAGAATGGAAGTAATCAGTCCGGTCTCCATTGATGAGGATGGAGAATGACGGATGCTAAATACAGGCCATGATCCAATCAATAAACAGCTGCTGAAACCCAAACTCCTGAAGAGAGTGACGTAAGAAATCCCAATTAACTCTATCATAAGCCCTCTCTATATCCAGCTTAATAGCCATAAGCCCCTGATGGCCTGGAGCACATTGAAGGTCATGCATGAACTCTTGAGCTAGTAAAGCATTATCAGTAATACAGCGCCCTCTGAGGAAAGCCCCCTGCTCTGGAGAAATGAGGCGAGGAATAACCCAACACAACCTAGTAACCAGGAGACGAGCACAAACCTTATATAAGGTAGTGCATAAACTGATGGGCCGGAAATGCTGAGGGCTGGAAGCATCTGGCCTCTTAGAAACCAAGGTAATGAAAGTACGATTCCATTCAGAGGGAATAGATTTGCGATGAAAGACAAGCTGGATCGCCTGAGCTAAGTCCTCCCTCAGAACATCCCAATAATGACAAAAGAAAAACGGAGGAAAGCCATCTGGCCCAGGGGCCTTATCAGCACCAAGCTCCCACAAAGCTAGCCGAATATCCTCCGAGGTAATAGGCCGAATCAAAGAGTCATTCTCAGCATCATTAATAGTGTTGGGAGACAGAATAGGGTGAACAGGGACCCCAACACCTGCCTGCTCAGTCCACCTGTTATGAAAGAAATTAAGAAACTGAGCCCGAATCACATGAGCATCCTCCTGGAGCTGACCCTCCTCATCAGCTATATGCCTAATACGGTTCCCCGCCCTGCGTTTCTGAGTGGCCTGATGAAAAAATCTTGTATTACAGTCCCCTTCCTGAATCCACTAGATACGGGACCGCTGTCTCCAGAAAGTCTCCTGCTGCAGCAGAAGGGAGTGGTGGAGCGCCAAACTAGATCGCAGGGACGATAGGTCATCAAAAGAAAGAGCCCTCCAAGTCCTCTTTAGCCTGGAGAGAAGAGATGGTAGACTCAACCTGCTCCACCTGTCTAACAATATTCCCAACCTCCAGTCTATGCCATCTAGAAAGGCGACGTCTGGCAAAGGCAAGACGTCTGGAGAGCCGATAAATGGCATTACCTCTAACAGGTAACCCCATACCTGCGAGATGATGGAGCGAGCAATAGGATAAGAGGTCCAAAACTTCTCAAATCTGAACTACCTATGCCGCTGAGAGGTGATATCAGTAGAGATAAAGATAGGACAGTGGTCAAAGGCAATTCTAGGTAAGTGAGTGACAGTGATAGAAGGATAAAGCTGGAGCCAACTAGAAGAGGCCAAGGCCCTATCCAATCTTTCCCAGACTCTAGCTGAACCCTGCCGGTTATTGCACCAAGTGAACTGCGGTCCCTGAAACCCCAAATCCAATAGATCAGCTGATGAAATGAAGTTCCTGAACTCAGCTCGGCCCATAGAGCCATAAGAAGCCCGGCCTCCTTTCTTCTCAGCAGCACCCAAAATACAATTGAAGTCTCCAGCAATGAGGGAGGGAAACCCCTGGTCAAGAAGAGACTGAATCTCTGACCAAAGCACCCGACGCTCCTGGAAATCAGTGCTAGCATAAACTCCCGAAAGGAGCCAAGAGCTAGCACTTCCCTCAGAAATGACCAAGGCAACCTGCTACCCACAGCTATGGAAAGCATCCACTCTGATACTCTCGTCCCTCCATAAAGCAACAATGCCCTCCGAAAGACCAATGGACTCAACAGCATACGAAAGAAACCCAAGCTCGAGCGATCTGTCTCCGAAAATGGGCCAGACTAGCCCTAGAAAGCCGAGTTTCCAACAAAATATAAATATCAAAAGAGTGAAGCTGCATTAGCCTCCCAAATGAGGAGCGAAACGATGGTTTCAATGCTCCTCTCACATTCCAGATGAGAATCTTCATGGTGATGCTGGATTGGGGAGAGCCCCGACCATCACCCCCGACATCTCCATAGAACAGTCCAAATCTCCCAGGCCTTTGCAGTTAACAGCCTGGTCTGATTCCATCAGAGCCTCCGTATCGCCTAAGATCACCTCAGTGCAATCCAGGGATCCCGTATCAGCACAATCAATTATCTGGACTGAGTCCATCAAAACAGCCGAGTCAGACAACTGAATAGCCTGCTTCAGCTGATGAACAGTTGATTCGTGAGTGCAAGACTCCAAGTGGGTTGGAAGAGTAGGCTCCGAAGCTGTCCCCGAAGAGGCCCTTACCCGACCCCAGGCCTTCTTGGCCCCAGGGCCTGACTGGGCCGACGACCCCCGGCCAGCCACCGATGAAGCCACAAACGTAAAGGCTGCCTGATCCCCACCTCTACCAATAAGAGAGGCTTTGCCTTTAGCTTTGGAAGATCAGGATGGCATCCTTGTGGATAAGGGCTCCACTGGACGAGCCCGCTTGGAAGGACCCGAGATGGGATCCTTGCTAGTACAAACCTCAAGGCCCAATTTTGGAAAATTAATGGCCTCATCACATTCAAACATCATAGAATCAACCTTAGGAATTTCAGATTGAATAACACCCATGGCTGATTTCTGATACTGAGCTATAGTGCCAACCGGCACGCTCGAACACCTCCTGGGATCAGCCTGATTTCCTTGAGCAAGCGAAATAGGCACTGAAACTAGTGCTAAAGACGCTGCTGGAGGCTGCAAACCAAGCTCCTGAGTGACCTTTGCAACTGACTCAGCGCCCGCTGACTCACCCCGTCCAACCCCCTTACCAGGAGGCAGCAACGAAGAGCCAGAGGAGGGAGGAAGCTGACGCCGAGCGATCTTCTTCGGAACAGACCAGCCATCCTTAGTAACAGTGGATGAACCAGGGGACGACCGATCACCCGCCGGCTGGACCGGATGCTGCGCCAGAGGTGGCCGATGACGCCGGACTGCTGCCATCCAGGGCCCGAACAATGGAGCAGACGATGAAGAAGCCATCTCCCCCCCTTGCTTGCATGGACTAGTGAGGTGCAAAGAAGCACACCGGTCACAAATTCCTTCCAAGTTCTCAAAGAGAACTACTGCCAAAAGGGGACGCCGATTCCATGTACCTTGGCCCCTGGCCGGAGGGGAAGACCCAGATCCACTCGGACTCAAGCCCGTGCAAAACCACCTCGCTTTCGGGCTCTGGTCGACTCGTCCGAGAATAAGAATTCCCTAGCCATCGAGAGGATGGAGGAGAGGATGTCATCCACCTAGAACTCCATAGGAAGCAGGGGAAGTCGGATCCAGACCAGAGCTTGCAGTAAGGAATCTTCCGTTGGAATAAATTCTGGCACCCAGTCGGCCGCCGCAAGAACCTGCCCATTGATTACCCATGGCCTCTCTAGAATTTGGATTTTGGTTTGAGGATCAGAAAGACGGATCAGGTAGTGCCTATGAGCCAGGGGAACCACCTCAATTTCTTCCGGCAAGCCAGAGCGATACAATTCTCTCACGATCGCCTCCGGCGGCACCCACCGAGAGAGAGAATGACCAAGCACCGCCTTCTCACCCCAAGCACTGACCTCACTTTCCAGAGAATTGACCGGGACTTGGATTATGTCCGAGAAGAGACGGATCAGTTCCTCCACCTCCGCCGAGGAAGGAGGAGTATCCCAGCCATAGCGACCCAAGGATGGACGATTCCATGGACTTCCCGTCTTCATCGAATCCTTAGGATTATCAGGACCATTAGCAGAAGAGGACGCCATGCCGACTCTAGCTTTCAAACCAGACATCTCTCCTTCAACCCTGGAACCCACCTCCTTCCCCCGGAAACCCTCCCATCGATAACCCCATCCGAGGCCATAGGATAGGAAGGAATAGCAGAAGGAACAGACCAACAGAGGCACAGCCGGAGAAGACACAGATCGCAAAATGAGAACCTCTGTAACCATGGTTGTAGGCCATTAATTCCAGCCATGATGGATGCATTCTCAAAGAAAATTATAAGATAAATCATCATTGAAATGGTGATCCATTAATCGTAAGGCAAGATTGAAATTGGTGGCTTTAAAATTTGAGCAAAAAAAAAAAAAAAATTGATGCAATGCATCGTTTAGATGCAGTGCATGTATTGCTAAGCTTGGTTCAGCGTTCCTTTAAATCATTATCATGCTAGCAATGAAAGTCTCTCCCCTTCGCCGTACAAAATTTACCATTGAATGCTCGTAGGTGGTGAGTCCCCTGACGCACAATGTTGTAACGCTGCTCAAGGCTGGCATGCAAGACATTTATGGGTAAATTTCTCAGTAAAACATGCATATTAGAAAAAAGGCACAAATCCCCGGCACCACATCCTTTGCACCACTTTGTTTTATACGCTTGAAAAATAGAGAGTTATTAGCTTCAATGTAATTATAGATTATGAATGAAAAATAATAATTCATATTTAAGATGAAACATGTAGCAGTTATTCAAATATGCACAATACTTCATGATACAAGAATTGTATCACCGAGAATCTTATCTTATACAAAAAAAATATTAATAGAAATATATACAATCAAATCGTTACACTCATCTAATTTTTGTGTGCTAGCATATATTTAGTTCTGCATTGGATATTTGGATATGTAAAGAATAAAAGTTAGATGTAATATTTTTAAATGCTTATTGTATAAATTTTTACTTACAACTAATATATGTACTATTATTTTATTTAAAAATATCATGTATCGCATGTTATATAGTGAATTGCATGATAAGTACGTGAGGAACTATACCAAAATTATGTCCATTTATAAATGAGGCTAATTATCTAAATTGATAATTTATAATTAGAGTGCATTTGGCATCCGATCAAAAGGGATAAAAAGTTATTTTTATAATTATTCTTCTCCTTTTGAGAGTACCTAGCATTGATTATTTTTTATAGGGATAATTTTTCTCTCCCTTTATTCTTAGATTATTAGGGAGTAGATTAATAAAAAATAAAAGCAAAAATTATTCAAAGAATGAAAAAGAAATGGAAACACTAGAACTAACCAAATATAAATTGATGTGGCTGATCCAGCGTCGTTAGAAGTAACAGGAAGGGTAGCTGACGGAGCCCCCATCTTGGCCCCCAAGGCACCTTCGGCCGAGGCCCCCTCGGCCTTGGACCTGGCGTCCCCTCGGCCTCAGCCTCGGATCCGGCTTTCCCTCGGCCTCGGCCTCGGCCTCGATCTCGAATCGGGCGTCCCCTCGGCCTCGCTCTTGGACCCGGCATCCCCTCGGCCCTGGCCTCGGACCCAACGTCCTCTCAGCTTCGGCCTCGGACCTGAAGTCTCCTTGGCTCCGGCCTCGGAACTGGGGGGGGGGACACTCTAGCTCCGAGCCCCTTAGTCTGGCAACTTGACACGCCCGCGTGGTCCGCCAACCATCTGTGGTAGCCACGTGGCCCACTAACTCTGCAACAGCACGTGGGCGCAACCCGTAACGGCGCACGCCTGATACGACTGCCCACCTGCCACCTGTAGCACCGTGCTCCACAGATGGCCGACGGGGGAGGACACCTCTGACATGCTCAGTGTCGGTTATGACCTGTCGCTGTCAGCCTTGCCCTCTGCCTGCTACCGGACAAGGGCACATCGAAACCAACCACCTTCTGGAAGCGAAAAAAGGGACCCTCAAACAGGTATAAAAGCCCACACTCACAACGAGGAAAGGATCTGAACTCAAGTTCTCTAGCTTTTTCTGCTAGCTTACTCTTGTCTGTTCCCGAGTTGTTTACTTGAGCGTTGGAGGGTCCCCAGCGGTGTAACCGGTCTCTGGGGACTTTCTTGCAGGATCCCATCAAGAAAGAGGCCCTCCGTTTCCCGACATTGAAGGAAGGTGACTTGGCGTCAACAGATTGGCGCGTCAGGAAGGGACAAGAGAGAAAAGCCTCGAACCTGTCAGCTGCAGATCTTCCCCTGAGCATTCAAGAAAAATGGTGACAACGCGTGCGCAAGAGGTATCCACTAGCCACGCTGGGGGCACCGCTCGGGGGCGGACCTGCCGGCGGCCAGTTTCCCTGCCCCCTAGGCTGGCGCCCTTGCACCACTATCGTCACCACTGCCACAAAAGCATCAAGATGACCGGATCGCCGCCCTCACCATGTAAGTTCAGTCGCTAGTGGCGGCGGTCCAAGTTCTGCAACAGCAACCGGAGCCACCCTTGTCAATCCCCGGGGTGGTCTAGCCCAGTCAGCACTCTTCTCGGGAGAGATCTCCCATCCAACAAGTTCGCCACCGCTGCGCTTCGCCCAAGCATCATCACCGGGAGACCTTTAAAAGGTCCTGGTCTCCCTCTCGCAGCACCAGTGCTTCTCCCAAGCGGTGGCCTGGAAGGGAGGCGGAGCGCATCCGTCTTCATCACCGTCACTCCTCCCCCTCCTCGGAATCTTCAAGGGAGGGGTCCTTCGATGGCCGGATAGCTCACCGAGCTGAGTGCTAGCTCGATGAGTACAACCAGCGGCTAGAGGAGCTTAGCTGCCGGATCACCAACCTGCCGAAGGCGGACTATGACAATCGGCCGCCATTATTCCGCCGTATTATAGAGGAGCCGATTTCAATCCGGTTCTACCTTCCGCAACTAAACCCGTATGATGGGACCATGAACCCCCTGGACTACTTAGAAAGCTACAAAGTCCTCATGCAGGTTCAGGGAGCAACTGATTCTCTTCTCTGCATAGCCTTCCCCGCTACCATGAGGAAGGCCTCCCGATCCTGGTACTCCCGTCTGCCGCCGCGGAGTATCAACTCCTTCCGCCAGCTGGAGAGGGCCTTCTTGGCCCATTTCGACACCTGCCAGAAGATTCCCCAAGTGGCAGATAGTTTGTTTTCTGTCTAGCAGAAGGGTGGCGAATCCCTGCGAGACTTCGTTGCCCGATTCAAAGAAGCTGCCCTCGAAGTCTACAACCTTGAGGATTCTATGGCCACCTTGGCCTTGAAAAGAGGGCTTTGCCCCTCCCGTTTCGCTTATTCACTTGACGAGAAGCTACCCGACTCCTACGCCGAACTCTTGAGCCGAGCACAAAAGTATATTCGCGCCAACGAGGATGACTCCCCTGGCACGAGGCCAATGGAAGCTCTGCCAAGAAGCAGACTCGTCCCAAGCCTGTTGAGGCTCACCCCATAAGGCCCAAGCCTCCCCGTCGTCCAGACAACAATCCCCGAGCTCTCACCCTTAGGGACGGTCCATTCACTCCCTTGCTCACTCCGATATCTCACATTTGCTTAAGATCGAGAATGAGTCGTATCTTCAGCGCCCTCCTCTATTGAACTCGAAGACCCCCCGCAACAAAAACCTATACTGCTGCTTCCACCGGAACCATAGCCACGACACCGACAACTGTCGCCAGTTGAAGAAGGCGATAAAGGATCTTATCCAGTGTGGCCATTTGGGGAAGTTTGTCCAGAGGGGCCATCCAAGTGCACCCAACCCTTCGGCGCCTCCGCCACCAATAGCCAACATCAACAACGTCTCGACTGAGAAGACAGTGGCAATGATTTCTTGGGGGGCAGGCAGCGCATCCAAGAGGCCGCGTGGGGAGGAGGGGTTAGACACTGTAATTCCCTTTTCTAAAAGGGACCTAGAGGGGGTGGTCAATAAAAATGATGACAGCGTCGTCGTATCTATGACGATCGCTAAGCATCCTGTAAAAAGAATTTTAGTTGACAGTGGGAGCTCAGTGGACATTTTGAGTTATGATACGTTTGTTTGGATGGATTTGTCTTCAGCTTCCTTCGATCTGTCACCACACCCTTAATGGGTTTTATCGGAGACTCTGTGAGAGTTGAGGGAGAGATCACCCTTCCCATCATGACCAGGACACCACCATGCCAGAGCACGGTCTTCATGAATTTTCTTGTAGTTTGGGTCCCCCTCGCCTACAATGCCATCCTTGGAAGACCCAGATTCAACCTTTTGGACGCCGTCATCTCCACTAAGAGGCTGCTCGTGAGATTTCCAACCAGCGAAGGAGTTGGGAGATGCGGGGGTAGCAGAACCCACTGCCACTTTGCTACCACATGGCCCCAGCC
Source organism: Calamus simplicifolius (assembly GCA_900491605.1). Classification (NCBI taxonomy): domain Eukaryota; kingdom Viridiplantae; phylum Streptophyta; class Magnoliopsida; order Arecales; family Arecaceae; genus Calamus; species Calamus simplicifolius. Next base: position 189,517 of record UESW01001966.1, on the reverse strand, counting down.
CGCAGGGGGTGATACCTGTACCTACACCAGAAGTGCTCGACCTCCGAGACTTGGAGAGGAGAGGAAAGCCGGCCGAGCGCCTGCTGACTTTTCCTTTGGGGGAGGACCCGACGAGGATGATCCAGGTTGGAGCCCTACTCTCGGATGAGGTGCAAGACCAGCTTCTCGCTTTTCTACGAGCCAACTCCGATATCTTCGCATGGTCGGCATCCGACATGCCGGTATCCCAGAAGGTAATTACCCACCAGCTCAACATCAAGCTAGAATGCCAGCCCGTTCGGCAGAAGAAGAGGAGCTTTGCCCCCGATCGGCAGAAGGCCATTGACGATGAAGTGCGCAAGCTATTGGCCGCCGGCCACATTTGGGAGGTTCACTACCCCGACTGGCTAGCCAACGTCATGATGGTCCGCAAGGCTAGTGGGAGCTAGAGGATGTGCGTGGATTTCACCAACCTTAACAAGGCATGCCCCAAGGACAACTTTCCATTGCCTCTGATTGACCAATTAGTGGACACCACATCTGGACATGAGACCCTCAGCTTCATGGATGCCTTCTCAGGGTACAACCAGATTAAGATGGATCTATCGGATGAGGAGGCTACCTCGTTTGTGACCGAGAAAGGAATATACTGCTATAGAGTGATGCCATTTGGATTAAAGAATGCGGGGGCTACCTATCAGAGGCTGATGAATAAGGTCTTTGAGGACCAGATCGGGCGCAATATGGAGGTGTACGTGGATGACATGCTGACCAAGAGTACCCATACCATCGACCATGTTGTCGACCTTGCGGAGACCTTCGGCAATCTCCGCCGGTATCAGATGAGGCTGAACCCTTGTAAGTGCGCCTTTGGGGTCACGACAGGCAAATTTTTGAGCTTCATGGTGACACAGCGAGGGATCGAGGCAAACCCCGATAAAATCTGGGCTATTCTGGACATGAAGCCCCCTGCTAACAAGAAGGATGTACAGCGCCTGACCGGGAGGGTGGCAGCCTTGAGCCGCTTCTTGTTCAAGTCGATGGAGAGGTGCTGTCCTTCTTTAGGGCGCTGCGCAAGGTCATCGGCTTTGAATGGATGAAGGAGTGCCAAGAAGCCTTCAAGGAGTTAAAGAAGTTTTTATCCACTATGCCATTGCTGTCCAAGCCGAGGAGTGGAGAGGAACTCTTTTTGTATCTTGCAGCCTCCCACGAGGTCGTCAGCTCCGTGCTTATCCGCACGAATGCCAACGGGGCATAGAAGCCGGTCTACTATACCAGTAAGGTACTTCACAATACGAAGACCACGTATTCCAAAAATGAGAAGATAATCTTCGCCCTAATCATCTTCGCTCAGCACTTCGACCCTACTTCCAAGCCTATCCAATTGTAGTGCTCATGGACCAGCCCCTTCGGACCGTCTTATCCCGTCCTGACACCTCCGACCGACTCGCAAAGTGGGCTATCAAGCTGGAAGAATTTGACTTGTCCATCCGGTCAAGGTCTGCGATGAAGTCCAGGAGCTAGCCGATTTCCACGTCGAGTGCACCTGGGCCGAGGAGAATCTGGAGGAACCACATTCGGAGATTCCCCCAGAGGAGGAAGCAGGTGAGGAAGGCTGGATCCTTCATATGGACGGCGCATCAAACTCTCAGGGGAGTGGAGCTGGTCTCATTCTTGCAAGCCCCGAGGGAGAAACGGTGGAGTACGCTCTCCAGTTCCTTTTTTTCACCACCAATAATCAAGCAGAGTATGAAGCCTTACTGGCAGGAATGAAGCTGGCCAGGGAGCTCGGCGCGAGGCGCCTAAGGGCTTTTACAGATTCTTAACTCGTCTCCGGGCAAATTGCTGGGGAATATGAAGCTAGAGATCCAACAATATCCCGTTAGTTGAACAAGGTTCAATCCCAAGCCTCCCATTTTGCTTACTTCCGTGTCAGTTACATCCCTAGGGGAGAGAACGGCCGGGCTGACGCACTCTTCCGTTTGGCCACCTCGACCAACGGGACCTTGGGAAAAATGTATGTGGAACATCTGGAGGTCCCAAGCATTGAAGCCACAGAGGAAGCACTCCCGGTCGCACAAGAACCCTCTTGGATGGACGCTTACATTCGGTATCTTACCGATGACGCCCTTCCCGAAGACCCAGTGGAGGCAAGACTACTCAAGCGATAGGTTCCAAAGTTTCTAATCATGGATGGGAGGCTCTATCGAAGGTCATTCTCGTATCCGATCCTCAAGTGTATCAGCCCCACGGAAGCTGATTATATCATGCAGAAGATCCATGAGGGCATCTGCGGAAGTTATCTAAGGGGCAGGCTCCACAGTACAAAGCCCTGCTGCAAGGGTACTATTGGCTGACGATGAGAGAGGACGCCACTGAGCTAGTTAGGAGGTGTGATAGCTGCTAACATCATGCCAGCATCCAGTGGCAGCGGACCTCCCAGTTGAATCCCTGGCTGTCTCCTAGTCTTTTGTTCAGTGGGGGATGGACATCTTGGGGCCATTTTCCCGGCCTCCGATCAGCGCAAGTTCCTTCTGGTAGCCGTCGACCACTTCACCAAATGGATCGAGGCTGAGCGCTAGTCAAGATCACCGAGGGCAAGGTGAGGTCCTTTTTCTGAAAATCTATAATCTGTAGGTTCAGATTGCCACATACCCTTATCACTAACAACGGTCGGCAATTTGATAATGCGCCCTTCAGAGGATTCTGCACCGAGCTGGGCATTTATCTGCGGTTCACTTCCATCGGGCACCCTCAGACCAACGGCTCCATCAAGGTGACCAACCACATCATCCTTCAAGGACTTCAGGCTCGACTAGATGACTCCAAAGGAAGGTGGGTGGAGGAGCTCCCTAACGTGCTGTGGGCCTACCACACGACGCCGCACGCTCCCACTGGAGAGACTCCCTTCAGCCTCTTCTTCGGCTTTGAGACCGTCATCCTGTTGGAGATAGGTGCCCCGAGCCCCCGAATGGAGTCATACAACAGGAGCACAACGCGGACCAGCTCCGAGCCAACCTCGATCTCATGGAAGAAGTACGCGACCAAGCCTAACTCTGGATGGCCGTCTACCGATAGCGAACGGCCAGGTACTATAATGCCTGCATCCACCCCAGGACGTTCCTGCCAGGAGACCTAGTCCTCCGACAGGCCGAGTATCAAAGCCGACGGAAGGGGGGAAGCTGTCGCCAAATTGGGAAGGACCCTATCGAGTCACCGAAGCCCTTCATCGTGGGGCATACCGAATCGAAGTGCTGATGGGAAGCCGCTCTCGCGAACCTAGAACTCCGACAACTTCCATCGGTATTATCAGTAATGTACCCCTCTCTATGTTGAGTTGTGTATTTACACTCTTCAGGGATAAGAGCGTGTTCGAGCAACCCATTTTTCAGCAAAAGCCCGAGGCCAGCTCGGCACTTCAAGACCGATGTACCATCGGCACCGAAGACCGATGTACCACCGGCTCCAAAAAGTCCGAGGCCAGCTTAACTCTTCAAGACCGATGTACCATCGGCACCGACGACCGATGTACCATCGGCTTCAAAAAGCCTAAGGCCAGCTTGGCACTTCAAGACCAATGTACCATCGGCACCGAAGACTGGTGTACCACCGGCTCCAAAAAGCCGAGGCCAGCTTGGCACTTCAAGACCGATATACCATCGGCACCGAAGACCGATGTACCACCGGCTCCAAAAAGCCTGAGGCCAGCTCGACACTTCAAGACCTATGTACCATCAGCACCGAAGACCGGTGTACCATCGGCTCCAAAAAACCCAAGGCCAGCTCGACACTTCAAGATCGATGTACCATCGGCACCGAAGATTGATGTACCATCGGCTTCAAAAAGCTCAAGGCTAGCTCGGTACTTCAAGACTGATGTACCATCGGCACCGAAGACCGGTGTGCCATCGGCTTCAAAAAGCCCGAGGCCAGCTCGACGCCTCAAGCCCGACGTTCCATCGGCACCTCAAGGCCGATGTGCCGTCCGCATTCAGTGGCCCAAGGACGACTTGACCCCAAGTCCAACCTCGGTGCTTCCCCTAGGCCCTGACCTTACAAAATGGCTAAGTCACAGATCTGCTGATAACGAGCCGTCGAGTACTACCCTTAGTGCCGATGCAGCCCCTAGGGGTCCCACATCGGCGAGCTGAGGGGGAACGCAAGTCCAGTGCACATTTCAAAAAGAGATTTTTTCATTAATAAAAAGTGCTTACAAGATGCCGAATAAGTCAGACTTGGTACAAAAACTAAAGAAAGCAAATACAAAGGTCTAAGGGTCAGCAGCAGTGGGCTCATCGTCGGATGAGGCCCCCTCGAACACTGGGTCCGGTTTGATCTCCAAGGCGCGGGGGAGGTCGAGGACCCGAGCCACCTTTTCTTTGCCATCCCGAAATCCTTGGAGGTATGCGTCTGCAGAAGCTTCGGCCATCTCCTCGGAGAAGCGCACGGATTGCCGGAACTCCTCTATGGCTCCCGCGACCCTCACCTCGGCGGCTGCTTCAGCCTTGCGGGCCCTGGTCTCCTCTTCCGCCGCCAGAGAGGCAGCCCTCCTCACTTTCCCCTCGGCATGCTCTGCTCTCACCTCAGCCACCAAAAGGGCAGAGCTAAGCTCGGGAATCTGGTGGTCCCTGTCGCTGACAGCGCCCTCCGCCTCTCCGAGTTGGTTCAGGGCTGCCCGAGCGTGTTCGGCCCCGACCTCTACCTGCTGGCGGCCTCATTGAGTTTAGCAGCCCGGTCGGCTCTCGCCGCCTCCAGGGCCCCCTCAGCCCTCTCGGCTCGGGCCTGGGCCTCCTCGGCCTCCTGCCAGGCCTCGCTGATGACGACCTTTCCTTGGTTGATCACTTCTCTTGTGGCCACTAGGGAGTTCGTCAGCTGCATCTAGAGTACCTTTTTAGCACCAAAATTAGCTAAGTAGCTAGCTCTAAGGTCACGAAGACTACTTACCCGAGTGATGGCCACGAAGGCTTCGCGGAAGAATGTCGACGCCCCTAGCTGGCTGAGCTCGTCTTGGAACTCGGGTTGGATAAGGTGGGAGGTCAGCCACTCCGCTCGGTGCCCATGGTTCATGATGGAAGGCATGGAAGGGATGGGCCCAGCTTCCCTTTCCTTGGCGGGCCCCGGCATGGCAAAGATTGGGTTAGAAGCCGTCGGCTCCTCTGAGGATGACCCTGCCTCCGCTTGGGTCTATACAGTCGGACTGGGGGCTTCGCCGCGACCACCCCCTTGCTCTCATTCCCTCTGGGGGTGTGTCCATTGTTAAGTCCACCTCGGGAGCGGTCGCTAGCTCCTTTCACTCCAAGGATGGCGAGGGTTCTGCAATAGGCTGGCTGGGGGCCTGAGTTCGTGGCTTCGTGCTTGGCCCTCGGCGCCCTCGAGGGCCTTCTTCCTCTTTGCTGCCGCCTTCCTGAGGGTGCGGGCGTGGACCTTCATCATTGCACATCATCAGTCGGAGTTAAAAAAAAAAAAGAGGAGGAGAACAAAGGGAAACTTGGCCAAGTGTTGGGTTGGCTGCTACTCACCCCCGAGTGGAGACCCCCGCGAGTTGGAGATTGTCCTCCGACAGGAGCTGGTTGCACTTGGGGATGTCGGCTGTTAACAGCTGCCCCAAACGCTTCCCTATCCCCCGGGAGTACGGATGAATTTGCATTGGGCCTAAGGTCTGGGTCCCCCCACCTAGGCTTGACCCGGTCAAAGTTGGCAAAGAAGAACCGGGACTTCCATCCCTTAACAGAAGAGGGGAGGTACAACTTGAGGACTCGGTCGGGTGGGGCTGAAATAGCCACCAACCCGCTTGCTGCCGGAGAGTGTAGAAACAGCGAAAAAGGGAAAGTCTGGGTGCGATGCAATGGAAGTGGCAGAGAACGATGAAGCCACAAATGGTTCGAAGGGAGTTCGAAACCAGCTGGGTAGGGGTCAGAGAATAATAGTCAAGGAGGTTAACAAAAAAGGTGAAAGGGCAAACGGAGACCCAACTTTAGGGTGATTTCATACACGAATATCCTACCGGGTCGAGAGGACACTACTCTGTCATCGGGGGTCGGTTTGAAGAGCCCTACTTCCCTAGGGATTTAGTAATGGGCCCTGATGTTGGCCAAGTCCTAGCCCATTACGTGGAGGCGGTCCCCGTCGGGGATTCCGCTCCTACCCTCGATGAGGTGCCAGCGACCGCCGGGCGACTCCTCACCGGAGCCCTGCCGGCGGCTTGCCGTTGGATAATAGGAATGTGGTCCTTCGGATCAGAGGAGGACCACGAGGGTGTGGGAGATGGAGAGGCACAAAGCCTCGAAGGTGAAATCTGGTCCGCAGGGGACTCAGACGAAGACCAGGAAGGTGAGGATGCCATGAGCAAGGTCCGATAGAAGGCAAGGGAGTAGGAAAGGATGAGGAAGTTGACCTGGAGCAAAGAGCAATAGGAGCAAGGTCTGGGAAGAAGACAGGGACGAGAGCTCGAGGTAGAAGATGATCTCAGGAAGAGTGATGAAATCCGGCCTTTTGCCCGACTTATCAGTTTTGAATTGTCCGCCTTACCTACCAGGCCATGTGGACTCCTGCAATAGGCTGGGTCACCTCGGCAGGTGCCCGACGCATGGGACAATCCTCCTTCAGCCAATAGCGGGGCATCGCGGACATCAGCATCATGATGGCAATGATGGCGGTGGCTTTTTGTAAGCCTCGAGAGGACGCTCCCGCTCCAAAGCCGATCTTCATGGATCAAACGGACGGCATGGGGCGATACAGCTGCAACCCCCGAATCACCCGCACAAAGGGATTGGTGCGCCATAGACACGTGCTCTTCGGCGATTGGCGGCATGTAGGGATCAGCCACTTGGGAGGTAACACCCCTTTCCTTACAGAGGTGGGCCCGCTTCGTCTCAGGGCAAGGGGGCATCTGATGTGGCTGATCCAGCATCGTTAGAATTAAAAGAAGGGTAGCTGACGGAGCCCCACCTCGGCCCCCGAGGCGCCTTCGGCCGAGGCCCCCTCGGCCTTGGACCTGGCATCCCCTTGGCCTTGGCCTCGGATTTGGTGTCCCCTCGGCCTCGGCCTCGGACCCGGCATCCCCTCGACATCGACCTCGGACCTGAAGTGTTGACCCAATTATTGATTTTGATGATTAATAAAAGATATGAGTATATTCACTATGTTTCTGATAGATTTAATAAGTTTCAGGGATTAAAAATGTTTATTCAAGCAAAAGATATAAAGAAACAAGTTTTGAATCAAAATGTTAAAAGAATTTTTCAAAGCTCAGAGCTTGGAGTCGACACCCAAATTGTCAGGAGCCGACCCCAAGGCGTATCAAAAGTTTTCTAGAATTTTGGCACGGTCTGGAGTCGACACCCAGAGTTTCAGAGCTGACTCCAACCTGAGATAAAGAGAAGTGTATTCTGTTTCAGTTTCTGGAGCCGACACCTAGTATTCGGGAGCCGACACCTGAGAATTCGAGAGCCGACACCTGAGTTTCTGGAGCCGACTCTAACCTGAGAACAGAGAGCGTGTTTTTATGAGCATTTCTGGAGCCGACATTTTTGGTTTGTGGAGCCGACTCCCAAAAGCGACGAACCGACACTTAACTTTATTGGAGCCGACTCCTCAACAATTTTTATTTGCTATTTTTGGATACCCGATTGGAGCCGACACTTGAAAAGTTGGAGCCGACTCCAACCTGTCAGGAACGGATTTTTTATTTGTCAGAACGGACTCCAACGGTAAGATTTTTTCTACCTAACCTCTAATGGCTATTTTTCTTTGTGTGTAGAAAGATCCAAGCATCTCACAACGGCTATATTTTCCACCTAATATTGGATTAAGAGATATATAAAAGGGAGAAACCATTCGTTTGAAAAAAAAAAAGAGAAAAAAATGAGAAAAATACTTAGTGAAAAAGAAAGAGAAATCAAGATGAAAGACTCAGAGCTCAAATCCATCAACTCAGAAAGCTCAAAAGAAATCCACAAGCTTCTCAAGCTCAAATCAAGGAGATTTCCATCATTTGAAGAAAGGAAGCAAAAGCCCCAAAATCCTTAACTTCTCAACTGTAAATTTCTGTGAAGAATGAGCTGAGGCCCTGATTCAATTTTTCAAAGGAGAAGAGGAAAAGAAGAAAAGCATTCACTCAAAGGGCTTCAAACAGGCTTTTCTTATCCTTGTTTACTTTATTGTTTATTTGCTCATTTGAGGAGCTGCTGTGTATTCATAACTCTATTTTTCATTATTGTTTGCTAGTTCAATCGGAGGATTGAATTAGTGGAGGTAGTATACCTCGGTACAAGCTAAGGATAGCTTGTGGTTGGGTTATGTGCTGGTGAGCCTGGAAAACCAGCTGGGTTCGTTGTGATCCCGGGGAAACAATAAGTTTTGAGTTGTGAGCTTGTAAAACAACTCGACTGTAATCAAGTGGATTATAGTGTGGACCCAAGTGAAGCTTAGGAGTGGACGTAGGTATTGGATACACTGAACACTATAAAATCTTTGTGTTTATCGTGCTTTGTCTCTTTATCTCTCTATCTCATTTAGTTGTGATTAGCATTTATTTATACTTTGCACTCAAGCTCTTTCATATCAAAGCAAATAGTTTTTTAAAAGAGTTAAATTTTTAAGAACCCAATTCCCTCCCCTCTTGGGTTGCCATCTGGGCCAACAATTGGTATCAGAGCTAGTGCTCATTTCTTGTTTGATCCAACGATCAAGAGTTAAAGATCCAAATGGCAGCTCAAGGTGGATCTTCATTTGTTGAAGTCATTCTACTAATAGACATCCTTTATTTAATGGTTCTAATTATTCTTATTGGAAAGCTAGAGTGAGAATTTTTATTCAAGCTTTAGATTATGAGCTTTGGAGTGTAATCACTAATGGACCTAGCATACCCACACAAATAAAGATGGTTCAATAGTTCCTAAACCCGAAAGGGATTGGAATGAGAACGATAGGAAAATGGCTCAACTCAATGCTAAGGCCTTGAATGTTTTATATTGTGCTTTAGATGCTAATGAGTTAATAGAATTTCTACATGTATTTTTGCAAAAGAAATTTGGGATAGACTAGAAGTTACCCATGAGGGTACTAATCAAGTTAGAGTCTAAAATTAATATCTTAATGCACAAATATGAATTGTTTACATGGAACAAAATGAAACTATCACATGCATGTACACTAGATTTACTGATATTATAAATGATCTAAAAAGTCTTGGTAAGACCTATACTAACTCTGAATTGATTCGTAAAATTCTTAGGTCTCTTCCAAGATCATGGGAAGCGAAAGTAACTGCCATCCAAGAAGCCAAAGATTTAAATATATTACCTTTGGAAGAGCTACTTGGATCATTGATGACCCATGAACTGACCATGAAGCAACATCAAGAGGAAGAAGTCAAAAAGAAGAAAATGATTGTCCTTAAAGCTATAGAAAAGGAAACAAGCAGCAATGAAGAAGAAGAGGAAGATGATGATGTTGGGAGAGTTAATCCCCGAGGCATGCATATTTTAAAATTTGATAACAATTATCAATGCGGAAATTTAAAGATTACATATTAATCTTTCTAACATGCATCAAGATCATATCTTTGCCTTATATTATAAGATCGTTTGATCTAAGTATTGCATATAAATTAAATAATTAAGATCATATCTTAATCTTCAAGATGAGAAGTCATACTACTCATCTTGAAGTCTGCCTTAAGATCTAAGGATCAAATCACTCACCTTAAGAACAGTAGGTAAATAAATCCTTTGTGCTCTGCAGCCGTTCAATCGTCCAGCCTCTAGTATTGTCCATGCGAAGCCCCCGAATGATCGGATTTCCGGGAGTGCTAGCTCGCGGAAAAACAATTTTGCTGATCTTGAATTCTTCCACTTGAATCTTCCTCCAAGATCCACCAAGCTTTTCCTAACACTAAAATCACACCAGAATTTTCTGTTCTAACTCTTAGAACTGTAACACTTGGTTCTAACTGTTTAGAATTTTTTTGATCTCTTTTGATCTTGTGTTGTGTTATCTGGTAAGGGATGTCCTCTATTTATAGTTTCATATTAGCCAGCCTATTGAATTCTAACATTTAGAATTTCGCTATTTTTGTGAAAACCAAAGAGACATATTAAATTCACACACTTATCAGTGCAAAGAGTTGTGTGGAGTGCTCTTCCAAAGAGGCACATTAATTCACACGCTTGTCAATGCACGGAGAGTTGTGTGGAGTGCTCTTCCAAAGAGGCACATTAAGTGGAGTGCTCTTCCAAAGAGGCACATTAATTCACACACTTGTCAATGCATGGAGAGTTGTGTGGAGTGCTCTTCTAAAGAGGCACCTTTTTAGCAAAATTTATTTTTCTTGAACTTGGGAATCATTTGAAGAAGACTAAAAGTTATAAATTAAATTCTGCATAAGAATTTAATTTCTCATGAGATGAGATTTTAGTTATCTCATCATGCGAGAAAACCTTTTTCATACATGGGGTTTGGATTTTTGGTTTTAAGCTAATTTGAGTTTATTAGATTAAACCAATATAGATCATGGTCCTAGCCCAAATTAAATTTGGCTAATCCTGAATCTATTTAAATCCAAATCAAATCTAATTTTAAATAATATTTGAAATTGATTAGTCCTTTAATAGACTTAAACCAAATTGAATCTTATTCACTTGTACTTAACCCAATTGAGATAATTCAATCAATCAAATTGATTAATTAAATCATATACGATTCTCAATCGTTGATCAGCAAATAGATCATCCTAGGAAACTTCTATGCGTGTGACTCTCTAGGTTCGAACCTAAGCCGGTAGCATAGAAATAACTTTCTATACTAATCGATGTGCCCATCTAGCAATGGAACCCGACGTCCGGATAGGTTGAAAAGTTACCGAGCAAACTCCAAGAACCCTAAGAAACAGTTACCATATAATTCATCCTCTTGACCACAAATGCTAAGGATAGCTTAAGAGCCTGTTAACTCTAAACAGCAAATCCATAAAGTGATTTCAACTTTAGTGATCATGTGACCTTCACATGAATTGCCTTGGCCAAGGTCTTGCTAAATTGAAACACAAGCATTTCTCCTTTTAACGGGATAGGTCAAATTCCATCTTGATCCACAACTGACTACCACAAGTACTTGACTGCACCCAGTAACCTTTCGTAGCTGGATTAGAAATACAGGTGGTCCGGCACCTAAGTACAATGAGTTTCTTAAGCTACTGGTTGTGATCTTTAGGTCTGAAGGATACTTATACCTATATCTTTTTGGATTAACTCTTGACAGTAGAGTATCCGAAATGAGTCACGTTCGATGAAATATACTCCTACACTTTCACCTGTATGTCATACCAGTGTCTCTACACTCCTTGGTTAAGAGGACAACCAACAAATATGATATACAACGTCCTATAATTGATAGTACTATGGCCCTGTCATAGTATATCATTTGGTCGCGAACTCTTTTAAGGACCTTCAAAGATAAATCCTTCTTTATCATGAAGGAAGATTCTAAGGGCTTCATTACTATTAGGAGTTTTAAGAAGATGTTCTTGTAATGAATAAACTGCTAAATAACTTTTATTAATATATCAATTTATATATAATTTATATCAGCACAATCATCAAATGATTGGCTTTAGGATACAATTCCCAACAAACTCCCACTTAGCCTAAAGCCACTAATTACAGTATCTAATACCCATCTTCAATTTATAGTCATCAAACTCCTTGATGCTGAGTGCTTTAGTAAATGGGTCATCTAGATTTTTCTTTCCATCAATCTTCTGAAGATTTATGTCACCTCGGTCTACAATCTCTCGTATAAGATGAAACTGACGCAGTATGTGCTTGGTGCGCTGATGTGCTTGTGGTTCCTTTGCTTGAGCTATGGCACCAGTACTGTCACTGTACAATAGGACTGGTCCATCTATGGAAGGTGCCACTTCAAGCTCGAAGATAAACTTTTGCAGCCACACAGCTTCTTTTGTAGAATTTGATGCAGCGATGTACTCTGCCTCACACACTGAATCTGCCACTGTATGTTGCTTGAAACTTTTCCAGCAAACAGCTCCACCATTTAGGATAAACACAAAACCTGATACACTTTTGCTATCATCATAATCTGATTGGAAACTGGAATCAGTATATCCAACAAGTTTCAAATCAGACTCTCCATAGACTAACCATTGGTCCTTAGTATTTCTCAAATACTTAAGGATTGTCTTAACAACTTGCCAGTATTTTTCTCCTGGATCAGATTAGTATCTACTTACTACTCCTAGTGAGTATGCCACATCTGGTCTTGTACATGTCATAGTGTACATAATCGATCCCACTGCCGAAGCATATGGAATTCGACTCATACGTTCTCTTTCATTAGGAGTTGTTAGACAATCCTTCTTAGAAAGATGAATTACATGGCCTATCGGAAGATAGCCTTTCTTGGAATTCTCCATGCTAAACCTCTTTAGCACTATGTCAATGTACGTAGATTGGGATAAACCAAGCATCCTCTTAGATCTATCTCTATAGATCTTCATCCTGAGGATGTATGATGCTTCTTCCAGATCTTTCATGGAGAATTATGATGATAACCATGTCTTTATTCCTTATAATGCAGGGACATCATTCCCGATTAAGAGAATGTCATCCACATATAATACAAGAAATACAATAACGGAACTGTTAGCCCATTTATAAATGCAAGGTTCTTCTTTATTCTTAATAAAGCCATAAGAGTTGATCACTTTATCAAATCGTATGTTTCAACTCCTAGATGCTTGCTTAAGTCCATAATAGACATCTGTAGCCTGCACACTTTAACTCGTCTTGAGATATAAAACCTTCAGGCTGTATCATATACACCTGTTCTTCTAAATCACCATTTAAAAAAATGGTTTTAACATCCATTTGCCAAATCTCATAATCTAAGTGTGCTGTTATAGCTAGCATAATCCGAATGGATTTCAGCATTGCCACAGGAGAAAACGTTTCATCATAGTCAATACCATAACGTTGACGATACCCCTTGGCAACCAGACGTGCTTTATAGGTCTCAACCTTTCCGTCTGCGCCTCTTTTCCTCTTGAAAACCCACTTATACCCTATGGGTTTTATCCCTTCGGATAGATCAACTAATGTCCATACATTATTGTCCTTCATGGAATCAAGTTCGGATTTCATGACATCAAGCCATTTATTAGAGTCAGTCCTTTGCATAACATCCATATAGGTGATCGGATACTCGTTGTTCTCATCGAGTTCAACAGGATCATCGTTCTGGACCAAGAAACCTAAGTATCTATCCGGTTGATGTGGTACTCTACCAGATCGCCTTAATGGTGCATCTAAAATGAGTTTTGAGTTTGATCTAATCAACTCAGATTCTAAGGGTTCACTGGTTTATGTTGTTCCTTCTACTTGATGAACTTCCTCAAGTTCAACATTAGAGCTATTTGTTCCTTCACTAAGGAACTCCTTTTCAAGAAAAACTGCTCTATTACTAATGAACAACTTTTGTTCTTCAGTATTGTAAAAGTAATATCCTTTGGTTTCTTTCGGATAGCCGATGAAAAAATATTTGTCAGATTTGGATTCAAGTTTGTCTGATTTTGCATATTTCACATAAGCTGGACACCCCCAGACTCTCAGATAGGTGATAACCGGTTTATGTCCATACCATATCTAATATGGAGTTTTAGAGACAGACTTACTTGGAACCTTATTGAGAATATGACAAGCTGATTCTAATGCATATCCCCAAAATGATATTGGCAAGCTTGCAAAACCCATCATGGACCGAACCATGTCTAACAGAGTTCGATTCCTTCTTTCCGATACATCGTTATGCTGCGGTGTTCCAGGAGGAGTTCATTGGGAGAGAATCCCATTCTCCCTTAAATATGTCACAAAGTCATTTGAAAGGTATTCATCTCCTCGATCTGATCGAAGGATCTTAATACATTTTCCTGTTTGTTTTTCTACTTCTTTATGATATAGTTTGAACATTTCAAACGACTCAGATTTATATCTCATAAGATAGACATAACCGAACTTAGAAAGGTCGTCTGTAAAAGTAATGAAGTAGTAATATCCACCTTTGGCACAAGTGCTCATTGGTCCACATACATCAGTATGTACTAGACCCAATAGCTCTTTAGCTCTTTCACCTTTTCCAGTAAAAGATGACTTGGTCATTTTACCAAGAAGACATGATTCACATGTAGTTAATGATTCACAATCATCAACTCGAAGGATGCCCTCTTAAGATAACCTGTTTAATCTATTCTTATTGATATGACCTAGCCGATGGTGCCAAAGATAAATATCTGTTAGATCAGTTGTTTTAGGGTGCTTACTTGATTTGTACACTACATTCACAGGCTATGATAATATATAAATGCCATTAGATAAATGCCCAGTCATTACAGTGACTCCATTCATAATGATATTCAAAGTAACATCCTTTATTGAAATTTCATAATGACTTTTGGCTAGAAGGCCTACAGAAATTACGTTCAACAAGAACGTTGGGCAAAAATGATAATCATTTAGTACAATGACATTTTATTGAAAACTATTTCAAGAACTCCTAATGCCAGAGCTGGAACTAATCTTCCATTGCCGACATTAAGGAATCTTTCATTGTCCTCAAATCTTCTAGTGACCTGTAGTTCCTGCAATGAATTGCAAATGTTAAAAGGACTTTCGGTATCCAATACCCAGGTTAGATTATCATATACAGAAAAATTATAAGGTGTTATCATATAAATACCTTATTGAGCAACATCTTGCTCCTTTTTCTTCTTTGGCCTATTTGGATCAAGTGTGGCAATGTAAAGAGGACAGTTCGTCTTCCAGTGCCCTTGCATCTTGCAATGAAAGCATTCAGCTTGACTTTTATCAACTTTCTTCTTTTGCATCTGACCCCTTATAGATGTCCTAGCATGTTGCACCTTTTTCTTATTCTTTTTCTTCTTCCCTTTCCCAAAGGGTTGACGCCCTACCTTAGATCCTTCAACCATATTAACCAAACCCTTAAAGAGCTGGTTATCCTTCTCAAAGTTCTGTAACAACCCCAACAAATCATGGTAGTTGACTGCAGGCTTTGTCATTCGAAAATGAGTAAGGAAAGATCGAAAGGATGGAGGCAAGGAATTCAGGATCGTATCTTTTTCCAACTGCTCATGTAGGGGAAAGCCGAGCTTGCTTAGAAGTTCTATCTTCTCGATCATGTACAATACATGATCAGTGACAGGAGATCCATCCCTCATTCGAGCATTAAAAATAGCACAACTAGTCTTGTGCTTTTCAACGTCGTCGGGTGTGCCGAAAGATTCATTCAACGCTTGAATGATTTCTTCTGGCTGAGCATTCTCAAACCGGTGACCGAATTCATCGTTCATTGCTACTAGCATGATACAACGCACGCTAGTTCTATCATTGAGCCACTTCTGATAAGTGTCTTTATCAGAACTTTGGGTATTTGCATCAGGTATTTTGGTGCAGGATTATTCAGAATATATAGAATCCTCTCATGCTCAAGGACGATCTTAAGTTTTCTGAACCAGCTATTAAAATTTGAACCATTCAACTTGTCACTATCCAATAGGGACCTTAATGATAAATTAGTGACCATTTTTTGCATAAGAAAAACTAAAGTTTAGTAGTATATAAATTGATTCATTCTAAAGACTTGAACTTTAGTCTAAAGATTCTTCCACTATTTTATTCAAATTGACAGCCTCTACTCCCCAATTCGAAGAATTATTCTTAATTCTTTAGTGGGCACTAAGATCTACATAAACCCAAGTGAAGCTTGGCTAACCCATATGCATCTAAGAGTAGGTTCAAAACCAATTGTTTTTCCAAACAATTCTTAGTGTTCAGTTTTGCCCCATGTTCCTCTTCAGCAGGTATGGAGTGCCTCCAATGAAAGTTCTGGTTAGGTCAAACCATTAAATGATATAATCAGTGTAACCTATCAATAGACAACCAAGCCCGAGTGAAGCTTGGCCCACCTGACTGTCTATGTAATAGTTACTGACTTATCATATAATGAATGATAATTTCGATGGTTAACAAGCACCAGGCATGGAGTGCCGCCAATGAGTATCAAGACATCAGACTCATTATCACCCACCTTAATGGGAGGCTATGATCTAGTTATCATATAACTATTTCATTTTAAGGACCTAATAATTTTAGAGGATTTAGTAATCTATATATAAATTGACTAATCAAGCTCTCCTACTGAAACTATGAAGTCAGTAGAATGAGACAAGATTATGTCAGTTTAAGTGGCACTTAAATCAGTCAGACTAATTTCCTGATAGGTATGGGTCAACCCGAATCAGGTAAATGATCTGAATCATAAATGGTTCACCATATTGACCAGGTAAGTGAGATCGATGGGAGGGATATGCCATTAACTCATTAAAGACGCATCAATACGAGTAGCTCCCAATTAAAAACTATTCGATCATTGATCCTAGAGCAACTTGCCAACTTACCTTGATATCATATGGTTAACCAATTTTGATTTGACCATCTAAGAGATTCATGCTCAACCACAGAGCCTAATCTACATCCATTTGGTTTAATCAAAGACATGGACATAATCAACTACAACTATTGTTTGATTTAGAGCATCCTTAACCTAATCTAATTAGATTTAATCAAATACTCTTAATTTAAACCTTAGGGTCTAACCCTTTATGGACCCAATTTAGCTAACCCAAAGGATTAAATATATTTATGTTTACATGTCATATATTTCAATCAAGCATCACATGTATTATGTTACTACTCATAATTCCTATATTTAGATCATATCTAAAAAGATTATGAATTAACATTTGACATTCAAATTAGACTCTCATAAATATTTATAAGTTTCATAACATAGACATCATGCCATCATATATCATATCTATGTTTTATACTAAACATGCAAATATCATGCTTTTATACAACATCAATATGTATCAAATATAAAACATCTTTTGAGAGTGCGTGTAATCTATGTTTTGATGCATAAGCTCAATTTAAATTATCTTTAGATTGAGCATCAATGATAAAACAATAGCACGATAATATGTCACAGAATACCTCATTGAATGGGTAATTTGGATTTTCAATCCATTTGTGACCATGCGATTAGTTTTAGCCATAATTACACAATTAATAAGAACATTAATTTACATGCAATAAATTAGATCAATTAGAAACCATTGCTCTAATACCATTTGTAGGGAGAGTTAATCCCGAGGCATGCATATTTTAAAATTTGATAACAATTATCAATGCGAAATTTAAAGATTACATATTAATCTTTCTAACATGCATCAAGATCATATCTTTGCCTTATATTATAAGATCGTTTGATCTAAGTATTGCATATAAATTAAAAAATTAAGATCATATCTTAATCTTCAAGATGAGAAGTCATACTACTCATCTTGAAGCCTGCCTTAAGATCTAAGGATCAAATCACTTACCTTAAGAACAGTAGGTAAATCATTTGTGCTCTGCAGCCGTTCAATTGTTCGGCCTCTAGTATTGTCCATGCGAAGCTCCCGAATGATCGGATTCCCGGGAGTGCTAGTTCGCGGAAAAATAATTTTGCTGATCTTGAATTCTTTCACTTGAATCTTCCTCCAAGATCCATCAAGCTTTTGCTAACACTAAAATCACACTAGAATTTTCTGTTCTAACTCTTAGAACTGTAACACTTGGTTCTAACTGTTTAGAATTTTTTTGATCTCTTTTGATCTTGTGTTGTGTTATCTGGTGAGGGATGTCCTCTATTTATAGTTTCATATTAGCCAGCCTATTGAATTCTAACATTTAGAATTCCGCTGTTTTTGTGAAAACCAAAGAGACATATTAAATTCACACACTTATCAATGCATGAAGAGTTGTATGGAGTGCTCTTCCAAAGAGGCAAATTAATTCACACGCTTGTTGCACGAGAGTTGTATGGAGTGCTTTCAAAGAGGCACATTAATTCACATACTTGTCGATGCACGGAGAGTTGTGTGGAGTGCTCTTCCAAAGAGGCACATTAATTCACACACTTGTCAATGCACGGAGTTGTATGGAGTACTCTTCCAAAGAGGCACCTTTTAGCAAAATTTATTTTTCTTAACTTGGGAATCATTTGAAGAAGACTAAAAGTTATAAATTAAATTCTGCATGAGAATTTAATTTCTCATGAGATGAGATTTTAGTTATCTCATCATGTGAGAAAACCTTTTTCATACACGGGGTTTGGATTTTTGGTTTTAAGCTAATTTAATTTATTGGATTAAACCAATATAGATCATGTCCTAGACCAAATCAAATTTGGCTAATCCTGAATCTATTTAAATCCAAATCAAATCTAATTTTAAATCAATATTTGAAATTGATTAGTCCTTCTAATAGACTTAAACCAAATTGAATCTTATTCACTTGTACTTAACCCAATTGAGATAATTCAATCAATCAAATTGATTAATTAAATCATATACGATTCTCAATCGTTGATCAGCAAATAGATCATCCTAGGAAACTTCTATGCGTGTGACTCTCTAGGTTCGAACCTAAGCCGGTAGCATAGAAACAACTTTCTATACTAATCGATGTGCCCATCTAGCAATGGAACCCGACGTCCGGATAGGTCGAAAAGTTGCCGAGCAAACTCCAAGAACCCTAAGAAACAGTTACCGTATAATTCATCCTCTTGACCACAAATGCTAAGGATGGCTTAAGAGCCTGTCAACTCTAAACAGCAAATCCATAAAGTGATTTCAACTTTAGTGATCATGTGACTTTCACATGAAGTGCCTTGGCCAAGGTCTTGCTAAATTGAAACACAAGCATTTCTCCTTTTAACGGGATAGGTCAAATTCCATCTTGATCCACAACTGACTACCAAGTACTTGACTGCACCCAGTAACCTTTCGTAGCTGGATTAGAAATCCAGGTGGTTCGGCACCTAAGTACAATGAGTTTCTTGTAAGCCACTGGTTGTGATCTTCAGGTCTGAAGGATACTTATACCTATATCTTCTCGGATTAACTCTTGACAGTAGAGTATCCGAAATGAGTCACGTTCGGTGAAATGTACTCCTACACTTTCACCTGTATGTCATACCAGTGTCTCTACACTCCTTGGTTAAGAGGACAACCAACAAATATGATATACAACGTCCTATAATTGATAGTACTATGGCCCTGTCATAGTATATCATTTGGTCGCGAACTCTTTTAAGGACCTTCAAAGATAAATCCTCCTTTATCGTGAAGGAAGATCCTGAGGGCTTCATTACTATTAGGAGTTTTAAGAAGATGTTCTTGTAATGAATAAACTGCCAAATAACTTTTATTAATATATTAATTTATATATAATTTATATCAGCATAATCATCAAATGATTGGCTTTAGGATATAATTCCCAACAGATGAGACAGCCATTCTTGCAAAGAAGTTCAAAAATTTATGCAAAGAAGGAGACCCTTCCACAAGAAAAAATTTGAAACAAAGGTGGAAGGTGAAAAAGAAAAAGAAAGGATAAGGATAAAGAGAAAGACCCCTCATATGCTATGAATGTAAGAAACCGAGGTACTTTAGATATGATTGTCCTCAATTAAAAAAGGGATACAAGAAAAAGAAAAAGGCATACGTTGCAACATGGAGCGATAGCGAAGAATCCTCATATGAGGAAGAACAAAAGGAAGTTGCAAACATTTGCCTTATGGCAAAAGAAGACGATGATGTATGTATCAAAACTCATGGCTTTACCTTTGATGAATTGTTTGATGCATTTAATGAATTAGTTAGTGATTTTAAAATTCTGAAAAGAAAAGCAAAGCTTTGAAAAATGATAATTAAATCTTGTCAAAGAGAATGATAAACTAACTCATGAAATTGAAGAATTGAAATCTAAAAACAAGAATTTATCAAAAGATTAAAAATTAATTTCTAATGAACATGTTAGTTTAAGGAAAGAAGTTGATAAATATAAAAATATAGTTGATAAATTTACATATAGCTCTGAAAAACTGAATTTGTTATTGAGTAATCAAAGAGCTGTATTTGATAAAGCTGGATTAGGTTATAGGCCTAACAAGAAACAAAAGTATGTTAAAAATTTCTTTAGAAAAGAAAAGGATAAAAATGATGTTTCATGTTATTATTGTAATAAGAAAGGACATAAAGCCTATGAATGCAATTTTAAAAAAATTAACAAGAACTTAAGTATTAAAGGAAAGAAAATATGGGTTCCGAAAGGAACAATCTTTGCATCTACTTTTCAAAACTCTACTAACACATGACGGGCCATGAAAGACCCAAGAAAGCTTGGGTACCAGAAAGTTTGATCACTTTGCAGGAGTGTCTTGTGGCCAAAAGATCAAAACGAAAGTGGTATCTTGATAGCGGCTGCTCAAGGCACATGACGGGTAATAAGAGCAATTCATCACCCTTAAGGATAAAAGAGGAGTTGTTATATTTGGAGACAATGGTAAAGGCCAGATTATGGGATTTGATAAAATTCAGATAACTCCCTCCACTTTTATTGAAAATATTCTTTATGTAGATGGTTTAAAACATAACTTAATTAGTATTAGCCAATTGTGCGATAAAGGTTTTAAAGTTTCATTTGAAGCTTCTATCTGCACTGTTTCTAATCCATTGACAATAGCATTATATTTGTTGGTAATAGAAATGGCAATGTATACTTAATTGATTTAGATAATTTGTCTACTAGTAATCATTGCTTAGTTGCTAATAATGCTAATGTAAATGAGATTGGTATGGCTATGGCATCGTAGATTAGGTCATGCAAGCACACACTTGATTTCAAAATTGATTAGAATGGACTTAGTTAAAGGACTTCCAAAGTTAGATTTTGAAAATAACAAAATTTGTGATGCATGTCAATTTAGAAAACAAACTAGAAATTCTTTCAAATCTAAAAATATAGTTTCCACTTCTAGGCCACTAGAGCTACTTCACATGGACCTTTTTGGACCTACTAGAACAACTAGTCTAGGAGGAAAAAAATATGGCCTTGTGATAGTAGATGATTATTCTAGATTCACTTGGGTATTGTTTTTGGCTCATAAGATGAGACTTTCTCAATATTTCTGAAATTCTTCAAGAAAGTCACTAATGAGAAAAACAACACCATAGTGTCTCTTAGAAGTGATCATGGCACAGAATTTGAAAATCATTTATTTAAAAATTTTTGCATTGAATATGGCATTCACCATAATTTTTCTGCACCTAGAACACCACAGCAAAATGGAGTTGTAGAAAAAAAAATAGAACTTTAGAAGACATGGCCGTACCATGCTATGTGAAAGCAACCTACCAAAATACTTTTGGGCGGAAGCTATAAACACGGCATGTTACATCCTTAACAGAGCCCTAATTAGGCCAATTCTCAAGAAAACTCCCTATGAATTATGGAATAATAGGAAACCAAAATTAGTTATTTTCATGCATTTGGCTGTAAATGTTTTATTCATAATAATGGAAAAGATAATCTTGAAAAATTTGATGCAAAATCTGATGAAGGCATATTCTTAGGATACTCAACAACTAGTAAAGCCTATAGAGTATTTAACAAAAAATCTTAATTGTAGAAGAATCTATTCATGTAATTTTTGATGAGTCTTTAGCATCAAGTTCAAAAAAGATTGATGATGAGGAAGATACAAATATACTAGAAAGAGATATTGAAAAATTAAATATAGATGTATCTTCAGATCATGAACAAAAAGCTAAAGATGATGATTCACCTAGGGTTGATGTTATTGATACTAATCATAATGAGGTAGATCTTCCTAGAGATTGGAGATATGCCTATGGTCATCCGAAGGAATTGATTATAGGTGATCCATCTCAAGGAGTAAGAACTAGATCATCTATGAGGAATATCAATAATCATCTTGCATTTGTATCTCAAATTGACCTAAAACTATTGAAGAAGCTGAAAAAGATAGTAATTGGATGCTAGCTATGCAAGAAGAATTAAATCAATTTACTAGGAATAATGTATGGTTCTTAGTTGATAGACCTAAAGGTCATTCAGTTATAGGATCTAAATGGGTATTTAGGAATAAATTGGATGAAAATGGCATAGTAATCAGAAATAAAGCTAGATTAGTTGCAAAAGGATATAATCAAGAAGAAGGAATTGATTTTGATGAAACTTTTGCACCTGTAGCTAGATTAGAGGCAATTAGATTACTACTTGCATTTGCATGTCATATGAACATCAATCTATTTCAAATGGATATTAAAAGTGCATTTTTAAATGATTTTATAAATAAAAAAGTTTTTATGGAACAACCACCTGGTTTTGAAGATCATGAATTTTAAATCATGTTTTTAAATTATAAAGCACTGTATAGTTTAAAACAAGCACCTAGAGCTTGGTATGATAGGTTAAGCAAATTTCTAATTGAAAATAGTTTTTCTAGAGGAAATGTAGACAAAACCTTATTTTTGAAAAGAAAAGATAAAGACTTATTAGTAGTACAAATATACGTAGATGATATTGTATTCGATGCTACTAACAATCATTTGTGTCAAGAATTTGCTAAGCTAATGCAGGGTGAATTCGAGATGAGTATGATGGGAGAACTCAACTTCTTCCTAGGACTTCAAATCAAGCAAAGCAAAGAAGGGATTTTCATCAACCTAACAAGTACACGAAGGAAATTCTCAAGAAGTTTGGAATGGAATCAATCAAACCCCTTGGAACACCTATGAGTCCTTCATGCAAATTGGATAAAGATGAAGACGGTAAGAAAGTTGATCAAAAATACTATAGAGTATGATCGGATCTCTACTCTACTTAACTGTAAGTAGACCTGATATCATGTTTGCTGTTTGTTTATGTGCTAGATTTCAATCAGAACCTAAGAATCTTACTTAATTGCTGTAAAAAGAATACTAAGATATCTAAGTGGAACAAAAAATGTAGGATTATGGTATTCTAGAGATTCAACACTGAATTTAATTGCTTATTCTGACTCTGATTATGCTGGATGTAAACTAGATAGAAAAAGTACAAGTCGTGCATGTCAATTTTTAGGAAGTAACTTAATCTCTTGGTTTAGCAAAAAGCAAAATTTGGTTGCATTATCTACTGCTGAAGCAGAATATGTTGCAGCTGGAAGTTGCTGTGCTCAAATCCTCTGGATTAAGCGACAACTTGAAGATTATGGCATAACACTTGATAAAACTCCTATAAATGTGATAATACAAGTGCAATAAACTTAACTAAAAATCCAATCCAACATTCAAGAACTAAACATATTGAAATTAGATATCACTTCATTAGAGAACATGTAGCTAACAATGAAATTTGTCTTGATTATGTTAGTACTAAAGAACAGTTAGCTGATATATTTACAAAACCTTTGAGTGAAGAGAGATTTTGTTATCTTAGAGGAGAATTAGGGATTTGTGATCCTTTGGAATGATTTTAAAACCCCTAAGGAATGATTAACTAGAATTCAATCAATTTCTTGAGATTTCTCTCATGATTTTAAGGACAATTTATCTAGACATTTGAGCAATTTGATTATCTACATTCCAAAGATTTTTTTAAAATTTATTGATTTTATTTTGACATGTTTCGGTTGTTTGAAACTCACCTATTTTTCTCTAAAACTGTCAGTGGAGTCGACACCTTAATTTGTGGAGTTGACACCTTGTCTGTGTCGCTCTCGTCTCTAACCTTGGAGCCGACTCTAGCTCGGGCGCTAATAGTGTTAGCGACTTAGAGTCAACACCCGACTTTGCGGGAGTCGACACCTGGTGGCCCCAAATTGATTATATTAGGGCAGAGTCGACACCTTCTCACTTCCTATCTTTTCCAAACCCTCTCCAAAACCTCTCCAAACCTTCCAAAGCCAAATACTCCTCAAATCAACCATTCCCTAAGATTCCAATGGCACCTAAGCGTAGGGGATCGGTCTTTGATGCTCCGTGGCTACAAGGAAGCGTACAGCTCGGCGTCCCATCCGTGAACCTACTCCAAGCGTCGATTCCTCTTCAACTGACTTAGATAATCCTAGTCCCTTCTCTCCACAAGTAGATACTCTTGCTGGGCGAGTCATAATCATGAGAAGGAAGGTAGATTTCGATTTCTTTGAAGCCGAGGGTTTTGTAATCGGTAGACAAATTAAAGAGCTCGGTTGGGATAAGGTATGTTCTTTGGATGTTCCCACTTATCCGGCCCTAGTTAAGGAATTTTACCTCAATTTATCAAGGGGAGATGGTGGAATAGTTAGTTTTGTAAGAGGGAAAAGGATTCATCTCATATTTCAAATTTTAGGAAATCTTTTAGGCATTCCTGTCACTGGGCTTACTGCAAACATTCACAGTGAGAGATCAGATGCTTTATCAAGGATGTTAGGAAGGAAAGTAACTGAGTTTGAGGAAGTTAGGGCAAATCAATTGCCACTTGAGCTTAGACTGTTGCATAACATTTGTGGTAGGATCCTATTTCCCAAGACTGGTCATTTTGAGTATGTCTCAGAGCGAGATATCGTGATTATGGATAGTATCTTGATGGGTCAGCCAATTAATCTTGTTGGAATGATGATATGGTATATGGCTGAGGCCGGAGGCAAGAGGAGATCTTCATTGCCTTATGGGATGATCCTGACCATGGCTTTTAGAAGTCAAGGAGTTGTTATTTCTAAGAATGAGCCATCGAAAAACCTAAGGCATACTGACTATTACAGCTTGGCTACTGTGCACAGAATGTGGTTTGTAAAAGTGGATGGTAGATGGGAAAGGAAAGGTCATCTGGATGAGAGAGTAGCTGATATTAGGGCCACTGCACCATCTAAGGCAGGTCTATCAGTGAGGCATCCATCATCAGAGCCTAGCAGATCATCACCACCACCGGCATCTACTCTAGCTCCTGCATATGTACCACTGTCTATGTCATCCATTGGTTTTTCTGAT
This sequence comes from Calamus simplicifolius, assembly GCA_900491605.1. NCBI lineage: Eukaryota > Viridiplantae > Streptophyta > Magnoliopsida > Arecales > Arecaceae > Calamus > Calamus simplicifolius. Next base: position 164,589 of record UESW01001966.1, on the reverse strand, counting down.
ATTCAGTTAGAACAGCTTAAAAGTCTATTTGCTACTCACAAGGAAGAAATGAAAACAGAAATTGACAATAGTTTGATGAATTTAAGAGCAATGTACTATTCTTTGGATGAGAGAGTTGGTAAAATTGAATCCACACTTGGAGCCTTCGCAGTATCTTTGAAGAATGATCTCAAGAATATTTTTGAAGAACTTAAAGATATTGGAAGAGATTCAGAGACTTACTCCAAATGCAATGCTGAGCTTCAGGACAAAATTATGACTGCATGTGCATTTGTTGATAGAAGGTTGAAGGAATTTGTTAGAACTCAAAGTGAAGGAATGAAAAAATATTAGAAGATTTGCAAAGACTTCTTAGAACTAATCTTTGATTATATTGTAATGAAGTTCTTTGATGTTATTAAAAGATGATGTTTAGTTTAGTTTGATGTTGATTTACTTTTGTTTAGTTTAGTTTGATGTTGATTTACTTTTTTTTGAAGTTTTGACGTAATAAAGTTTCTTTTTGTAATATGATGTAATGCTTGACTTTATGAAGTATGTAATGAACTTATTTGATACTTAATGAATATCATTAGATCTTTGAAGCATCTCTCAATTCTGTCATTTAACTTGAAACTTCTTAACCTTTTTGTTGATTACAAAAAAGGGGAGAAGTAATTGATAGTCGTATATGCATTAAAAGTTATAAAGAGGAAGAAGTATTCAATATTTGCATTGGAACAAATAAGCTTAATTAATTGGTATTGCATATAGGGAAAAGTAATTGACATATGTGCATTGAAAGGAAGAAGCTTACCTAACTTAATTTGATACAATTTGATATGATTGTTTAATTAGTATCAAACATTAAAAGTTTACTGCTAAAAGGGAAGAATAGATGTTAAATTGAGTATCATAGGGGGAGCTACTTCATTCAGGGGGAGCTTACCTATGAGAACTAAATATTTGAGAAATTTGATTTGAAAACCTTATTGTTTAAATCATGCGTATACTCAATATTTTTATAATCATAAAAAGGGGGAGATTGTTGACCCAATTATTGATTTTGATGATTAATAAAAGACATGAGTATATTCACTATGTTTCTAATAGATTTAATAAGCGTTTCAGGGATTAAAAATGTTTAATTAAGCAAAAGGTATAAAGAAACAAGTTTTGAATCAAAATGTTAAAAGAATTTTTTAAAGTTCAGAGCTTGGAGTCGACACCCAAATTATCAAGAGCCGACCCCAAGGCGTATTAGAAGTTTTCTGAAATTTTGGCATGGTCTGGAGTCGATACCCAGAGTTTCAGAGTTGACTCCAACCTGAGATACAGAGAAGTGTATTCTGTTTCAGTTTCCGAAGCCGGCACCTAGTATTCGAGAGCCGACACTTGAGAATTCGAGAGCTGACACCTGAGTTTCTGGAGCCGACTCTAACCTAAGAACAGAGAGCATGTTTTTATGAGCATTTCTGGAGCCGACACTTTTGGTTTGTGGAGCCGACTCCCGAAAGCGACGAGCCACACTTAACTTTATTGGAGCCGACTCCTCAATAACTTTTTATTTGCTATTTTTGGATACCCGATTTGGAGCCGACACTTGAAAAGTTGAAGCCAACTCCAACCTGTCAGAATGGATTTTTTATTTGTCAGAACGGACTCCAACGGTAAGATTTTTTCTACCTAACCTCTAACGGCTATTTTTCTTTGTGTGTAGAAAGATCCAAGCATCTCACAACGGCTATATTTTCCACCTAATCTTGGATTAAGAGATATATAAAGGGGGAAACCGTTCGTTTGAAAAAAAAAGAGAAAAAAATCGAGACAAATACTTAGTGAAAAAGAAAGAGAAATCAAGAGGAAAGACTTAGAGCTCAAATCCATCAACCCCAGAAAGCTCAAAGAGAAATCCACAAGCTTCTCAAGCTAAAATCAAGGAGATTTCCATCATTTGAAGAAAGGAAGCAAAAGCCCCAAAATCCTCAACTTCTCAACTACAAATTTCTGTGAAGAATATGAGCTGAGGCCTTGATTCAATTTTTCAAAGGAGAAGAGGAAAAGAAAAAAAGAAGAAAAGCATTCACTCAAAGAGCTTCAAACAGGCTTTTCTTATCCTTGTTTACTTTATTGTTTATTTGCTCATTTGAGGAGTTGCTGTGTATTCATAACTCTATTTTTTATTATTGTTTGCTAGTTCAATCGGAGGATTGAATTAGTGGAGGTAGTATACCTCAGTACAGCTAAGGATAGCTTGTGGTTGGGTTGTGTGCTGGTGAGCCCGGAAAACCAGCTGGGTTCGTTGTGATCCCGAGGGAAACAACAAGTTTTGAGTTGTGATCTTGTAAAACAACTCGACTGTAATCAAGTGGATTATAGTATGGACCCAAGTGAAGCTTGGGAGTAGGCGTAGGTGTTGGATACACCGAACCATTACAAATCTTTGTGTTTGCCGTGCTTTGTCTCTTTATTTCTCTTTATCTCATTTAGTTGTGATTAGCATTTATTTATACTTTGTACTCAAGCTATTTCATATCAAAGCAAATAGTTTTTTGAAAGAGTTAATTTTTAAGAACCCAATTCATCTCCCCTCTTGGGTTGCCATCTGGGCCAACATGAAGTCTCCTCGGCTCTGGCCTCGGACTGGGGTGGGGACACTCTAGATCCGAGCCCCTTAGTTCGGCAACTTGACACGCCTGCGTGGTCCGCCAACCATTTGTGGCAGCCACGTAGCCCACGAACTCTGCAACAGCGTGTGGGCGCAACCCGTAACGGTGCACGCCTGACATGACTGCCCACCTACCGCATGTAGTGCTGCTCTCCATAGATGGCCGACGGGAGAGGACACCTCTGACATGCTCAGTATTGGTTACGATCTGTCGCTGTCAGCCTTGCCCTCTACCCGCTACTGGACAAGGGCACCTCGAAACCAACCACCTTCTGGAAGCGAAAAAAGGGACCCTCGAATAGGTATAAAAGCCCACACTCACAACGAGGAAGGGATTTGAACTCAAGTTCTCTAGCTTTTTCTGCTAGCTTACTCTTGTCTGTTATCAAGTTGCTTACTTGAGCGTCGGAGGGTCCCTATTGGTATAATCGGTCTCCGGGGACTTTCTTGCATGATCCCATCGAGGAAGAGGCTCTCCATTTTTCAAGGTTGAAGGAAGGTGACTTAGCGTTAACATAAATAATCTTAATATCTATCAAATATTAAATAATCTTCATCTACTAAAACATTATTTTGGATATGGTTAACAATTATATCTATCATTTTTCATCCTTCTTGGTTTAAAAACTTTCGCCTTCAAAAATTTTTGAGCTAGATGGTTTTGTGAGGGGGCCCATTTAATCATCAAGGCCTACCGGAAAAACACTCCTCTCTCATGGACGGTCCATTGGGCCTTGGGCTGAGTAATTTCACGGTGCAAACACCGTCTGGAGAAGGAAAAAACTTTGTACAATGCATCTGGTACAATAAATTCTAAGTGAACTTTATCGCTTCTTTTTATTAGTCCACATGCATACGATATTCATTACAAAACGTTAAGATAACTTTACGACATCCTGATCGAAAAAATTACGATATTCTAGTTTTAAAATTACGATACCATAGTTATAAAAATATGATACCCATTCAAAAAGCTAAAATAAAATTACGATATTCTAGTTATAAATTTACGACATCGTAGTTATAAAATTACGATATTCATTCAAAAAACGTTTCTATATACAAAACGGGTATTAATGCACGTCATGTCATAATTTGATGATACTCTAGTTGTAAAATTACGATACCGTAGTAATAAAATTAAGATACTCATTAAGAAAGCTAAAAAAAATTACGATATCCCAGTTGTAAATTTATGTACAATGCATCTGGTACAATAAATTCTAAGTGAACTTCATCGCTTCTTTTTATTAGTCCACATGCATACGATATTCATTACAAAATGTTAAGATAGCTTTACGACATCCTGATCGAAAAAATTACGATATTCCAGTTTTAAAATTACGATACCATAGTTATAAAAATATGATACCCATTCAAAAAGCTAAAATAAATTATGATATTCTAGTTATAAATTTACGACATCGTAGTTATAAAATTACGATAATGTTTCTATATACAAAACGGGTAGTCATAATTTGATGATACTCTAGTTATAAAATTACGACACTGTAGTAATAAAATTAAGATACTCATTAAGAAAGCTAAAAAAAATTACGATATCCCAGTTATAAATTTATGACATCGTAATTATAAAATTACGACACTCAGAAAACGTGTTTATACATAATAGACATAAATTTAAAAAAAAAAGCTGAACGAAAATTAATGCACGTCACGTTAAATTTAAGATAATATTATAAAACTAAGTCACTCATTCAGAAAGTAAAAAAAAAAAAAAACGACATCCCAGTTGTAAATTTATAATACTGTAATTATAAAATTACAATATTTATTCAAAAATATGCATTGCAGTTTGTATATAAAATTACGACATTCACTCAGATAATATGTTTATACAAATTAAACAAATATTAATGTATAAATAAATTTAAAATTATTTCAGCATAAAGAATTTATATAAATTAATAAAAAAAACGGTGCACTCTATATAAGATTTGCTGCAAGGCCTGCACAGAGTCTTTTCGGAAGCCAAATGTCTCCACGGCCTCTCCTGGCTCCGTCTCTTTCTTACCTTTTGCGCCACCCCTTGACATACCGCTCACCAGGCCGTTTCCCGACCCTGGAACTCAAACCAAACTCAAATATCCCGCCTCCTCCCCGCTCTCGTCTCTCTCTCTCTCTCTCTCACACACACACGCACGCACGCACCCACTCCCCCGACGCCGTCGATGGAGAAGATCTCCGTCGCCGTCCGCTTCCGGCCGTCGACCGCCCTCGAGCTTCCCGCCGACCGAAAATGGATGCTCGAGGACAACCGCATCTCCCTCAACCGCCTCGACGGAACCCCCATCTCCGGCGTCTCCTTCGCCTTCGGTACTTCCTCTCCCCTCCTCCTTATCTCCATCTTCCCAACCCTAACCCTGATCATGATCTCTTCCTCCTCTTAGATCACGTCTTCGATCAGAGCTCTACCAACGCCACCGTCTACGATCTCCTTATCAAATCCATCATCCAGGCCAGCGTCGATGGATTCAACGGTAAAAATGTGTTCTCATTCCCTTTTATCCCAAAGAAATTGGCTCGGTTGATATTTGATTAGGCTTGTTCTGTCATTATTGTCTAAAAGGTACTGCCTTTGCCTACGGGCAGACCAGCAGCGGCAAGACGTTCACAATGAACGGCTCCGAAGAATGTCCCGGAATCATCCAACTCGCCGTCAAAGACATATTCCATACCACCCAGATGGTATGCGATTGAATTTGGTTTTGTTAATTAGCTTGGGTTATTGGATTTCGTGGGTATGAATTTTGCCTTTGTGGGGTTGAAATTGGATACAGACTACGGATCGGGAGTTCTTGATTAGGGTTTCGTACATGGAGATCTACAATGAAGAGATCAATGATCTCTTAACTTTGGGGAACCAGAAGCTCATGATTCATGAGAGCTTGGAGGTAAGATGATATGAATACCGAGAGAATTTTTTTTTTCCCATTGAAATAAAGGGACTCTTGAGAGCTTTTTGTATATTATGGTAAATTTGTGTCATTTTCTTGTAAATGTAGCGTGGGATTTATGTAGCAGGCCTCCGGGAGGAGATTGTGAACAGTGCCGAGCAAGTTTTTGAGCTCCTCAAACAAGGGGGAGGTCTAAACAGTCCTGTCTTTTAATTTCTCCCAAATTCGTTCTATTTTAATATTTTTTTCTTAAAAAAATAATGAAAAATCCTGCCTTTTTCATTTGATATAGCAAATCAGCATTTTGGCGAAACCAACATGAATGTTCGAAGCAGTAGATCACATACCATATTTAGGATGGTATGTCACTCTAAATCCTGTTTGCTTTTGCTTTTAACTTTCTGTTTTCGGTTTTCCTATATTTTTTAAGACAATTTTAGTCCAAAATCAATAATATGCTTTATACTACTTTTAGGTAATCGAGAGCAGTGTGAAGGATTCCATGTCTTCTGGTGACGTTTCTAATGCGGATGCAATCCGTGTATCTGTCTTGGTTTGTAACTTAGGCATCAAACGAACTTTATTTCCTAGACTGCTTATACGGTAGTCTCGTGATAAGCTTGCTATTCTGTTATGTTGTAGAACTTGGTAGATTTAGCTGGGTCAGAGCGCATTGCCAAGACAGGGGCAGGAGGAGTACGTTTGAAGGAAGGGAAGCACATCAACAAGAGCTTAATGATTCTTGGTAATGTGATTAATAAGCTGAGTGAAAATGGGAAGCAAAGGTATTCAACTATCATTGATTAGTTGGTTGATCTCTTTATTCCAAACTTTACTTAATTCCACTTAAGTTCCTGCAACTTAGTTACTATACTTTTACTGGAACATTTCTTGCATATCTTTTAACTAGAAAAAAAAACTTTTTATTTTAACTATATCTAGGTCACTAACAGTTTTCTGTAAATGATTACGAGTCTTAAACCATGCCACAACTTAGTTATTTTGGAATACTTTTTATTTTATTGAGTATTGCTGAATGAACTCTTGGATATCAATGTACCAAGAGTTCTCCCAAAATATTGCCTTTTACTTTATAAAATCTCACAAAATTTGAGACTAAGTTTGATCATATTAAAAACATGGTTTTCTAAGATAAGAGCAATGCTGATGTAGGGGGCATATCCCATATCGTGATAGCAAGCTGACTCGCATTCTCCAACCTGCTCTTGGTGGTAATGCCAAAACTTCTATTATCTGTACAGTTGCACCAGAGGAGGTAGGCCGTAAGCATAAACATCTGTTTCCTTGCAGCTTTTAGTGAATAATAGTTGTCTGTCTTTCAATCATTTACAACTGCATTTTATAGGTTCATATAGAGGAAACTAGAGGAACCCTCCAGTTTGCAAGCAGAGCTAAAAGCATTACAAATTGTGCTCAAGTAAATGAGGTTGGTTCCATGATCCCTTTGACTTCATAATTCTTGACCTGCAAAACAGTCAGCTGGAGGCTTGGTATCAGAATTAATGCTAGTTATTATTTGGCAGCTAATATTAATCTTGGCAGATTTTTGTTCTTACGTCTTATTGGGTTATAATTGCAACAGAAACAGATAAGCAATCATTGTCTCTGTACCTACATTGGCTCATGCATCCATCAGAGCGAATGCATACCTTCAAACATACGGATGCAAATGAAGTCCTTTATTATATAAAGGAGTTTGGGCTTGCTTACTATTAGCCTCTCTTTTAACCAATAGCTTCTTTGTTATATAATTCTGTGTTTGGTTTGGGTATAAAGCAGGTGCAATGATTGGAATTATGCCTGCCAAACAACATTTGGGAGGGAGGAATAACCTATGAATAAATATTCTGGTCAAACTTGCTTATAGCAAACTTAACTATTCCAAGGAGTTGTCACAGGCTATTCCTTGGCATAAAGGCACCTTATGCCTACTTTTTTGCCTTCTTATGTACCAAAAAATCATCATTCAAAAGTTATTCCAAGAAACTTTCTTTTGCTATACAAAACTATAACAAAAAAATTGATATGTCCTATGGCATAAGAATTCAAAAGTTACTCCAAGAAGGCATCTTTTGTGACTCATATTTTTCTTATTCCTGAACCAAGAGCAGCCTAAAGGAATAAACTTATATTTTATTGTTCTTGGCTGATGTTTTATTGATTATACAAAGGCAAGAGCTATTGCTACTCCATGCCTATCACTTTGTTTGTTCTAATTATTGCTGGCTATATGATAGATTCTGACTGATGCTGCACTGCTGAAGCGACAAAAACTAGAGATTGAAGAACTCCGCAGAAAACTTCAGGTGATTTTTTTAAGTTTATTTTAGACTTGCCCGTTAACATCTTCAAGTGTATTACTAGGATATTTCTATTTTCTACTTTTCCAGGGATCTCATTCTGAGGTGCTAGAACAAGTGATATTAAAACAACGGAATGATATGCACAAGGTAAAAAGTTCTACTTTAGCAATTTCAAAAAATGGTTTGAAATTATAGAACTTGTGCTGTTACCTTTAGCAACTGTTATGCTTTCTACTCATCATTATGTTATTTATTTATTTATTTTGCATCAGTCTGAATTAGAGCGTGAAAGGCTTGCAATGGAACTTGAGGAAGAAAGAAAATCTCGTGAAGCATTAGAACGTTACACAAGGGAACAACAGAAGAAGATAGACAATCTTAGCACTCTTGCTAATTCTTCAGATCAATCTAGAAGTTCAGCTAAGGTAAATAAGGACTATTTCTAGAATGAAATGTAGGACATGCTCATCATGAGCTAATATAACCCAACAAAGTCTTATAGAAATTACTTCATCTATCGTAAGCTACCATTTGACTCCATTGTTCCATAAATTTTGCAGCAAATGGTGGATTCAAGGAATACATATGATGAAGTTGTCATGTCACAGGATAATGTCTTTAAAACTCCTAATTTCAAAGTAAGACTAAATGATTTTGTTGTGAAACGATCAAACTGTTCAAGGGATCTTGAGTCTAGTCCACTCCCTGAAAATTTTGCAAACGTAGCTGATGAAGACTTATGGATGCGTTTGAACAAAGGTTGCACCACCGATCTTGATATGCTTCAAATGACGCCTGATATGAAATATCAATCCTTCTCATCTAGTGATATATCAAGTGTAAGTTACCAATCCTTCACGATCTTGTTTCTTTCATACTCTTGTTTATATCATTTTTTATTTTGATTGTTTTGATAGATGCTATGAACTCAACTCCACTCAACTCAACTCATCTAAGCCTTTTCTAACTACATGGGGTCGGTTACATGATCTGCTTCCTCCACTCTGCTCTATTCATGATTAAGTCGATGCTCAAATTATAGATAGTTATATCTTTCTTAATTATTTCTGTTCATGTTAGTTTAGGTCTACCTCTACCTCTATCATTGATAGATGCTATGAAGCGAGATCAAAATTTCTATTTTTTCCTTTGTTATATGGTAAATATAATAGTGTCACTTCTATTCACCATATCTTATCATACAATATTGACCGTACAATTTTAGGTTTCTAGATCCCAATGTCTACTCAATAGATATTGGGTATTGCACATATTAGTATTCTAGAATTCTCATACCAATGGAACAATGATGATACTCTATTTTAAAACCCTTTTAGGCATTGTGAAATGGCTGAGATGATGCTTGAATTAAAATATTTATTGACACATGGTAGAGGATGAAACGTCAAGGGTCTTGTTGACAACTCATTAAAAAATCATACTGTAATTCTGATTGGGTGAGTTGTTATGACACGCAACATTCGGTCACATGTTATCGCGTGTTATTGAGTTCATCATCTATATCATAAAAATCAATGAAACAACAAATTGCGCATTAAAATCCTCAAATTTCACTAAACAAAAACTAGAAGTATATTCTCTATTTGCTACTTTGAAGTTGGATACTTTGAATACATCATGTTGTTGGGTTGTTTAAGAACATAAAAGTCTACAACTGCTAACAGACACAAACTTATAGTCAGGGATTGTTTCATTATCTTAACAAAAATCACTCACTTAGGATAAATTGACTGGTGAAAGTTCTCTTTATTTTTTAATGCTTCTTAATATTATTTTCCAACACGTTATGTAGGAATTGCTTATTCAACAAAGACTAGCTAAAAATGAGCACTATGAAGGGGCCTAGATCTGCAATCCTTTTGGTGTCTTCCATGTACATTTCCACTTGTTTTCCAAAGGACTATTGATGCATATAATCTGTTAACAGTGTTAGTTGATGAGCCTAGAAAAGCTATAAATAATTACAAATAAAATCATGAGCATTTGTAAAACAAGTTCTAAAAACTCATGTCAAATATGCATCTATGTCATGGAATTTGACATTGGTTTTATAAGGTAGACTTCAGGATAAGAATGCTTTGTACAAATTCTAAGTTTGTGCGAGAAATGAAGTTTCGTGTTTGGTGTTGTGTCACGTTCACCTGTCAATGAGGGTAACTCAACAAAATAGTAGCAAGATTGCTATGTTTTATGGATCATTATTACAAATAGACTTATTTCACCAATAGTGCATATTGTTACTAAAAGATTTCTGAAACTGTTTCCTAATGCTTTGAGAATGTTTTTAAATAAATGTTTTAATTATTAATTATTAATTATAATAGAAATTCTTTCTTATATAGCAGGTTATTGTTTTTAATGAAAACGAACCTTTTTTTTAATATTGAATATAGGATTCTCATTTCTATGAATAGAAGGGTCGCTCTAGTTGTCTTTCATGTAGGGACAAGTATCTCAAAAAGGCCATGAATATTGATGGGATGCCCAACCATGTCTAGGGTGGAGATAATGTTTGGTTGGGAGAGGAACAAATTTAAATTACTGATAGTGTGATGGTACCTAATAGGATAAGCTTGCTCCCTATTATCTAGCTTAAGATTAAAATGACAGACATCATCTTGCTGTTTTTTGGGTAATAAGTAGAGAGATTTTTCTTCTTTATTTTTCTATGCTCGAGAGTGCCCAAAGGAAACCTATGAGTCATAAAATAACATCTGTAGCTCTGTGCTTCATTTTTTTTCCCTTTTCAATAGGATTAATATATTTGAGGTCGTCAAGCAGATGAGTGGTGCGGCTATGAACTGAAAAAAATAGCAAAATGATAGGTTATATTGCCAATATTTAGTTGCCAGAATATCCAACTAGAATTCTCAAATCGGGCACAAGGGTCTGATTGAGACCATATATGAAAAAACAAAAAGCTGTGTGAAGCAGTGAAGTACCCAGGAAAACTCTATGAGGTTGTGTTGCATGTCAATAAGGATGTCGGAATTAATATAGGCATTCTACATATGCTTATACAGTTGCTGACAAGTTAGAACTCCAAAGGTCAGAAGGCTATGACAAGCTACCCTAACAATTATAGCTAAAATCTGGTTATTAGAAACATTGATTGTTAGTAGGCTTGAGTCATGAATAAGTCTTTCCAACACTCAATTGAGGAACAACCATTGAAAATTGACTGAAATAGACAGAAGGGAGAACATGTTTAACCGGTCCGTTGGAGGAGGTGACATGATTGAAGACATGCATGCTATTGCAAAAAAGAATTATAACTGGAACCCTCTGTACTGTAGATTGCATCCCCAAAAGGCACAATTATGGGAGATGAGCGTTTGCTTGCTTATAGTGCAAAGCAGGTTTAGCTAGATATGTGAGACCAGACAATCAGAATGCTAAATTTTTCATCACACAAAAAACTATAACAATGAGAGTAGGTGATCTAAAGTTAATAATATGCTATGTATGACAAGAACCATAAAGTAATGCTGGAGCAAAATAGAGGGAAGGAGGTACCTCATTAATGCTAGTTTTTGCATGATTTTATTTATAAATACATCTTATATATTACTTAATTTTTTTATCTTATCTCTTCCAAGATATTTAAATTCTTTCTTATTGATAAATTCCCTGCATATTTTCTGATTCAAATTTTTGCCTGTAGACATATTATTCCAAATGCCGCACATATTAGTTTTCTCTATGCATGGTCATGAGCGATAAATCAAGTTTGAACATGATCTTAAAAGCATGTTGCAATATAATTATTCAATAGTATGTTCAAACCCTAGTGAAATTTTAGGAAACATGGACAATTCAAATGTCATGTCTGTATCATATGCCGGTGTTTGTTGGATATTTTTTCTAATATATATCTGTTATTTGTATATATATCCTGTTTTTCAAAATTTGAAAGTACTATGGATGCTAGGATGCTTTCTTGTTGCCCTCAAATATGAGGGTGAGGGAGTTTGCTATTCTTGTATTAATATTAATCTTATAAAAGCCGGTGATATTAGCTAAAGGATGGGCTATATTATCTTTTGTGTTGTGGGCGTGCTTGGGGAGGGGGGTTGGGGAAGAAGCTGAGATGCATTTGAGTGAATTTTGTTTCATATGCGTTCTAATGATAATAAATGATAGATCTATCACAAAAGAAAATTGATGCTATTGAACTTGATTTATGATGCATAAAATACCTAGAAACCAAAAATCATTTAGTTTAAGCCTTTAACTCATGCATTAATTTGATGAAAAATAAATAATATTAATGATATAATGCTCTATCTTTATTTGATCTATTTTCTAGACGCATTTAAATAAGTTAAAATTTAATTTGTATAAGTTTTAAATTATTTAGATCAAGATCAATGATTTAGATTTATAAATTATTTAATGTAGGATATACTTTAGCGCATTAGCTATGTTGCTACTATTTATTTTGTGCTTATTTAATGTATAGACAAGAGACTTTTTAACTTTTAGGCATTTTATATATCATAGGTTATAATTAGTGCATTGATTTTTATTTTAAAAGATACATCTTGATTTCTGCCATCATTGAAATAATTGTGCTCTATTGCATTCTTGCCCCTCCCTTTTTTACATGCACGCGCGCGAAAGGTGAAAGGGAGCTTGACTCTTTTCGAGTGGATTCAGGTTTTGATTTGGTTGACTTTTCCGTATCTGAATTGACGTGGATCTGAAAGAGCCATGATGGTACGCTGCTCTTCCTTGAGTGGAAGGGAGGTGGAAAAATCAATGCGATGTGGTGCGCCGCCCATGCCTCAACATATTACCTCCTCTCATTCCTGAGTATTCTTCCTTTTCCTCTCTCTTCTAATTCTCTCATCAATGCTCCTTTGCTCCTCTTATGCTGAATGGATGCCTTCGTAACTATGCACCTTTGCCTCTATCAAACTTGACAAAGGCCTTGCGCTCCTCTGCTCCCCCCTATAGCTCATTAGTGGCTCACCACCGTCTCCATCGGAACGATTTCGATCGCCTCTCCCCTCTCACTTTTTCCTCTCTCTCTTGGATCTCTCTTCCCTCTACCCATGCAAGCTTTGCTTTGCCTCCCTATCTTCTCCTTCTCCCTCTCTCTCATCATCAGCTCGCCTCGCTCCTCTCTCTCTCTCTTAGAACAGGTCCGGTTAGCTCCTTCCTCTTTCCTCCTCCCAACAACGAAAAAGAAATTTCTCTTCCCTCTTTAATTACTGGCAGGTATTTTCTTGCATTTAGTGTGGAAGAGCCTCCTCTCCACAGCACAGCCCCGCCACCCCACCCCCCCCCCCCCCCCCCCCCCCCCCCCCCACCCGCAAACAACAATGAAAAGGAAATTTCTCTTCCCTCTTTAATTACTGGCAGGTATTTTCTTGCATTTAGTGTGGAAGAGCCTCACACATATATACACGTACGTTTGTGTGTATATATGTGCGCTTGCATGTGTATAAAATATGCATGCATTATCATTGACATATCATGACCTATTATATCTTTTCAACGTTAGCCATATCGTGTTGTATTTGTGTCCTTTTTTACTTTATCTTGCGCCAATTACATTATTGAAGCAATATTGTTAACAAAGGCAGAATATATGGTCAGACTTGGGACCCGTAGCTGAGAAAACATCATTCTAGTGCAAGGCCATGGGGCTTCAGAATAGCCCCAACCATGGGACAATACCAGATATCTCTTCGTTCCTCATGTTTCTGTAGCTTCCTGTCTCGGCCTGAAAGACCCATTTCAGTTCATGTCACTTGAATGGGATGATTTTAAATAGTTTCTGCTCTCAATTCTCAATTTTTCTGATTCCGCATGCTTTCTGCTCTTGACTCTTAGCTACCTTAATACCCCACCATTCTTAGAATGAAGCAGCTGACCATTCACTTAGCCAAATATATGTTGCAGTTCATTATTTATGTTCGACCAAATCTGTTATAAAATAGGTTTCCATCATCACACAAACACACCTGTCTCCAATTATTTATCCTTTGTTAAGAAATTTATCCGTGATCAAGACTTCCTTGGCCAAGTTATCTGAAATCAAACTTTAACTTTCTGCAAGTAATGTATTTCTTCTTTGGTCCAGTGCTATATCATGTATTATTATATTCAGTATCTTCTGAATAGTTGAGACTACTGGTGCATGTTGTCCTTTGTTTTGATGTTCTGCTGTCATCTTTATGCACATTCATTAGTACTAATGGAGCAAATTCAATCTGAATATGCACTGGTCTACGCTTGTTTAAAAAATATTCTTCTTATGTTGGACAACGAAATTGCACTGTCACCGTGATCTCGCAAGATGAACAAAGAATATTAATGCATGGAGCAATACGAACACCTCAGGACATGGGAAATTTCAGATTTCTCACCACCTATTTGCTAGAGGCCTATAGATGCCGATAACTTATCCCTATTCACAAGTAAACCTATCTGCAAAGCCCCACGGCATTTCATCACCTTTTCCAGTCAGGACAACTTGTGTAAGGATTTGAAGCGACATCAAATCTTACCATATCTATATTATTTTGTTGTACTTTCCTGCCAAAGAATTCTATTGACTCAGTTGGATGAAAGAATGACGGTTTTTCAATCGAGTGAAGCACCATGCTTGTTGCTTTGTGTCTCACTATCTATGGTCAAGTTTCTTAATGGTTCAATTTCTGATGATGTGATCCTCATTTCCTTTTCAAACGTTAAAGATGTAAGGGGTCCTTTTTTCTTTTTTTCTTTCACTCTTTCCTGAGTATCAATTGCTGCTTTTGTCTGAAGGGACTAGCTTTGGAGGAAGAGTTTAATAATAAGGGAAGACGTCACAACTTGGAAACTGATTGCAGGTTCAACAAACAAATTGAGGCTTGGAAGGCGCAATGTGCCGCCCTAGAAAGGGAATGCAACCTTTTGAGAGAGGAAAAGGTTTCTTTCATGCAAGCTCTCTCCATGTCCAAACAAGACATAGAACTCCTTACTGCCGAAAAAGAGGAATTATTGAAGGAGCTTAACATTGAAAGACAGAAAATGAAGGATCTTAAAGAGGAGATCCATGTGTTCAGTTTAGCATTCTCCCAACGGGAGGGATTACTCACGGCCCTCTATTCCAAATCCAAGGCTATGGTGGAAAACTTAAAAGCCTCTCAGGTTCCCCTACCTGAACTATATGACTGTTAAAAGCTGAATATGTTGCTCCTTTGTTTTATTGAACCAGGTGCTTTTGCAGTCAGTATAAGAGGTCTCTGACCTATCTTAGAGCTTTCCTTGTACTGTTAATGTCGATCTGTTGCTTACATTACGCCTTTAATTCAATGCCTATATTCCTTAAAATTTAAGTTAATTTCTTTTCTTTCTCAGGATTTTGTACTCCGTGCATTTATCTCCCAGTATTTTTAATTCACTACTAACGGTCCATAAAGGACAACATAAATTTATGCTCCATTTACTAAATTGCCTCTCATGCTTGCATATAATTCAACGTACCATATATCTATAATGTTTGGTGGTTGCATATAATTCAATATACCACAGAAACATGTCGTCTTATTAAACTTTCAAGTCAATGAGAATCAATGCAGGCCTTAGTCACAACCAATATCAGTTCGCGTGGAGTCCTGTAACGATAAGCCGTAGCATATTGTTATGGGCCCCAGATGTGTGGACGCGTTCCAAAAGCCTGAAAGCCTGTGGAAGAGCAATTTCTTTTATGTGTTGTGGTCCTCTCAAGAAGAGGCAGATTTAAATAAAAAGAGAAGATTTGAATGTCTACTGTAAGAGGAGCAGAGTAGAGGGATTCCTGGTAGTGAACACATGCGCTGGGTTTAGGAGTCCAAGGGGAAATTGGGAGCAGCAGCCAAGCCACCAGCTGCCCAAATCCGAACAATAAATCAGTTCAGTCTTGTCTGGTGCCTAATCCTTCTGACATGGGACATATGGGTTCTTCTACACGACAAAAGCTGTATTCATTGGACACCTTTTAAAAAGCCAAAAAAAAAAAAAAAATTTGGGGGCGTAAAATCAGTGGCGTTGAGATTTAAGAAGCATTCAAACCTCCCAAGCATTGTATTCTGGTGAGCCAAAGCCAGTTAAATGGTAGCAGAACAGGCCCAGTCAAGCCGAGGGGACTACTTCTTGACCCAACCCCCCACCCCCGGGTAGTGGAGCAAGCCTGCTCCGGTAAAGGTTTCAAGTAAACAGCGAGATGGTCTTTTGGGCTCAGAAGGGGAAGTTATGATAACCCCATCTCCACCAGTACATCATTCAACTTTTAATGAGATGGGTAGATTGGATTTTCACCTGATGATTTGATGTAACTTAGTGCTCACTGAAAAGGGTAGGTGTGGCATGGGAGGACCCCATTTCCTCCAAAAGGGGGACCAAACAAAATTCTGACTGGTAGATTCTCCATTTCTACTTCTTCTGTTTCCCATTAATAAATAACATTTGTTTGTCTCAGCTCTAGGGTGATTTGTATCATTGGGGATGCTTATTTAATTCTCCTATCTTCCTCTCCTTCATTCATTTAAGCCACCCCTACACCTCACATTATCCTCCTTCCATTTGAATTCTGCTATCCATTTTCACTCCAGAGCTGGAGGTCCAATGGCCTGTCTTTCTAAATCATCTTCAGCCCAAGGAAGGCGGCTATTTGAGCTGCTAGAAGAGCAGCAGGAGCCTTTCCTTCTTGATGTCTATCTTCTAGAGAAGGGGTATTCCAGTAGGATCCTGAAGTCGCAGGCTACAGGCATGTGCTGGCCTGGTAGTGCATTCCAAAAGCTTCAAAGGCTTAGCAGTCATGGTCTCAGGAGGAGGAGATGTGGGTTCCTTAGATGCATGCTCACCAAGGTATTGCATGGCAAGGCTGCTAAGAAGGCCTTGGATTGGGACTCCAAGGCGCCTGAGAATGGAAGATTGAGTTTCTTTGATTGCTTTACAGAAATAAAATGTAAGAATCTAGATGTAGAGTCTGGTAGCTTCTCATGCCTTAGTGGCAGAGGCAGTGCCAGAGAATTGGAAGGCAAACGCCAATGGAAGTGCATGGTGGTGGAGGACTTGGGGCAGCACAGTCCTGTTTCAGTGCTAGAACTGCGTTCTTATGAAGGCTCCCCACTTCACAATTACAGTAAGTTGGCTTTGCTGCTAGTCTGGATGTTTGGATTTCCTCCTTTCTTGATGATTCATGAGGATTCATTTCTTCAGTTTTCTTTGTTGCTTGACAGATAAAGAAGACAACACATCAACATCTAGTTTTGATTCAACTACAGAAGCTTTACACATGTTCAAAGAACTTCTCGAAGCAACTTGTTCTCCTGCCTTCAATCAATTTACTAAATTAAAGAAGGGGTCGCATCAGCCAGAGCTGCTTCTGCTAGATTGTGTGAGAGAAGTGGAGGAAAATATTTATGCTTCCCATGAGTCTTTGAGCCCTGAAATGACTGAAAAAATCATCCATGAGGGGATCCTTTCATGGGAAGGGCAAAAAGGAGATTTGACAAGCATAAGCCAGTTGATATCTTCGGATATATCCAACTCAATGAAGGAGTGGAATCACTTTCAGTCTCAGATGAGAGAGATTGCCATTGAAATAGAAGCTTCCATTTTCGAAGAAATCAGGGAAGAGATTGTCTTAGATTTGCTACCTTCTTTGTACATATGAGACGTTTTGGCTCTATTTATATGAAATAGAGTTATTTCGCAGCCAAAAAGAGAATCATTTAGTTTACTAGTTTCAACAGGTTCCTTGTACATTTTAGACATAGATTCTCGACAAAAGATGTTCAAAAGTTTGCTCGGGGCTGCAAAATTCTTCCCATGCCTTCAATTTCAGGTAGATCAGTTGTATGTTAGCCTGCATTGGCTCTGGGACTAATGGCTCTGCTCCTATTCAATGACTCAACAACCATAGGTATAGAGAGTAACAACAATGTACCATTCAGGTTCTTGGGTTTGTGCAACCTTTATTGCAATAGTAAGCGTTCAAAATAAGGAACAGTTGCATTAACTCAGTTATGATCCAGTGACAGAGTTCATGATATCTTTTTCAAATAAAAGACTACACTGTTTATCATAGTCTGATAATTAAAAGATCCCCAATGGTTTACGATTAAATCTGATTAATGCTTACTATCTTCTCTTGGTGTGGAAATATTTTCATCATTGACATCATAAAGCATTGGCGTGGACTTGCTTGTTGACACATTGATATATGTCTCCAGTGTAATCTCACAGCCCCTCCTCTCTTAGATGCAGACTTGTATTTTTATTTTATTTTATTGTGATTAAAAAGGAAGGAATACACAAACCTAGCGCATTGAGCACATGAATGGGAGAAGATACAGCAGAGAAACTGCACCCAAATGTGTTGCAGTTCAGGAAGCACCTGACACAGTTGCAGACTTCTGTGTACAAAACCTGTTCATATAGCATGGCTCTAATTTTACTTTAAGATTATTTAAATTGCTCAAGATTCACTATTTTCCAGGTTTGCAAAGGCAATGATTATGATGAACATTGTGAAATATTAGTTTATAAAATGGATTACATATTTTACTACCATGACAATACCGATTTTTGTCAGGAAGGCCAGAGCGAGTTCATTATGTGTTAATATTGGGTAGGTGAGACAGTGATCTATAAATGTCACCATCTGAGGTTCCATGAAACCATGTGCAAATTAATTACATATGATAGATGAGAAGATAAAGGTTTAATTAAATAATGTATGTTCGCCCATCCTCATAAAGAAGAGAGCATATATGCCTCCTTTATTGTCTCTATGTTTCTTTTGGTTGTTTGTGAGGAACTTTCAAATCTTTATGTTGTCACAAGGTAGTCTTCCTTCCTCGCATTCAACAGTGAAAATTTTTTCTCATGGGTCACGCATGGATTTGCTTCAAGTGCTTCTCAAATGCTACAAATCACATGTGTAAGTCCTATACACAAAACTTGTGTTAGAACTTTAGCAAGTAGCTTGGCGATGGAGGTGGAACTGCCAAACTTGACGACCTCATTGACACTCCTGAGTATATATTTAGACTGATGCATGGTGTGCAAATTTTATTTAAAAAAATAAAAGGAAAATGTTGCTGACAGGGAGGCAACCATCTTTAAATTCACCAAGTTGATGAGAATAGCTTTGAAAAGGTAGCAGAATGGCACAAAATCCATTTTAAAGAGTTTCTTTGGTTGTGATTTGCCTATGGAAACCGCCCATGTTCTGCTATTTTAATGCATCATCCGTACTTTTCATGAATCAAGTGCTTTTAATTCCCCCCTGCATTGAATGAGACAGAGAGGCTTTTAATAATGAAGCCTTTGAGGGATGATGCATGGAATGAGAGCATTTGTCACATCATGTACAAGGGCAGCATGTGCTTGGTAGTAAAACAAGCATCGTTGGCTTTGGATTGTCTGTCAACAGGAAGACCAACTTGCCATCGACCTATCATCAATTGTTGAGAGGAGCTGACATTCCAAACCTTCAAATAAATCAGTGCCCAACCAACTTCTCTACGAACTAGTAATTTATTAGAGCATGATTGATGCAAAAGTCCCAAGAGACAACCTTGGCGGTGGCCCAGAATGAAATCGATATCAAGTCAATGATGGCATACTCTGCCCACTAATGGTTTCAAATGAGCCATCAATTTTATGGTGAGAAAGAAAAACAGCTATATAACAGCATATAAATGCATTAAAACTTTGCCTGCTCGTATACCGGAAGATTGGGACTTATTTATTGAATCCATTCTTCAGCTGTAATTCCCCTGTTATTTTGTTTGGAAGTGCCTCTCTTGTTTATTGCCGACAAGCCGGTTTATTGAATCCATGCGAAGGGCCTTGTCTGTAGTACGTTGTGAAACCCTTTAATTATACTATTTCTATAGGTACCCTCAACTGCAGCTTCCCAAGCCTTTATGTCTATTTAATAAGTAGATTAATTCTTTTCTTCTTATATTCTAATATTGAGCTCTACATGATTCATAAATTTCAAAGATAAATGAGATGAAAAGATCGAATGACTCTAAAATCTATGTTAATCTCAAGATAGAAGCGATGATCAAATTTTGGATTTAGCTACATTCGAATATAGCATAAATCCATTTTTTCTAATATCTATGCTAAAAATATCATTTTGTTAGGAAATTAAAAAATAAAAAAGGAGAAAATTATGAACTTAAATTGTACAGCTCAAAGAACTCCTTTGTTATATTCACAATGAAGGTAAGGAAGAAGGAACATTTACCTCAGAAGGAGAGTCTCACTGCAAAGGAACTGAATGGATTCCCATACTAGAAGCTTGACAGAGGAGACTCAGCTAGATAATAATATTATATCTCTACGAGGGCTTATTTACAAAAACCATCAAGTTTAATTTAGCCTCTCATGCACAAGAACTTATCAAATAAACCCCTAAATAACATCTATATTACAGTTATAACATTCTCGTAACCTTAAGCTAGCTCCCGCAAACTTGAGCTAATCTTGGCAAAGAAATTGTCGGACTAGTTCAGACAGCCCAGTCCCTGAGCCCTTGGCCCGTGGGTAGCGTTGCTATATGAAGTTCCCCTATCAAACTTTTTGTAATTTTACTATATTTTAGATTTGATTTTGGACTATTAGTATTATGTGCTCTGTTTTTTTTATTTTAAAATAAAAGTTTAAAAGTTCATCCAAAAAAAAAAGAGAGAAGCCAACACAGCAAATGGGAGGTCATTAAGAAGTGATAGAAAAAAATCATATCAGTGTATGGTTCAAATGAATTCTCGGTTGAATGGTTTCAAAATCTTTTAATTACATTATACTTGCTAATTGTAGATATAAAAGAAAAACATAAATGTTGTGACCATATCTCTTTAACTTCTATATTCTTATTACTCGAAAGACATGTTTTTAAATACACCCATGTGTTTGGCCTAATCAATATTCTAATCGAAGAACCATTAGCGCAAACCCCCTTCTAGGCTATATCTTTTTAGACGCATGATCTCTAAGTTTAGTTTTTTTTTCATTAGTACATGAATGAAATGAATTTTTATTTCAATCCATAAGATTATGAGACATATAAATCCTAAAGTGATTTAAAAATCATGTAGTTTAGGTATATCCAACTTTTATTACTCCTTAGCCAGCTAAGGCATTTAAGATTTATCTCAGAGATGAACAAGGATAAACTCATAAACCTTCTGTTATGTCTGATCAAATGCTACTTTAAGAGACCTAACTCTTAGGGTTTATTTGATTAGAGGTCAATAAGGAAAAAAGAAAGAAAAAAGAGAAGAAAAGTATTAAAAATCTTTATTTGAAAGGGAGAAATAGAGAAGTGGAAAAAGAATGATAGTTATTCGTTCTCTTTATTCCCTTTTAAAGGGTTTTTTTTTCACCTTCAATGATAAAGAGGAAAAGAAAAATGAGTTTAAAATTTTTATTTTATTTTTTTAATTTTATTTATACAAATTAATTTAGATTTCTCTTGTGATAAAGGGTATTTATAATTTTATAAACATAATATTTTTTTCATATTTTTTTCATCTTTCATTCAAACAATATGAATGCAAATTATTTTTTTTCTCCATTTTCTCCTTATTAAATAAGGAAAGGGTAGCTTTCCCAACCCTTTATCCTTTCTTTTCTTTCCTTCCAAAGATCCAAACAAATCTTTAGAGACGTTTAGTATGGGGTTAAAAGAAATGAAAAGTTATTTTTATAATTTTTTACCCCATTTTGAGGATGTTTGATATGAATTTTTTTTAAGAAAATAATTTCTCCCCTTTATCCCTAAATTGTTAATTTTAGAGATAGGTTAATAGGGCCAAATGAGAAAAAAATCATTCAAGGGATAAAAAGAGCTAAAAGAGTAGGACTAATAATATATTAAATAGCCCATCATTTTTTCTATTTCACCTCTTTTACATTAATAGCATTCATAAAATATTAATAATATTTTCATCTCTTTTGCAGTGACCTTGTTCCAAACCCAATTAACAGTTGCAACCATAATATTTTACCTTCATTTATAGGCACTATCAAACAAAGTTAATAGAAAGCTTCTATAACCTTAAATTTGTACCAAAAAATGTTACTTCAATAACTTTTTCACATATTTTTTTAAAACTCGTATCAAATGCATCCTTAGGTTTGAACTAGTTCTTAAACTGGATTGACAAAGGCTAATTAAAATTTTATATTAGCCTATTGTAGGAAGCCTCCTAATATGTTATCCATCAACTATCATAAGTAGTTATTTTCTAATAGTTATTGTAGGGGGGTTAATCACTATCCTAAACAAGGCCTTAGAATTCCAACTCCTTTTATGGTTGGATCGACATTGAGGAACAATAGTAGAGGATTGAACTAGTTTGTCAACAACTTGATTAAACCCAACTTTGACTACAAATTAGCATGTAATATCTCCCATGCAAGAATAATCTCACATTAGATAGGAAACAAATAGTTTCAAGAGTTATAACTCAAGTCCACCTATTACCAATTAATTTAAACTTGAGTCTTTAAGACTGCATGGATTTGACTTGTTAACAGGTTAATTAATTAGCAAGTGAACTTAAGATATTATAAATGATATTAAAGTTGATCTATGAAAGTTGATGGATAAAAGGAAAGGAATATATATGGGACGATGGTAGAGTGAGTCCCATTATGACATGGTGCTATCCTCTTGAAGCACAAATGGCCCCACTTAGGATAGATTCTGATTAGCTTATAACGTACAATGAAGATATCATTGATAAAGAAGAAAAATTGTAATACCTTCCATGCATATGTAGTCCTACATAGAATGAGAAAAGAGTGGTTTGAAGAGTTAAAACTAAAGTTTATTTGTGACAAATTAACTTGAACTCGAGTTTTTTTAGGCCACATGGATCTGGCCTGCTAATAGATTAATCAATCTGCAAGTAGACTTGAGGCATTGTATAGCATCTTTGTATACTCTTGCTTTTCCCTCCCCTACTTGATTTTCTCCTTCCAGTGGAATGGCCATGGGGTAGCATTGTGACCAATGTAGGAGACATGATGCTTAGTTCAAATGGGCAGTACAATGACTTGCCGCTTGCGAAGATTTATATGAAAGTATGCTTAATTCGCTATTAATTAAGCAGTAAAAAAAATTAAAGAATTTAAATAACATCTTCTAATTAATTTTTTTTAAAAATAAAATCTTAGGTTATTATAAATAGTATCATACTTGTTCTGCCTAAGTTCATATGTGCAAGGAGACGTTATACCACATGTCTATTCGAGATCGATCCAAGAACATCAATCTAGTATTGGAATGAGAAATATGCCAGGACCCTTCAATGTATGTATAATCCCATACACCACCAAATTCTTCGAGTATGATGGGGATAAATATTTGAAGATTTGAAGTGGTTGCTTTCGCCAATTTGCTTGTAATGATTCGCTTGTATTTTTCTTTTTGGTTATAAAAGTTGTGTTGCATCTAAGAAGACCTTCCCTGGATAAAAATTATGTGGATGCAACCCAACCCAAGCAACAATTCTGTTCGAGATGTGTAAACGGCCTGGGCCTGCAGCCGGTGAACCCGTTTCATTACATGAAAGCAAGATCAGATAAATTTCACACCAACTTGGACCATCACAGTCCAAAAAGGATCCGATTGGTACTTTATCTTTCTTACTTTACAAATATAAACCACTCAATCCCTTTTTAAATTCCCAATATGGGACTTTTATGGGGTATCACAATCTACCCTCCTTAAAGAGGTGATGTCCTCATTGTCAGAGGCATCATCTAGAATCCTGTCTACCAGATGGTTGTGATCATGTGGCCCTGGCGATGAGGACGTCGCCTCTGTAAGGGGGGTAAATTGTGATGCCCCTTTCAATAGTTTCATATTGAGAAATTGGGAGTTGGTTGTATGGTTTATAACTAGTTAAGGAAGATAGACAAGTACCAATTGGATCCCTTTTAGGCTGTGATGGCCCAAGTTGGTGTGGACCTTATTCATCTTGCTTTCTTGTAATGAAACGGGTTCATGGATGCTGTAGGCCCAGATCGTTACAAGATGGGATAAAAAAAAACTCAGTCATCCAAAGTTGCATCCTTAATCCTATTAGTTCTACAAGCACTATGAATGCTGATATGGTCTAATTTGACTAGAGATGCAAATTTAAAAGCCAACATGATGAAAGATGGTCTCATCGGAACGGTCATCCTACTTCGATGGTCAGAATTCTACCTCTTAAACATATGAATAAAGATATTTCATTCGACAGCATGTGAAGATCAAAATTTTGGGACATTAATTAAGTTTAATATCTATCCTAATTTAATATTTTATATTTTTGTGTATGTTAAACATTTCACATTTGAGAAAGGTTCCATTCAGCTTTTATTAATTGGTCCTTAAAGAGCTACCACACAGACAGATATATATTAAAGCTAATTAAGCTCCCTTCCTATGACAAGCGACTAACACCAAAACACAATTTGTAGCCTCTGATGCTTAATTTGTAGCCTCTGATGGCTAAAAATAAAAGAAAACAAAGACTAAGACTAGTGGTACAAATTAAGGCCTGTTAGGGCTGTAGATATCCCTCTGCCTCCACCTCCTCTCCAGAAACCTCTCACCAGCAGGAAGAGGGGGAAGCTGCGTCAGCCTCACAATGCCATCCTCCTCAACGCCACACACGTGTTTGCAAGAGAAGCCAAGCCCACCACCACCTCCTCCTCCTCCTCCTCCTCCTCTCTTGCTCCCCTTCGATGCCTTGCCTTTCCTTGGAGCACTCTTGGTGCATTCCAGGTAGGCAGCCAGGAAGGGGTCCTCCTCCCTTCTGAACCTCCTCCTAGGAGCGCTCCTCGCCAGCGGCTGGAACGGGCAAGGGGGCAGGGGAACGTAAAGTCCATGCGGCGAGGCCTTAAGCTTGGGGCTCTCCGGACAGCACGGCCACGGCGGCGGCGGCGGCAGCAGCCTCGGAGGAGGCTGTTGGCTTGGCGAGTCCTTGCAGGGGCTATCCTCGCTGCTCATGATCGATCTCCTCTCGGTTGTTAATTTGGGTTTGTGGCCTTTGGGGGAGTGGAGAGATTTATAGAAAGATTTGTAGAATTCTCATGCGCTCTTCTATGTTCTCCTCCAAGGACTAGCTAGTAGTCTCGTATTCCTTGAGGAAGTGGGTAACAAGGCGTGTAGGGAAGCGATGGTGTGTTGTTGTTGGGGAGTACAATTTTCCACGAGAGGAAGGAGAGAAGGACTGGACTTCAACAAGTGAGTCTACAAGATTGCTTGGATTTTGTGAGATCGTCACGGGGTTATTCTCCGAGTCAATGGAAACGTAGGGGAATTGGTGAAGTGGAGATGGAAAGATTTTAAACAAAAAAACACATCAAAGGGAGGGAGGGTTGGCAGCTGGCTAAGTGGCGTTTCTTTTGTGTACAAGAGAGGGTGCCTTCTTCTTCCGGCTTTCACTTTCTTGTAGGATAAAAAATATAGCAGCTTCTATTTTATCCCGTAGCCTAATGATCAAAGTTTTTTTTTAATTAACAGTTTCAAGCCTGGACAAGGGAGAACATGCATTTACAGTAGGCTAGCTGATAATCGACATAAAATTAACTACAATATGTTTATATTCCATGAACATGAATTCTAAATGCATCTGAAGCTTTGAATGTGAAGTCAAGCTGTTCTAGTTGGACATACTGCAAGCAGACTTGGATTTGATATATGGAAGGATATCAGACCAAGAATTACTGTCACGTAAGCAATAAATCTTTTTGTTATAGAAATTTTAGCAGACGGAAACATGGTGGTAATCGAATCCCTGATCCATACTTACAAAGGGACCATCTTGCATTTATTCTTAACACAAACACAATTTTTTGTTGGAAATTTTAATCAAAATGAGGCAATCTTGTATTGCTCCCCAACATTGGCATAATTCTATGCCACCATCTGAACTTAAGCCTATGCTTATGAAGCATATCTTTTAACCTACAGTTGTTTCTGTTAGTCTTTCGTCCAGGTTGGGCACCCATAATTGGCTGACCCAATCTAATTAGACTCCATAAGAGAGCTTGGATGCAGTTTCTAATTTCTTTTCAAACTCCCATGCTCTTCTCCTCTGCTGCACCAGCATGAGATCTAGTTTTAGTCCTCTTTCGCGTAACCAAGACTTCGATCATGACAAGAAGAAGAGTGTTTCACGCAACTTCAACTCGATCCTGAGAAGAAAAGTAATGGTATGTGGTCTCAAATTCTCCATGTTTTTCTTGCAATTTCTTGCCTAATAGGATGGCCTAAACGAGCCTAATTAAATCAACACTTACCCAATCGAACAACGTTCTTAAATTTTACGTGTTTGCAATTGGATGATGCTTCTTTGACCATCAGTTCCAATTTGTAGGATGGCAGTCCACTTAATAGATCATGGGTTAAGATAACAATCGGACGCAGATGTTTCTGTGACTGAAAACAGTGCAGATGGCGTGTCACGGCTAAAGATATGATATCGTCTTCTAGCCAACATCACTGTCAAAATGGCGTGCCTTTTAGAAACGTAGCTAATTTTTATAGTAGCGAGGAAGGAGGTCGGCCCAGGCAACATTGAATTGTAGTTAGAATGATAGCTGCTGGTTTTGCTCTTAAAAAAGTCTCGCTGCACTGCTCTGATGTCATATTGATCATCTGTAGATTGATCATCAGTATAAATTGACTGTTCATGAGTATCAATACGCATATAATATATGATAAGATTCATTGAATTTCGGTACGCGTAGCAGCACGCGTGGGTAATCAATTTGCGCATTGCAGTGCAGCGAGTCTTTTTCTGTTACAGTCCGTGGCTTCCAACATTTGTGATGATTTGATTGCTGGTTCTCTCTCTCTCTCTCTCTCTCTCTCTCTCTCTCTTAGATATTACTTTTTCCCATGAGTTGTCCATAATTCAGCATTTGACATGGCTGGAAAATTATTTTGGAGTTTGTCAATTGTTTGTTTCTGTAGCTGATTTCATATTTACTTTTACTATCGGCGTTCGGCTAGGACAGAGCGAAATTGTGTTTAATTTTGAGAGAAAAGTCTTTTTAC
The DNA here is from genome assembly GCA_900491605.1 of Calamus simplicifolius. Taxonomy (NCBI): domain Eukaryota; kingdom Viridiplantae; phylum Streptophyta; class Magnoliopsida; order Arecales; family Arecaceae; genus Calamus; species Calamus simplicifolius. The sequence continues at coordinate 137,622 of UESW01001966.1, read as the reverse complement.
ATTGTCACTAGTGTAGAATTTGTTTGCACCGGGTATGAGAATTCGTTCTTACTTGGGCTCATGCCAGAGGGCCGCTCGTAAGTTCCTCACTGTAGATACGCAGGCCATGCACGAACGAATCATTGCATCCGATGCAGACTATTCTGTACCGAAGACGGTGTAGAAAGACTTTTTCTTTGAAAAAGTTTTTATTTTTATTTTAGCCAACCATGTGTAGTTGAAAAAAAAAAAAAGGCTTAGATGACTTGAATTGAGCTGAGTATTCTTATTTTTTAAATATTTTTTATTTTTATTTTTTGATTTTTGAAACATGTTTAATAAGTAAGAACAAAATAATAAAAATAGCAGAAATATATTTGGCAAGATGAGAAAAAAAAGATAGAATCATGATATTAGTATCCTTATTTATCGAGATAGTTAAATGATGCCAATTATTTTCTTCATTCTTTGGAAAAGGTAAAAATGATTTTAAACCATTTTTTTGCTATTTTGGATGACTATAATCAAGAAATTCATTTTTATTTTGAATTATAAATATAGTTTTTATGAGTTTTTTATTTTTCTAAAAATAAAAAGAAAATAAAGCTATTTTTAGAGATCAAACAAATCCTGAATTTCTTATGATCTATTTTCATGAAAAACTTTGCTATTAAGCTTTTGCCATAAATTGAGTTAAATGGATACAAGGACGGTGGTTATATGTTGAGAAGATATTGGATATATATATATATAGGATCAACAAAATTCAAATAAAATATTTATATTATTATTTTAAGTGAGATCCTTGATCTTTATAAATAATACTAAAGTAAATGCAGCCCTTTCAGTTTTGTGAATTCGGAGACACTGAAGCACAATCACATTTAAAGCTAAATATAAATCAGTATGAAATACTAAAGCATGATGCTTAATATAAATATATCAAAGCAACATGTTGGTTGGTTATGCAAAATGATGAACTGATAAACTCTGCTTGAAAATCCATGGATGCCTATAAGTTTTATTTTCGTTATATGATCAAAAGAAACTCATTTTGAATTAGATTGAATTCTTGTTCTCTAGCCTAGCCATGATTCAAATCTTGCCCACCTGTTAAAAACTAAATTTTCCAATCCTAGTCTAACTTGTGTTCAGAACTAGCTCCTTTCAAAACTAGTCCGTAAGATTGATCAAAAGCAAATCATATATTTAGAAACTAGTCTCCTTGAAGCCATGCTTACAAAGCTAATCAGGGCTGTAATTGCAAAGATTAAGAGGGGGTGAACATATATTTTTGAAAATTTCATTAAAACAATTTTTCTAGTAAAAAGCATTAAATCTAGATTTCCTATTGTTATTTTGAAAGGCGGAATATCTAAGTTGTTAAACATGTAAATGCCATTTAAGGGCCTCCTTCAAATTTTCAAATTTACTCTTTTATAATTTATAATATATGTGTGTGTAAACATATATCTCTTTATCATATACTTGATCTAATGGCTAGCTCGCTACTCACTTTCTTATTCTTTTTATGGTTATTAAGAAATCGTAATTACCATATTTGAAATTTTATCTATAAATTTATCAGAATTTATGTATTATCTAGCTGCATCTCTGAGACTATTAATGAAAATTTTTACATATTTGACATAAATGGTTTTCCAATTAGTAAAAAATTCAGTCATTTAAATTAATATGAAGGTGTCTAGAGATGATCTAAATTCTACTACTGTTTGTCTGCCAATTTTTGAAATTAAAAACCTTTTGAACAGCTTTGCATGTCTCAGACTCAAAATAGTTGGACACAGGAGAATCTGCAATAAAATGAGGAAGATCTCTGAGTTTCAATGCTGAATAAATCAGAAGGTTGATGAACAAATATCAGATCCTCCATTCCAAAGCCAAGCCTGATGGGCGTACAAAACATTCCATCATCCAGTAGGCACAAACTTCAGAAAAAAAAATCGACCAAACTGCTTCAAATTAAGATACCAGCAGTTCTAGTCGATCAATCTAAAGCTACGTCAGACCTTGTGATAATAAGACTCAAAGCAAATCAAAACGTGGAGCTGGCCTTGGTTTGAAAGGCTTCTGCTTAATGTGAAGTTATTTAAGCACAAACGAATCAAACAAGATCTCATGTTCCAGCTTCACTGAGTATACAAAATTTAGGCCGCACCCCCACACAGCTGCATAGCAAACACGCAAGCCAGAAAGGCATTTCCCAGCACAACTACACTGATTCTTCACAAACCATATCCATAAAGTATGTGGACAGTGGACAGTTGAACAGAACACAAAGATGAGAGAACAAATAAAGAACAAAGAGGGCAAAATCAACAAGCTCAAAACAGCAAAAGGTTCCATGTTCTCGAGTTGCAAACTTCAAACTGTAACTTACTTTCCACACCCCACCTTGCATGCCTTTTCCAATGCCTTCTTTATGCTTCTCTTTTGAGTAGTTTCCTTTTGATGCTATCTTCTTGTGCTTGTGTCTCAGTCAGAAGACTACAGTGAGGGGATGGTTGGGGGATCCGCAATGCTTGAGCTGAGAAGGTCATTGCACAAGCTGCCAGTGCTATCATGGGCCCTGTGGCTCCCTGCCCTGGGGCTACTCCCAGTGCTGCTTGACACTGAGCCAAAGGTAGTCTTCTGCAGGACACCAGTGGGGGATGACTCCACCCTTGGACTTGAATCCCAGCCATCCGTCAAGAGGTTTAGAGACGATGATGAGCAGTTCTTGATTTGGTCCTTTGGAGTGCTAGAGGTGTTGGTCAGCACCTCTCCTAATGGTCCAGCAATGGAGGCCTCCCAGGAGATGGGTATCCAACTCGCCTGCCGTTGGCTCCCCTCATTTAGAACACCTCCTACTCCTAGACCCATATGAATGGGATCGAAGTCCCGGGATAACTTAAGGGGTGATAGTGCAAGCTTTTCCTGGTTAGGAGAAGAGGATGATGAGGAGATGTCAGAGGAAGCCATGGGGATTGAAATGGAGAGTTGGGTTCGGTCAGATTGCATTTCCTCAACATCAGGCCAAGTAACGGTTGAGCGGTCAGACTGGTTTGTAGGCCAGTCATCAATGAAATGTCGAAGAGGATGGGGTTGGGGTTGTCGGTCATTGAGTTTTGGAGTAGGTATGAAGCTGAACTTCTGTGAGGAGCTTCTTGAAGGATTGAGAACAATTTCAGTGGAAATGTGTCCAAATTCTACATCAAAAGGATCATGTTGCTTAGAGATGGGAAATAAGGTATTCATGGGTTTTGGGTTGACCGAGTTTAGTGTGGAGAGGCCTTGTGACTCCTGCACATGATCACTGACAATCTCTTTGCTCATCAGCATCCTGCAGAATACCAATGATCATCAATGAGTAAATTAAAGGAGGACATGCAGTAAAACTATTCAGTTTTCAGGATAATTTAATTACTCACATATTTTCACTGCACTATCATGACTATTTGAAAGGCAAAAAATAATCTCACCAGTACTCTTACGTTCTGCATAAAATAAATGCATAATAACATTTTGTTCATTGATCTTGGATTTTACAACAGTAATCCAAGACAATCACAATCTTAAAGGACTAGAAAATGCAATAGCATATTATTTTTTCTCAAAAGAAGAGCAAGCTGGTCAAATGGTCAAGACTGTAGGTAAGTGTAGTTCCTTGAAGAAAAAGGGATTTGGGCAATCCAAAACATTTCATATGCAATAGTTTGATTTAGTGGGACAGCAATTTTACATGGCCAAATAGAACCTATCAAATATTTGCAGCTTGAATTTCTGGATTAATTAGGAATCCTTCAAGAAGAGTCTACCAAAGCTAGGATTCCATTTTTATTAATAATCAGAGACTTGAAGCAACAGCCTGACTAATTTGTTCTTTAGAAAGCATTATTTATTTTGAATAGTGGATTTACAGTGTCGTCATTATGATAAGTAGGCTAGTTATATAAAAATATAGAAATTTATAGGTAGAGTTATGGCTGTCATATAAGATGAAGCCAAACATAACCTTGCGTGTTAGAGACAGCTGCATGGAAACACCTTAATAGTTGTCAAATCAATGCTTGTTATGCAGATCTAATTGGAAAGTGAAATACATTATGACATAGGAAGTAATAAATCATCACATTGCAAACAAGAATAAAAGTGGTTGCGTGATGAGCACTTATTTTCTTTCTTCTTTTTCCTTATCTCACATCATGAATGCTCCGGAAAGGCTATAAAAGAATCATGTAGAAATCATCATAAAGGCTTGCAAAAATTATCTTAAGCATGTAACGAAGCATAATAACTTTATAAGCATGCTGAAGCTTACACTAAATTTGGCTTTATTAACCAGATGGAATTTATAAATAATACGGTCAAGTTTGACATACATACACCTCAACCATTTATAGACAGCTCTGTTATCTAGGTCATTAAGGCCAACAACTGAAAGTATGTGTTCTTCAAACTGCAGCTTCTTGCGACGACCTTATTTTGCTTCAATGATCCTTGTGTCTTTATAAAGGAGCACAGAAGTTTCTCTTTCCTCAGTTATCCCTATATTATTTAGTTTTAAGTTGCTAATGATATAGCTGAAAACTATAGGTAGTCTAATTCTCTTTACAGAAACCTGTTATCTAATAATAAATAGGTTAGTTCAATGAATATTTATATTTCTGAAAATGGTTGGTAGATTTTAATTTAGGACCCATCGACATAACACCTTTCATTTCTTCTTCTTTCTTTGAATTTTTAACCTGTAATATCATTGCTAACTGACAGATTTCTAATATAATAATTATCATATTTAACATCCACTATCTTAAACTGGTGTTGCAAGGAGGAATGTAAGAGTTTGATTTCAAAACATGTCAGCCAACCAAAATTTGGCTAGAACAGAAGAAAAGGGACTTGAGAATCTTAGCTCAGGCAGCTTTTTCCCCCAATAAACTGTATATATCATCTAGAAGGTGAACTATTAAGCATGATATAGTGATAACTCCATATATCAGTCCGTAAAAACTTATCATTTCTTTTCTTTTTGCATGTGACTGTCAATGTAAAGAAGGTAGCACTGGTTCTCTGTAGTGATAACTCATGGTCATCAATTATAATGTTAATAAGGATAACAAATATGGTTCTCTATAAATTTTACAAGATTATTATATCCTTGCAAGTTGTAACTTCTTAATTATGTCAACTGTTCCAGTTCCAGATGCAACTGAATGTCAATGTAACACAAGTTATAGCCATAACAACAACATTGTTAAATTTCTAAACAATAAAATCAAAGTAGTTATGGCATTTCAACAATCGTTTACCTTCGAAAGTTCTTAAAGAAATATTGAAGGATTAGTAAAGTCACAACAATAAAATTGCACCAACCTATGGGTCTACTGAAACCAATCAACCTTCTTCTTCCATCATTTAATAGGAACACAAATTATAACAATATGACTCATGGTTAAAACGACAATAGTTTATAAAATCTTGATGCATCAAAAACAAGTTGATTACTGTTTGTTACAAGTAGCTCATAAAGCCATGCTATGGAATGATAGTGCTGATCATTTGCTATTTTAGAGTCAAAGATGCATGTTAGCTTGTCGTTAAATCAACCAACCAGATACAAGTGAATATATCCATATATAGTAATAATTTTCTTATTTTCCAGGGTGTGCCCAATTGGGACCTCAATATTTGATACAAAGGCTCCTAGTGTACCTTGGGACAAGGTCATGAAATAGGCCAATTCAAATAAATTCCCATTCACATCATGCATCTTTATCAGCTCCACATATGCCACAATTTTTTTCAACTTCCAGAGTAACTTGACAAGAGATATCATCCAACTGAAGCAGGGCACAAACTTTTATCCAAGTATCAGTTTGTATGTGCTAGCATCTCTTAAATTCCTAAGGGTTAAAAAAAAATCCTTTGGCTGCTTACAACTGCCATCTTATCGTCTATGATAACGACAATAGACAATGTTATGCTTCAAGAAAATAGTAAAGCCAAGCAATTGCCTAAATATGGCGGCTAATTATGTTTTGGATGGACTCGAGGATCCAAATCATGTCAATGATTATCACCACTAACGACATTTTAGAAATGCCTGCAATTTTGGAAAGTGCATTTCGGTGTCTTGCCTACAAATTAACCAGCCTAACAAATAACGACATGGTTCTCAAGGGAGCATTAACTCCACATAATCAACCAACCATCTTTTCGATAGATTTCACTTTCCATGAAATACTGGCTACAATCATGTACAAGCATCCAGCTAAATTTGTAACATAACAAAGGAAAACACATTAGCATTTCACAACCACTTAGCTGTTCTAACAGTCTATTGCAGTTGATGTGTGCCATCATAAAGTTCATTAAAATCATTCGATCTAGTCTTTTTCAAGTGTACCAAAAGGTAAGCAATAAATTGTTCCTAGTGGCAGAGGAAATTAGAAGAACCATAAAAGCTATTAGAAATCAAATAATGTGGCTTGTAAGGAAAACTAAATGATAAGGACTGGTTTAGTTCTACCGGTTGAGTGGTGCAGGGCAAGGTTGGGTTGCATTCGTCTGCAAGCTTTTTATCTGCTGCTGTGCAATGGTTAGGTTACTAGATGATCCAGTGCCAGAAACAGCTGAAGCTGACTGTGAAGGAGTGATGATGGGCATCACTTTGGCAGCATGGCCAGCGTGGCTTTCCACATGCTTTCTTGAACGATGGCGTCCCCGGTTCATGTGTCGTTCGCAGTACTTCTGGTCAGCAACTGCATCCCTCGAGCACCGCCATTTTTTCCCATCAGTTCGACGGCATCTACCTGGCTCTGGATCAGCATTTCCAGAATATCCAAGGTGAAAGGATCCCCATCCCACTGCAACAATCACAATATATATATATATATACTAGAGAAATCAGTAACCATAATGCCAACACTAACAAGGCAAGAAATGGACACCATCATATTTCAGATATAGAATCAATCTCTGTATAACCAAATCAGCAGGGAATCATAACAAGTGAACTGACAAAAAATACAGATTTTTTTTTTTTTTGGGGGGGGTGAAACAAATACTATTGGAAGAGGGAAAAACTTTTCAAGAGAAGAGGACTCATTTCAAATCAATTCATTTCAAAATCAAACTTGGAAAGATTTGAAGATTAAAGGACCACAACTATTCATTTCAAAATCAAACTTGGAAAGATTTTAAGATTAAAGGACCACAACTATTCATTTCAAAATCAAACTTGGAAAGATTTTAAGATTAAAGGACCACAACTAGCTCGCAATGTTCGAAATACAGTAAAAGAGAAATGCACAAGTATCTCAAAGAGAAAAGGAGGATATCTACCATTTCTTTTTCACCTGCGAGAGATATCAGAAAACCTAATGAAGTTCTTGTTTCAATCAAAACTAAGGCTACGTTGAAATATTAAATGAGCAGATGACAGCTGATCTCCTCTACATACTTACGTTTCAACTTTTATTTTTAGGGAAGGAGGAGAACCTTACATGCACTGGAACCAAAAGATCCAGCTGGGATGGGAGGATACCCAGATGGGCTAAGGCTTCTTCTGATTGAGTTGAGCAAGCTGGGTGGTATGGGCATATTTGCATCAAGGTGTTTGTAGATCAACGCCTGGTGCTCGAGCTCCATCCATTGGGATGGAGTGAAAGGCCCCCTCATCCTTGCCAAAACCCCACTCATGTTCACAGTTGAGCCTGCAGAACCCAAACCTGAAATACCTAAAGAAAAAGAGAAACAAAGAGATAAGAAAAAGACAAGATAGGATTGGAGCCATATCAAATGAGACAGAGAAGAAGCAACAAGGTAAAGGAAAGGGGTGGGAAGAAAAGCATGAGAAAAGTTTTGGAATAAAACAACAACAGAACCCTCAAAGAAGGCCTGGCAAAGAGGGTCATTACCCCATAACTTGACTACAGTATTTAAAGAATTAGAAGCAAATCAGGTAGTATTAACATCAAAAAAAAAAAAAAAAAACCCTTTTGCCATCCTTTTCCTTCAAGCAACAACAAGAAGGAAAAGAAAATACAAGAAAAATCAATAGGTCTTCCTGCGTTGCTGCATTTGCTCCTTCTTCCTGCTGATCTTCATCTCTGCCTTTTTCTGTAACCCACACCCCAAGGTCACACCTTTGAAGATAAAACCCAACCGAGAGGCCAAAAGAGAAACAAAAAAAACCAACTTTTCCTCTTGACAAGACACAAAACCAAAGATCAAAAATGCCATGAAAAGACCCGTTTCTAATCAATACTAGAATACAGACCACCTAACAACCACCTCATTTCATCCGTAGAGTCCCAAACCAACACCAAAACCAACACCTAGAACCCATCTTCCAAGAACCAGAGATCCAAAAGTTCCCAAGACCAGCATAAAGACAGTGTTCTTTTACCTGCATTCCTGACATAAGATGTTGAAGAAGATGCTAATGGGTCACCACCCACCAGCCCTTCCATGCCCACCACCCCACCTAAGTCCATTTCCTCCACTACCTCACCTTACTGCGTGGAAAGGGAAGCAAGGAGTCGAGAGGTGCGCTCATGAGAGGGGAAGGGGAGGCATGGGGAAGGAGGAGAAGAGTGGCAGTGAGAGCAGGAGCATTTTTAAGGTTGGAGGGGAGGAGTGAAGGCCTGGTTTGGGCTTTAGCTCAGAAAACCAGACTGGTTTCCTTCAAATACAAGGGGGGCCGGGGTGGGGAGGGGGGGTGTATTTTGAGACTTGTGAGCAAAAGAACAGTGGGGGATAAGAGGAGGTAGAGAGAGAAAGAGAGAGAGGAGTTCCATATAATACAAAATGCTCCCCATCTGGGCAAAGTAAAAGAAAAAAAAAAAAATCTACAGCTACTTATAATATATTTAATGAGATAAAAATCTTTTATGAAAAAAAGGAAAATAAATTCACCGTTTTTTCTTCTTGTCACAGGAGCATGCTGTCACCAGAAACTATTGGCTACTTGCATGATACTTTTACACAGCATCAGTTGGCTCAAATGGTTTGAGTGCACAAATTAGTCTGAGTTTAAACATGATAGCATTCACCATGCACAGGGAAAGTAGAAGGCATTTTAGTTAACAAAGATTAATATTTAGGAAGGCGGTGGGCACAACTGATGACAAGGCCTTTTTGTTTTATGGATCTGGCCTTCTTGAGCTGATCTTCCCTGTTACTTGAGTGTGGGTGCACCTCAGGGTGGATCGTAGTGATGTGATTCCAAACCAGTTTTAGGTGCATATGTTTCCTTGGAGAAAAAGTTAGCAAAGTAGGAGAGGCTTTTTGAGGGCCTTCCTATTGGAAGCTAGCAGGAATGCTGATTATGTGGATAGGATGAGTTCCAGCTTCTCTTGCTTGCTTAATCTTCAAGCTTTTAATTATTATAATTTAATTTTTTATATATTTTAAAAAATTATATTTTAATATTTTATTACACATAATTTATTAAAAATTAATAAAATAATTAATATTTTTTCATTTATTTTATGTATTTATATTAGAATAATATTTTAATTTTTATTTATTTTTAATTATTTATTAAAAAATTTTGAAAAAAATAATAATTTTTAAAATTTGAAGAGCTAAACTAAGAAAAATATTAGAACCATCTAAGCGATAGCCCAGTTGGTTTGAGCGCTACTCCTCACGGTTGGCGCTTATTCAAAGCATGATCCTGCGGGTGACTTGATTAAATTCACAATGAAACCAATGTAAACTATGGATAGATGAGGTATCAAAGGGGTCTTTCTCGATCATATAGCTATTCCGTAGATGTTTGGATGAGATCAGATTGGCATACTCATCGCCCCTCCCCTCTTCTTTCCGTTCAAGCGATTGACATATTAGATGAAAGCTATCCCATAGAATCTTTAAGGTAGTGTTTGAAATAGGGGATAAGAGGGGATATCCAAGGGGATATTCCTTCTTATTCCCAAAAGCCATAACTATAAGGTAGTGTTTGAAATAGAGGATAAGAGAGGATATACAGGAGATATTCCCTCTTATTCCCAAAAGCCATAACTATAAGGGATAGCAGAGAATAAAGTTAACCAAAGGGATAATCCATGGTTAACCATGGGAGATCCCCTCAATTTATTCCCTAGAAAATGTAGGAATAGCTGGTTATCCCTTCAAATAAGAGTAAAAAAAGGTTATCCTATGGATTTACCTTTTTGCATTTGATATGATCAATAGGATAGCCAAGGGATATCCCTAGGGATAGCCAGGGGATAAACTCTATCCAATACACTTATCCATGGATAATATTTTTCCTATCAAACACTACCTAAGGGATAGCAGAGAATAAAGTTAATCAAATGGATAATCCATGGTTAACCATGGTTAACCATGAGATATCCTCTCAATTTATTCCCTAGAGAATACAGGAATAGCTGGTTATCCCTCTAAATAAGAGTAAAAAAAAGGTTATCCTATGGATTTACCTTTTTGCATTTGATATGATCAATGAGATAGCCAAGGGATATTCCTAGGGATAGTCAAGGATAAACTCTATCCTGTACACTTATCCATAGATAATATTTTTTCTATCAAACACTACCTAAGCGTTTAGATGTATCATATTGGCATACTCATTGCCGACCCCTCCTCCTACTCTTTCTGTATTTAAAAAAAAAAATTAGATGAAAGTTTGGAGATAAAAAAATATGTTTTAATTTTTTCTATATTATTATTGCGGAAGGGCAGGGCTGGGCCGCTTGCTATATAGTATATACCTCTTTTAGGAAACTCCCTTGGTTATTTTAATTCATTTCCATCTCTTCTTATTTTTTTTCTCTCTCCTCATAAATTTATCATGAGACAGGGTGAGTGGGCGTGCATGAACACCGACGAATTGCCACGTGATGGCACGCACCACATCTTAGACTCTAGTAGAGCGTGGTAGAGCCTACTCCGTAGCCCAACTTTCTAGTCACCCCACGAGAGGAAAAAACACCATATTCGATTCTTTCCACGGTTTCACAAGGGCATAAAATTATGCCTACATTCCATTGCCCAAGCAAAAGGCACAATCAAAAGTCTCTCTCTCTCTCCTCTCTCTCTCTCGTCATCTTGTCATCTTGTTACCCCTCATGCACATCCTCCTCATAACATGTAAGCTGGCCTTTCCATGCCTTTATTTTAAGATTCTTGTCATATATTTTTCAGAAAAGTTATGCAATATATATATTGAAATTATAAAACTTACTACCATATCTCAATTACAAATTTTTAAATATATCATGATAGAACACAATGAAAACAAAAATTTTTACTTCCATGGCAGAAGTTACATTGCGTTAATTATTATTTTTCATTTATATGTAGACTTTAGAGATAATTGGTTATTCGATATCAATTTTAGAACATGAACATAAAAATTGATGACAATGCCATAAAAAAAAAATGAATTATAGATAAAGAAATGATTGATTTGATAATGACTAGGGTTAACAAAAGCAAGTTGCAAGAGTTTTCAAGTCTACCTTTTTTTTTCAAAAAAAAAAAGAATGTTCATTATTATGCTTGATAGAAAAACGCTAAGCATCTGATATTGGAGTAGATCTTAGGTCTAAAAAGCTAGTTGAGGTGGTGCAAAAGATACGATGCATTAGTGTGAGATTAGAAGTTAGCTAGAATTGCATGGATGTTAAAACTTATTTTAAAATAAAGATAGTTAGAACACCAACATTCTAAATCTAATTCACAAGGGTTTCTTAAGGCAAGTGATGAAAAATGAGGTACCAACCAATAAAATGAAAGCCTCTTAATTTTTGTTATTATTTTTGGCTTGCATGTTATTCCTTTTATTGACAATTATTTATAAATATACTAATCAAGCAAACAATGATGGTGACATATATAAATGAATGATGTATGAGAAAAGGTATGGAAATGTGATTTTATGATATATATATATATATATATATTATAGAAAAAAGCCCTAATTAAGATTTCTTGTTATAAATAAAATAGGTTGCTTTTCTTTTTCCCTCATCTCTTTTATCTCTCTATCTCTATTTATTTTGTAATCAAGGCTCTATCAAGGTCCTTTTTTTTTAATTTTGTGGAGGATATTGTCAATGTTTATATTGATCTACAAGCAAATTCACAAACAAATCGTACCATATTACTTTCAAATATTATTCAATGAGCACCTCAATTAAATAATCACACACATTGTTAGCATGATACTAGTTATTAGTTTGGTGTGGGCCTTGCTGTGGAAAAAGTAATGCATAAAAAATCCACCACCCTTTGACGTAAACTCAGTATCTCTGCCCTAAAATAAGAAACTCCAGGGCACCCCTGGTGGTAGAATAAGTGGTCTTACCACAAGTGGGTCATGTGGACTAGTAGCCAGTTTTTAATCAAGAGCCTCATTTCTATACTGACATGTAGGGAGTCCAGCTCTTCTCCTCACGTGTCCTCTACATCCATTTGTTCTTTTAGTTTGGTCTAATCTTACTTGAGCTTTGCCTTTGAGCTCCTTTTAAGCATTTCTTGGTCAAACTAATATTACATATACTAATGAGAGGATTAATTTATCCTAATGTGGGGAAAGGTGTGAAGGTGAGCAAGTACCTTTTCAAAAGCCATGGCCTCACGTTGCCCCTCCTCTACTTCACCAAATAAAATATATCAATATATCCCCCTACCAAATTAAAAATAATAAGAAAAAAAAAAAAGGCATTCAAGGGTGCTATCATCCATCTTTTTACTCGCATGCCTTTTGTCTCCCACCCCCTTTTCTCTCACTCATGTGCAAAGGCACAGAGACTTGCATCCTGCCACCTTTCCCTTTACACCAACAACCGATGGAGTTTTTGGTACTAAAACGCCACTCCATTCACCTAGTGAAGCAATATGGGGTGGTTGAAATAGGGTTGCCTTATTGGCATTTTTGTCAAAGATTTATCTTTCATATCAAACTCAAGATACATCAGATTATTATAGAGATGTAATCGTGCTAAATCGAGTTAATACAGTGCCAAGCTCAAGCTTAAGTTCGACTCGACTCTAAAATTTAAAGCTCGAAACTCGATTCATGTTCGATCGAGTTTCTTATTTAGAACTCGAACATGAGCTTGATGAAATACTTAATATACTCGAACTTGGTTCGACTAAATTTAAATTTCTGAATAAAAATTTAAAAATAAAAATAAATAAATTAAAATTAAAATATATATATATATATAATTATTAAGATAAAATAGTAAAATTACATGAGTAGCTTGAGCTCGAGCTCAATATTCAAATCTCGACTCAGTTACATCCCTAATGAGACAAAATCCTTCTAGCTTGACAAGAGAACTTATAAGATTTGCGTGTCTTCTGTTTCAAAACTAATATGTGCAAATATATCTGCATTCTCACTTTGTTCTAATATTTATATTTAGAATAAGAAATATTTCATTACATATTAATTAAAATATTAAAATGATTATGCGACAATTTTATTCTAACACTTGACATGGTAATATATTTTGGTACCCCACGAATGTTAAAGAAAAAAAAAATTGCATAACATGGGTCATCAAATTAACAATCTGAAAATATTGATTGAAAACATTGACCATGGCCATGCATCTAATATTTGGCAAATACTCGAACAATATTTAAAATTCTTGTGCCTTCTCCTTAATCATTGCTCACCATGATGTTCAAAGTGCTAGTATGAACACTAATAGAAGGCTATTTAGACCCGGATTCTTCTGAGACTGAACGATCATAGATTGAGAAAAAGCCTTAAAGAAATATCTATGGATGGTATTTTGCCATTCATTGATTGAGGAGGATGTGGTCAAGGTCAATGGGGGGCGAGAAGGAGGTTGGATTTATTAGATCAGTGGAAATGAGTGGGAGTGCTATAAAAGCCCTTTGAAATTATAAATGGCTAGGTGTGGTCCTGGTTGTGTATTTCTGAGAATGTTGGAAATACCATGCACACCACGTGGTGTGGCATGCACATGGAGAGACATATTGGCGACCAATGGTGGGCATATCCTAGAGAGAGAGAGAGAGAGGACTTCTTGAAGGATGGTGGGTAGGGTAGGTAAGAGAGAGGTGCATGCTTTTATAAGTAGGCTAAGCTCAACCATTGGGTCGATCAAGTTGTCCTTCACAAGGTAATAAAGTTTTGACAACAATGTATATATATTATATATTCCTCACAGAAACTCAGCAACTACCATGATTACTTCTCATTCCTACTAAATAGTTTCACATTTTCTTCTCTGAAAACAATAAAAAGATAAGAAATTAGTGCAATGATAATCTCAGGCAAAATGCAAATTAATTAGTTACATTTCATTAATTGTAGCTAACCTTACCAAAGGTCACCCAAGTCTGGTTAACTAAACTAGGGCATGGTCTTAGAAAGATTAAATATTATTAAATATATACAAAGATAAAATCTATATGCGATTTCTTACATTACCTCTAAACCTCGTCTAATTCTCATCTATTAGTAACTGTATGCATGCTGTCTTTTTTAAAGACTAATAATTAATGGACATCTTAAATATTAAGCTTAGTGTTTGGTAACAAATAAAGGACTGATGACAGAGTAAACCGATGGGCCTTTCCATCTTGAAAGAAAGAAATCCTGCCACGGCTTATCATATATGGTTATCGAGAAATCAGATTCTTTTTATGGATGACCCTATGTCTTCCTTCAGAATTATGAAAAAATCAGATCTTTGGTCATGGATTATGCCCGGGTTGGTTCTGATGTCTCTGGCCTCTGGGGATCTCCTCTGCTTCGGCAGCGAACCGTCATTCGGTGTTCATCTCCTAGGATCCCCCTCCTTCAGGGTTCGTCAAAATCAATTTTGATGGTAGTATCGGTGGCAGAGCGGCTGTTCTGATTTCCTCGTCCGTGACCCTCAGAGTGAGCTTCTGGGAGCGGGAGGTTTTGGATCTATTGACTCCTCCGTCCTGATGTCTGAGCTTTATGTGGCCTGGACGGGCATTTCTTATGCTGTCAGAACTCTACAGGCCCATAGGATTGTCATTGAGGGTGATTCCCTATCGGTTATTTCCTGGCTGCAGAAGGAGAACTGCCATTCTGGTCCTACTAATCCGATACTGACGGATATTCGTTCCATCCTTTCCAAGGTCGACTGTACCCAGATTCGCCATATTTATCGTGAAGCCAATTCGGCGGTGGACTGGATAGCGTCCTTTGTGGCCCAGCATGATGGATCGTAGTTTTGGAAGCGAGCGATCCCTGTTCATCTATTTTACAGCAAATTTTGTATTAGGATCTTTCTGGGCTGACTTGCACTAGGTTAGTGTGATCATCCCTTTCTGTACCAAAAAAAAAAAAAAAATCCAATCATACGGCCAATAATCTCCTTCCCTCGCCCAGAGAGAGAGAGAGAGAGAGGACAAAGGCATTGTCATAATGTCCTCTGATGGGGGAATCCAACACCAAGGCATGAAAGGGACGTGTCATGCACAAGCGTGGTCCACGTGTCCCTTCCACGTCCTTGCCTTCTTTGGTGATGGCATTTTGCTTCGCAAATAAATAGGGTGGAAGTCTCGAATTCATATAGAGTTTTAAGAAATAATTTGATTATATTCTAATTTATTTGAACTGACTCGTATTAAAATAATATAATTATTTATTTATTAAAAAAAATAGTATGATGAGCAGCAATCACTGATGATAATATTAATACCTCAGCAAGTTAACATCTCGTATGTTTTTAAGTCTGGGCATCCAACTCGCTCGCTCGCTACTTCTCTTCTTTTGATATAAAGTAAGTCTTAGTGGAAGAGGAGGCAAGATTCTAGATAGAAAATTTTAGAAAGCCTTCTCGCTTTTGTAAAGAATGGAAATATTATTTTTTTCTTCTATTTTTTTTTTTCATTATCACTCAATATTTATGCAAGTATCGAAGAATGGAAAAAATAGATAGTATTTATATAAAATTTTATACGGTCCAATTTAATTTATATATTTTTTGGTTCCTTGGATTTGGATTCTGGAAACAAATCAAGGAACCGAAGCCGTGCCAAATGGGCCATGAATTTTTTTTTTTTTCTTTTGGGAAGAAAATATATTTCTTTAATTTACTTCCAGAATCCACTATGCCACGTGGGAAGGACTTCGCCTCCTCGTGGCCGACACAAGGCGGGGCCCGTGCCAGCCGCACTAAAGCCGCTCGTGCGTCGCGCCACGCCCCCCGTGAAGACACGTGTGAGCAACACGTGTGACGGATACGACACATGTCCTCCACTACCATCGTATCATCATCCGAATTTTTTTTTTTTGAGTTATCTAATTCCACGGATTTTTAGCGATAGATGGTAATCAAATCTTGTGATTTATTAGTTCTATTATAATTTATTAAAAAAAACATATATAGGTACATAAAAAAGAATAAAGATTAAATTTAAGGAAAAAATATATGCAGATATTATCAAATTAACACAATTTGTGGTATAAATAATAAATAATTTCATAGAATGTTAAAAAATATAAATAAGAATATCATTTCATATTTAAGACATCTGTGCAGATGTTATCATTGGAAAATTAGTGGTTTATGATGCTCAAATCCTATAAAAAAAGAAAAACTAATAAAAAGATTAAATTAAAAAATATTGGTCCCATATTATTAATCAAATACTTAAGGTCATGTTTGAGAGAAGTTTTGCTGGATTAAAGAAAAATCTATTAATTGTATTGCACGAGTGGGATAGGAGTTTCTAAGAAATAGGTTATTACTTTAGCAAATGAATCACTATTATCTTTTCAAAAGGATTACTAATCTCGAATCAAAGTTAGCTGCATTTTTAATTAAAGAATACAAGCTATGCAAGCTATGCAAATTGCCAATGACTCGTTCTACACAATCATACCACATATTTTCAAAAACTTTATAAATCACTTCAAGAAGCAAATATTGCATAGAAAGAAAGATTTGAAGTTTTTACCTAACTATTTAGTTCAAGCTTGCTTGCTCTAGTTTAACTTTAGTGATCTGAATCTTAAACATATACCTTCGCCAGCATTGTCCAGCAGCTTCTTATATCATCACAGTTTTAAATTTATTATTAATTGTGTAATTATATTAAATGTCTTAGAATCTGACAGTTACGAACAAGAAAAAACATCAGTATCACCATCACGATTATAGATGGTAGCATTAATAAAGTAAATGCATATCTAAATTATCAAAAAGTTATAAATAATTGAAGAATAGTTCATTAAATTAATGAGATGTTGATAGTTATCAACTAATCTGACTACTTAAGATGGGTTGCTTTGCAAATAATTGGATGGTAATGATTGATTGAATACTACAAAATAATTTGGTTAATGAAAACACAAGAATGATTTTATCAAAGTGAGAGAGAGAAGAGAGAGAGAGAGAGAGAGAGAGAGTATTTCAATAATCCTGAAATATTTACGTAGCTCGCTAGGCCACCCTAATCTTAATGGAGAAGAAGGGTGCTGAGTCCCCATGCAACCCCTCCTTGGTGCCTTGGGAAGTGGATAAGCTTGTTTGGAGGCACCTTTGATGAAGCCAACCCTTCGTTTGTTAGGATTGTTGTTCATGTACCAAGGGCTTGGCTTGCGGCTCAATGATTAAAGAAAGAAAGCGAGGGACCCAAAGAGAGAAAGCTTGGGGAGGTGAACCGGAAGAAAGAAAACAAAACCGTGTTTTTCTTAGGTTCTACAAGCACACAAATTCAAGCTTTGAGGACCAGTCCCAAGGTGTCTCCTTGGGCGTGAACAAGGGGTGTCCTTGTCCTTTTCTTGGTCACAACACACAATATATATACATATATATACTTAGACAAATTGTAACGTATAGACTTCGTTTCCTTTTAGCTATGTTGCATGATGTTAATATGTCTTGAATTTTATATATAGGTCTGATTTTTTAATTCGACCCGATATTTTTATTGGGCCCGGACCAAACCGATCCGCTAGGGTTTATTTTATGAAAGTATTTTTTTTTTTGGGGCGTATATATATAGATATACGTGTGAAAACTTCTGTAAGGATTTTGAGACCTCCTCCTCTTTTGATAATGGAATTTTGTTTGCCTTGCCCGTGGATGTAGATCACCATGATCGAACCACGTAAATTCTTGGTGTTCCTTTGTTTGTTTATTGTTTGATTTGTTTTTGAATCTGATTTCCGCAACAAACTGGTATCAGAGCATTGGTTCGGAAATAATTTTGTTGAAAAAAAAAAGGAGGAAAAACCCTAACCCTAATCCCCTTTTGTCCCTTCTCATCTCCCACGGGAGACGGCTCGAGTTGTGGTGGAGTTTTTGGAGGTGGCCGTAACCTCCATTGTATTCCTCAAAGGATTTTATCCCGCTGGGGCATTCGAGAGGAGGAGGTATATGAATGTTGTGGTCCAGAAGGCTCGGCCACGGCCGCTGCCATAGCCGGCAGTGGCCCTGGCCACGGTGGCCAGGCCACTGTAATCAAAAAAAAAAAAAAATTTTTTTTTTTAACAGGGGGGAGGGGAGGAAACCCCCCGCCCCCCCCTTGTTTTTTCTTGTCCGGCCACGGCCGTGGCCGCGGCCAGACAAGGCGGCCACGGCCGCTGCCGTGGCCGGCAGTGGCCTGGCCACGGTGGCCAGGCCACTGTAATCACAAAAAAAATTTTTTTTTTTAACAGGGGGAGGGGAGGAAACCCCCCCCTTGTTTTTTCTTGTCCGGCCACGGTTGTGGCTGCGGCCGGACAAGGCGGCCACGGCCGCTGCCTTGGCCGTCTTCTCCGGCCACGGCCGCTGCCGTGGCCGGCAGTGGCCTGGCCACGGTGGCCAGGCCACTGTAATCACAAAAAAAAAAAAATTTTTTTTTAACAGGGGGGAGGGGAGGAAACCCCCCGCCCCCCCCCCCCCTGTTTTTTCTTGTCCGGCCACGGCCGTGGCCGCGGCCGGACAAGGCGGCCACGGTCGCTGCCGTGGCCGTCTTCTCCGGCCACGGCCGCTGCCGTGGCCGGCAGTGGCCTGGCCACGGTGGCCAGGCCACTGTGACAAAAAAAAAAAATTCCCCTTAACTGGGGTGGAGGGGGGAAACCCCCCCGCCCCCCCCCCTTTCTTTTCTTGTCCGACCACGGCCGCTGCCGTGGCCGGCAGTGGCCTGGCCACGGTGGCCAGGCCACTGTGACAAAAAAAAAAAAAAAAAAATCCTTAACAGGGGGGGAGGGGGGAAACCCCCCCGCCCCCCCCCCCCTTTCTTTTCTTGTCCGGCCACGGCCACTGCCGTGGCCGGCAGTGGCCTGGCCACGGTGGCCAGGCCACTGTGACAAAAAAAAAAATTTTTCCTTAATAGGGGGTGGAGGGGGGAAACCCCCCCCTTTCTTTCTTGTTCGGCCACGGCAGCGGTGGCCAGGCCACTGTGAAAAAAAAAAAAATTTCCTTAACAAGGGGGGGGGGGGGAGGGGGGAAACCCCCCCCTTTCTTTTCTTGTCCAGCCACGGCAGCGGTGGCCAGGCCACTGTGACAAAAAAAAAAATTTCCTAAACAGGGGGGAGGGGGGATAGACTGTTTGTTATGTCTTGATTATTCAATAATATTTGTAATGCTAGATAGGAAGTCTTGTTGTATTATTATTTAATTTACATAATATTTATGTAATAATTAATTTAAGCAGAATGTTTATGATAATAGTATTTGTGCATTTATACTCATTTACAATTGTTATGTCTTGATTATTTATATTCTGCTGCAAACTGAATGATGCATTACAGTTTGAAATATTAAATAAAATATTTTGTTGTAATATTATTTAATTTTCAGCAACAAATTAGTAGTTTCAATGATTTACATTTTAGTATCGAAAACATTTGTATTTGACGTAATAATCTTAAAAAAGTTAGTGATTACATGTATAATTCACAAGAAGTTAAGAATAACAAGCATAAGTTCGATTGTCTTCGGACTTCCATAATCACAGCACTTTAACCTTTAGACCCGTTTGAGAATTTGTAAGCCTTAGTCTTGCAAATTCTCAAATTGTCCTGGTGGACAGTTTGGGAATATTTCTTGTGACATGTTAGTCTGCTAGTAATCATCGTGGGTGAGATTTCGGATTGCATTTGCTCATACGTTCTCCTAGTGTGGCTTATATACCACACATGTAGGAGAACATATGGGGAAATGCTGCCGAAATTTCAATGTTACCGATCGATGATAATTAATAGCAGAATAACATATCACAAAAAATATTCTTGAATGGGATAGGGCCTTACCTTATAGACATGGAGTGAAGGTAGAATTATTTAAGACACTTGAATTCTTGTGAAGTCTAATGACTAAACGTACCGCCTTGCGGCCCGACACAAACTCAAGCCCTCCCTTTAGTTTGGGGTTGATGTATGCATGGGAACTGGATGCAGATAGAATAAATAGCCGTATATGTAAAGAACATAACTGGAAGAAGCGAAGTATATTTTGGGATTTGCCTTATTGGAGCACAAATCTCATCCGGCACAACTTGGATGTTATGCATATCGAGAAAAATTTCTTTGATAACATATTTAACACGGTGCTAAACATCCCGAGAAAAACAAAAGATACTGCAAAGTCAAGAGAAGAACTTAATCAGTACTGCAGAATAGGTGATTTGAGAAGGAGTGCCGATGGGACCTATCCTAAAGCATGTTACACTCTTGACAGAAATTCACGAGAAGTTTTATGTAACTGGCTAAGAGGGTTAAAATTTCAGATGGTTATGCCTCAAATATCGGTAGGTGTGTGGACATGCATAAGCTCAAGTTATTCGGCATGAAGAGCCACGACTGCCATGTTTTCATGCAACGATTATTACCTATAGCTTTTCGTGAGTTGCTTTCGCAACATGTCTGGAAGGCAATTACGGAGCTCAGCTTATTCTTCAAGGAGTTATCTGCCGCAGTCATTACTTCTGCATCCATGGCAAGGCTTGAGGAGGAAATTCCAATTATTTTATGCAAGCTTGAGCAAATATTTCCTCCCAGTTTTTTTGACTCAATGGAGCATTTACCGGTTCACTTGCCATACGAAGCGAGCATAGCTGGTCCCGTGCAGTATCGCTGGATGTATCCTTTCGAGAGGTAAATATATACATCATTAAGATATGTTGACATTTCAAATATTATTTCATTGCTTGAAAAATTCGTTAATTTTTTGTTGCAACTTTATATATAGGTATCTTAAGAAGTTAAAAAATAATGTGCGTAATAAGGCAAGGGTTGAAGATTCTATATGCAATGCACACTTGGTCGAAGAAGTTTCAGCTTTTGCCTCACATTACTTTGAGGGTTACATCCACACGAGGAGCCGAAATCATGGTCGTAACGATAACGTATGTGTGAACGAAGCAGAAGCTAATGACGGTAGAATATCAATTTTTAAAGCTATCGGCCGTTCATTTGGTGGGCAGAAGTCAAGAAATCTTAGCGATATGGAGTATAATGCAGCACATTATTACATCCTAATGAACTGTCGAGAAGTCGATCCATATATTGAGTAAGTGTATACTTCAATGCTAAATTGAAAATTTAAATTTATATAATAATATACCATAATATTTAATTTCTAACAGTAGTTTTCATCCTTTTCATCCCATAAGGATGTTTTGTGATAGACAACGACAGATGAATCCCGACATCAGTCAAGTTGCAATTAGGCAGAAATTAGAAACGGAGTTTGCTTACTGGTTTTATGAATTTGTGAGTAGTATCACTCAATCAATTTCGATAATGGCTATTATTTTTTGAATTGGATGTCAATAGCTTATTAATTTATAGGTCAACGGTCCATGGTCGACAACCGACAATATTTTCATTAAATGTCTATCGCAATGGCCATTGAAGACCGTAACAACCTCTACTGGCTATTTTGTAAATGGGTACAAATTTCAGATTGAACAATTAGCAGCTTCAAGAGGCACGTAGAACTGGGCGTGTGTGTAAAAGGAGAAAGTGTTGGAGCAAATATGCAGGATTATTATGGAAAGTTAGTAGAGTGGTTGAAGTTGAATATCCCGGTTGGCCTATGAAACGAACCGTATTGTTTCGTTGTGATTGGTTCGATCCGATAGTTCCTGTGGGCAAAAGGGTTCATAACGACTATAATTTGGTTGAAGTGAACCATCGACGAAGATTGCAGAAATATGACCCATTCATCCTTGCATCCCAAGCTCAGCAAGTCTTTTACTGCGGATATCCAAGTTTGCGCAACGACAAGCGAGATTGGTGGGCCGTTTCTAAAATCGTCCCACGTTCAACAATCGTATTAGAGGAGAGTTCATCAAGTCAATCAACCGAGTGCCCTGCATTTCAAGAGGATGAGATGGAAATGCATGCAATTGAGGATGACACAAGGGCTCCTGAAACATCACTTAGAGATCCAAGTGGTGATGTCCAACAAATTGCGGATGCAAATGTTCGGTTTCCTTCCGATGATAATGAAACTGATTCGCAATCCGATACGGCATCGGATGTTGAACCAACATTTCACGAAACAAATGACACCGATTAAACATAAAGGTTTTTTAAAATTTAACTTTTTTTAATAAGTGTTAAATTCTTACATAGTCAATCATTAATCGTAATTTAATTGTGTGAATCTTTAGTATTTTCAGTATGAGGGGCAGAGGTAGATCTACCGACGACAGTTTGGGTGAGCAGAGACGTAGTTTGGATCCTGCGACATCAGATCACATGAGCATCGGAGATGGAGAGTTTGGATCTCCAGCAGAGGCGCAGCCTTCGATCTCTGCACCAGTATTACCATCCAGCCGATCGGCACAGACCTCCGAGAGTTCTTCCACCATCGGCGCCGCACTGTACTTAGACTTGATGCTCAGGGGATGTAAGTATATACTAATTAAAAATATTTTATTTATGTTTTTAAGTCATTTACTTATAAACTTGCATTTTTTTAACAGATTCATTGAGCAGCATCATGTCTCCAGCCACATCAGTGCTATTTTTCAGAGGCGTGCAGATCCCAGTGGCTACGATTGGCGCCACGTATCGCCAGCCACGAGGGAGTTTTATTTTTCTGAGTTTCAGGTAAACTTATTAAATACAATTTATCAGTGATATAATTCTTTAAAGTTAATAAATTCAGAAACTAACTGTTTATTTTAATGCAGAAAAAGTTTACGTGAGATCCTGCCACCCATGATGCCATTAGGGCAGCATGGGAGGCTCTGACGCGACGCCGATACTCCGACATGCTTCATCGTTGGAGGTCATCGGGTCAGCGTCCTGCGCACGTGCCAGAGGGTATTTGGCACGAGTGGCAGCAGGCCTGGGAGTCTGATGGCTGGCGCAGGAGGTCCGCATCAACCAGCATGAACCGCCGATCTGAGAAGGGCGGTCCTGGCACGGGTCTCTCCCGTCATACTTCGGGCTCCATTTCGATTCAGGAGCACAGACGGCGTATGGTAAGAAAATAAATATTTTAATTACTATTTTAGTTATTTACAAATATTTGTATTAATATCATTTTTTTTATTGTTATAGACTGAGCAGGAGGGCGGAGATCCTGGTGAGTTTCGTCTATTCAGGGCGACACACACCAGGAGGGACGGCTCCTGGGTCGACACGCGATCACGGGAGGTTGCGGTAAGAAATTAGATTTATGTAGTATCTGTTTAATTTCTAAAATTTTATTTTGAGAAATTTATTAACTCATTTATTGTTGATTTCATAATTTCAAGACACGAGTCGAGGAGCTTCACTCCCAGGCATCGCAGGTCGACTCTACTGATGGGGAGACGCCCGTCGAACTCTCAGCAGAGGAGAGTCGACGTGTGTTTTTGGAGGCTGTTGGTGCCCAGCCACGAGACCGCAGGGTCTATGGTATGGGCACTAGAGCTTCTACATTTTTTCCCATCAGGCCTCCAGCTCGCGAGTTCCTGCTGATCTTCCTCCCGAGCGTTTACAGGAGCTTCGCAGATCTATTGCAGAGGAGATTCGCTAGGAGGTCGAGCATGATTTTGAGGATCGTATGCGAGGCCGGGATCAGGAGGTTGCAGACATGCAAGATGAGATGCATTATTTGCGGGATATGGTTAGCCGCTTGTCGCAGAGTCTTTAGCCTCCACAGCCTCCACAGCCTCCACGTGATCGTTCAGATTCTTGATGTATTTTTTTTTTCTTTTTTTATGTTGTAAAAACTTCAAAATTTTAATATATAAATTATTTTTTGAAATATATTATTGTTTGGATTGAGTGAAAAATGTTTGTATCAATATTTAGATTTAGCGAAATTGAACTAACCGTTTTAATTTTTAATCATTTAAATATTTTTAAAAATAAAATTTGCGACGCATTAGCGACTGATATTGGATCGCTAATATTTTTAAATATTATTATTAAATATTACGACGCAATGACCTGGCATCGCAATAATTTAAAAATAAATTTAATAGCGACGCATTAGCGACTACAATTGAGTCGCTATTTTATCTTAAAATTATTTTAAAATATTGCGACGCAATTACCTTGCATCGCAATATTTTAAAATAATTTTTATTTGCGACGCATTAGCGACTCAAATTGCGTCGCTATTATACCAAAATTATTATTATTAAATATTACGACGCATCTGGATGAGTCGCAATTTTGTGACCCAATTTAGTGCGTCGCAATATTTAATAATAATTTTTTATTTTAAAAATTAATTTTAAATATTGCGACGCAAATTAGTGCATCGCAATATTTAATAATAATTTTTTTAAAAAAATTAATTTTAAATATTGCGACGCAATTTAGTGCGTCGCAATATTTAATAATAATTTTTTTTCTAACTAAATTTATTTTTAAATTTAGCGACGCATTTGCATGCGTCGCAATATTGCGACGCAATGTGGCGTCGCAAGAGCGTCGCAGAGAGTCGCAATATTGCGACGCAATTGCGACAAAAGGGTATTGCGACGGACAGTTGAGCGACGCCCATGTTTAGCGATGCAATTGCGACGCATTTGGGCGTCGCAATATTTAAAATCTCTTGTAGTGTGATATATTCAAAGTGTTGGTCATTGTTTTTAATGGGCAACGTTTTTTATCATTATAATATTTATCTTTTTTTAAAATTTATGATAATGTATTTTATGAAAAATTTTGCATGCATATAAAAGTAAAGAAAGAAGGATATGATTTGTTTCTCATCACCAACTTCTGCATTATTTGGTGTCAATGATATCTTCTATTAAAAATACACATGCACATGCAAATACGTACACATGTAGAGAAGGATAAAAAAAAAAAGACAACCATACGGTTGAAAACCCTTCATGAAAGCAGGTGGCACAAGGATTTCAACCCAAAGAGAGCCCTATGGAGGGTATGCAGCCAAGTCAGATGGATTGCGGTTTGCTTCTCTAAGCTCCTTCTTGCTCACTATATAAAATTTCTATTGATAATTTATGGGGTCAATACGTTAACGTTAGACTGTGAGCGTTTGAAAAGTATATATATATATACCTACGCGAGCATTAAATGTTCGCAAATGTTTGCGGCAATTACGTGAACCTTCGAGCGTTTGCGGTAATTACGCGAACCTCGAGCGTTCCGTAAATGTTTCGCTTTTTTTTTTTTTTCGTTCTGAGTGGGAGGAACGGTTGTTAAAGATTATGTTGCTGCAAGTTATTGAAGTTGGGAGTCTGACTCTTGAGAGGTAAAAGGTTTATTTAATAATTTATTATTATTATTATTATTTAGGCATCTAAAGTATTATTAGGTTTGCACTTTCACTCGATCGTGCTCGCAGTAGAAGGATGAGCCGGGTCATTGTACCTTGGAGACAAATCGCTAACAACCCATACGAGGGAGCAAAAACTTGTTTTAGGGCAGTGTCTAACACGCTTCGATCAGTTTGATTCTTTTTAACTTTAGTTTATATTTTGAATTTAAATTTTAGATTAATTTTTAGCATTTTTTAGAAAAAGATTTTTGTAAAATCAAAAATAATTTTCTAATAGCTAAGGACAAGTTTTTCTATCATTAGAAATTGCTAGATTTTATTATAAGTATTTTTTTATAAAAGTGTTTTGAATTTAAAATTTAAAATTTAAAATTTAAATTTGAAATTCAAATTTTGAAATTAAAAAAAATTGAAACTCAAATTCAAAATTAAATTATTTGAGTTAATTTTTGCTTAGTGGTTTTATTATTATTGCAAGTAGTTTCTAGATTTAATTCTTTTGAATTTAAATTTAAAATCTAGAAATATCTAAAAATTACTAATTTAAAAAATTTAAATTATAAGGCTAAACCTTCAATTTTTGGTTGTGCAGAACGTATTAAGCAAACAAATTTATTTAAAATGGGTTCTGATGATCTTAGTGCAATCAAACCTGAAAAATTTAATGGATCATTCTTTAGAAGGTGGCAAAGTCAAGTGAAATACTGGCTTACCACTTTAGGCCTATTTTCTGCCATAAAATTACAGATCCCAAATCCAACACTCAACAAGGTTCTTTTAGTATAGTTGATACTTCCTCTTTATCAACATCAAAAAACACCCAAGAAATAGATTTTCATTATAGAGATAAATTTTAAGTGCCCTATCTAATAATTTTATGATGTCTACCTTCCTACTAAAACTGCTAAGGAACTTTGGGATGCCCTTGAGGCTGAATATGGGATGGATGATGCTGGTCTAGATGTTTCACCATCTCAAAATTTAGAACGTACATAATGGTAGATTCCAAATCTATTAGTATTCAAATTCATGAATTCCAAGATTTTCTTAAAAAGTCTGAGTTGACTGGTTGTAGTTTTTATGAAAATTATAAGGTCCAGGCCTTAGTAGAT
Organism: Calamus simplicifolius; assembly: GCA_900491605.1. Classification (NCBI taxonomy): domain Eukaryota; kingdom Viridiplantae; phylum Streptophyta; class Magnoliopsida; order Arecales; family Arecaceae; genus Calamus; species Calamus simplicifolius. Next base: position 110,843 of record UESW01001966.1, on the reverse strand, counting down.
GCCCTTCCACCATTTTGGTCATCCTTTACTCAAGAGCTAAGCCATAAGCAAGGTAGCTTGACCCTAACAGAAGTGATTAACTATATTAGGATTGAGAAGAACACCGGCTTAAGCTCAATCAAAGTCAAAAGATCGATCTTGGACCTAAAATCAATCTGACAGAGTCAAATCCAACTCCAAGTCAATTCAAACCCAAGGGAAAGAATTTTAAGAAAAGGAAATTCTAATCTAGATCCAACCAATAATACAAACCTCCTTAGAACCGATCAAACCAAAACCGACCGAATCAGAAGTCAAAGAATTATAAAGGCACATTCTGCTTTGTGTGCGGAAGGACAAATCATGTGGCGAAGGACTGCTACCACCAAAAGACTGAACCATTGAGAAAATCATCTAAACTACAAGTTAACGTGGTTGAGAGTGGTGCTAAGCCTTCTTTCAGGTCGGTAAATTCAAAATTCTTAATTAACTCAATCTAATCTTCTTGTGATTGGTTACTTGATTCAGGAGCTAATGTTCATGTTTGTTTTGATCGCTCCTGGTTCTCCACCTTTCAGGAATCAAGTGGAGGAGGTGTGACACTTGGGAATAATTCTTCAGCACAAGTGCTTGGGAAAGGTCAAGTGGATCTAAAGATGACATCTGAGAAATCCTGGTCCTTCATGAAGTGCTGTTAGTTCTTAGTGTTAGAAGAAATCTATTAGTGGATCTCTCCTTATATCTAGAGGATATAAAATTGTTCTAGAGTCAAATAAAGTTGTAATTACTCGTAATAATGAGTTTGTTGGTAAAGTCTTTGTATGTGAAGGTCTTTTTAAATTAAATGTATCCTCTAAGTTATCTAATAAAAGTCCTCTTCTTTTTAATGTTGAATCTTCAAATGTTTGGCATAGTAGACTTGGTCATGTGAATTTTGATCGTATTCATTATATGACAAATCTTAATCTAATTCCTAAAGTTCACATTGATAGAAAGTTTAAATGTGAGATTTGTATTCAAGCCAATATGCCAAAAAAACCTTTTAAATCAGTAAATAGGAGTTCAATGCTTCTTGAATTAGTCCATAGCAGTGTATGTGACTCTACCAAGTTTCCTACACGGGAAGAAAGTCGTTACTTTGTAACATTCATAAATGACTTCTCTCGATATAGTTACATATATTTGATAAAATCTAAGGATGAAGTATTAGATAAGTTTAAGATTTATAAGGTTGAAGCTAAAACCCAAACTGAAAAAAGCTTAAGAAATTTAGGTCAGATCGCGGTGGTGAATATACCTCAAATGAAATGACTCTATTTTGTCAAGAATATAGGATTATTCATGAAGTTACACCACCATACTCTCCTCAGTCCAATGGTGTAGCTGAACGGGAAAATCGTACATTAATGGATATGGTTAATTCAATGTTAATAAGTTCAGGTGTACCCGAGAACTTATGGGGGAAGCTCTTTTAGCTGCCTCTTATATTTTAAATAGGATACCCTTTAAGGATGGTCCTAAAACACCTTTTGAGCTTTGGAAAGGTAGAACACCAAGGCTAGATTACCTTAAAGTGTGGGGATGCTTAGCTAAGGTAGGAATACTTGAACCCAGAGAAGAAAAATATGACCTAAAACTATAGATGCTATCTTTATAGGTTATTTCTTAGATAGCAGTACAAATAGGTTCCTAGTGATAAACTCTGATATAAGTGGCATCTCAAATAATACTCTTATTGAATATAGAGTTGCTACTTATTTTGAAAATATTTTTCCTTCCAAGAACCAAGTAACAAATCAACTCTCTTCTAATCCTTTCTTGGTTCATGATTCTTTTAATGCTGGATCCTTTAATGAGTCAAAGAAAAGGAAAAGATCTAATCTTGAAGGTGGACCTTCTGAACTTAGGAAAAGTTCAAAGATAAGGAAAGAAAAAGATCTTGGTGAATGTTTCTTTACTTTCCTAGTCGAAGGCGAACCTTCTTCTTTTTCAGAGGCGATGTCTTCTCTCGATGCTCCTTTTTGGAAGGAAGCTATTCTTTCTGAATTTAATTCAATCTTATAAAATGAAACTTGGATCTTATCTGATTTACCCTCTGGAAGCAAACCTTTAGGGTGTAAGTGGGTATTTAAGAAGAAATTTAGACCTGATGGTTCAATAGAAAAGTATAAGGCTAGATTAGTAGCCAAAGGGTATAACCAAAAGAAAGGGTTAGATTTCTTTGATACCTATTCTCCTGTAGCTAGAATAACAACCCTTAGATCACTTCTTGCCATTGCTTCCATTTATAAGTTAATCATTCATCAAATGGATGTGAAGACTACGTTCCTAAATGGAGATCTTGAGGAGGAGATATATAAACAGCCTGAAGGTTTTGTTGTAAAGGGACAAGAAGACAAGGTTTGTAAACTTATCAAGTCCCTTTATGGTCTTAAACATGCTCCTAAACAATGGCATGAGAAATTTGATCAAATTATTATATCTTTTGGATTTCAAATCAATAATCATGATAAGTGTGTCTATTCTAAAATCATCGACAATGATTGTGTAATCCTTTGCTTATATAGATGATATTTTAATTTTTGGAACATTCTTGAAATTATTTCAAGTATTAAATCTTTCCTCTCTTCTAAGTTTGATATGAAAGATTTAGGTGAAGCGGATGTAATCCTAGGGATGAAGCTTATCAAGTCCCATGAAGGGATAGCTCTTTCTCTTTCTCATTCTATAGAAAAAATGATCAAGAAGTTTGGTTATTCCAATCTTAAATCAATATCTACTCCTTTTGATCCTAGCTTTCACCTAAAAAAATTTTAGGTGACCCAATTAATCAATTAAAGTATTCTCAAATTATAGGATCTCTCTTGTATGTAGCAAACAGGACAAGACTTGATATTGTCTATGCTGTAGGAAGGCTTAGTAGATATAATCAAAATCCTGATCAATCTCATTGGGTAGCCTTAGAAAGAGTGTTCCGATATTTAAAGGGAACAGTTAATCTCTCTTTGATGTTCACTGAATACCCTGAGGTGGTTGAGGGTTACCGTGATGCTAATTGGGTCACTGATTTTTATGATTTAAAATCAACCACCGGATATCTTTTTCTTTTTGGCGGTGCTGCTATTGCTTGGGGATCCACTAGGCAAACTATTATTTCTAGAAGCACCATGGAGGCCGAGTTGATAGCTCTGGATACCACCTGTAATGAGGCAGAGTGGATAAAAAAATTAATATCAGAGCTACCTTTGGTACCTAAGCCAGTTCCAACTATATCAATCCATTGTGATAATAAGGCCGCAATTGAACTGACAAATCAAAAGAGTACCAATAAAAAGATGAATCGCCATATACGACTTCGTCATAAGTCTATAAGACAACATAAGAAAAATGATGTTATCTCTTTGGAATTTGTCAAATCTAAGAAGAATTTGGTAGATCAATTAACCAAGGGATTATCTAGGAGTAGAGTACAAGATTCATCGAGGGGGATGGGGCTTAAGCCCATTATTTGGTCACCAGTAGTGGATACCCAATCTCTATGATTGGAAATCCCATAAATGAGGTTCAATGAGGTAGAAACGAAACTGATTGAGTGATTGTGTTAGAGCACAAATTTTGAAAATTTTTTTCAACCCATCCCTATGATGAGTGCTCTTATAAAGTGACAAAGTAAATTTGTGTAAGGTTGAGTGATTCTCTTAATGGATCCGAGGTAGGTTATCTGCAGGGTATTAGTCACAAATAACCTTGGAGGATTCACCTATATGAGAATTGTCATATTAGGCCGTGACTAAAGGTTTGGACTAACCTTAAGAAATTCTCATGAAAAAATCAAGGTACTAAGCGCAAGGCTTTTAATATGCGCTGACCGCTTAAACCCAATTGATTCATGCTGTGTGTATGATTAGTAGAAGTCTGAGTCAATGACCTAGTTCAAGGTCTAATCCATTATGGTTTCTTCAGATGTATACAATCAACACTAAGTGAGGTTCAAGTCCATATGACACCTCACCTATTGCACTGCCCTAAAATTTTTGGTATATTAATATTATTATTTATTTTATTTTATTTTTTTATTTTTGTGGGGATTGTTAGACTGTGAGTGTTTGAAAAGTTTTTTTAAAAAAGGTAATGCACCCATGCGAGCATTAAATGCTCGCATGGGACGCGCTGGGAAAACGCTCGCCAACAAGCGTTTGCGGCAATTACGCGAACGCTCGAGCGTTCCGTAAATGTTCCGCTTTTCCTTCCGTTCTTGGAGGAACGATAACCAGGCCTAATGGCCAAAAGTATATATATATATATATATATATATAGACTAAGGGAAAAGAGAAAAGAGAAGTAAGAAAATCCAAATCCTAAAAACTCTATTCAATTGTTAAAGATTCTGTTGCTGCAAGTGCTTGGAGTTGGAAGTCTGTCTCTTGGGAGTCTATCTCAACAAGTTACAGTGAAATCTACTGGTAGTAAAAGATTTATTTAATAATTTATTATTATTATTTTTATTTGGACATCTGAAGTATCATTGGGTTTGCACCTCCATCCGATCGTGCTCGCGGTAGGAGGATCGGATCGAGCTGGATTATTGTACCTTGGGGACAAATTGCCAACAACTCGCATGAAGAGGTGAAAACTTGTTCTTAAGGCAGTGTCTAACATGCCTCAACCAGTTTGATTCTTTTTAACTTTAATTTATATTTTAAATTTAAATTTTAGATTAATTTTTTAGTATTTTTTTAAATTTTTTTTTTTGTAAAACCAAAAACAATTTTCTAACACAATATGCATAGCATTGGTCTAACTTCATCATCACCCATGGCAATGATTGGCACCCAAGTCTACTAAAGCCTTTGCAGAGACAAGTCAATCTAATGGCACCAAGTACAGTAAGATTTTGGATGTGGTGGAGCCACGCTGATCATTTTTCATTTAAAAATTGATACAAGAAAATTGCTTTCCGTGCTTGTCCTCTTTGTTTTAAAATCTTAGTCGCAGCAGTTTTCTTCGCTCACTTTTATTTATTTATTTTTAAAAAAAAAGAGGAAAGAAGATCCCATGAATTCATCACAATAAAAAATTTACAAGATTAGAAGGTTGAATGTGATAGCATATAAAAAAAGATTATAAAGAGTCCGACGAGAATTCCTTATTTTGATAGAATAAAAGTTATCTAGTAAACTAAGGCTATATTTGAAATAGGGGATAAGAGATGATATCTTCCTTATTCTTAAGGTAATGTTTGATAAAAAAAATATTATCCATGAATAAGTGTACGAAATATAGAGTTTATCCCCTGGCTATCCTATTGATCATATCAAATGTAAAAAGGTAAATCCATAGGATAACTTTTTTTTTCTTATTTGGAGGGATAACCAGCTATTCCTGCATTTTCTAGGGAATAAATTGAGGGGATAACCCATGGTTAACCATGATTAACCATGGATTATCTCTTGGTTAACTTTATTCCCTGCTATCCTTTATAGTTATAACTTTTGAGAATAAGAGGAAATATCCCCCATGGAATCCCCTTTTATTTCCTATTTCAAACACTACTTAAAAGCTATAACTACAAAGGATAAGTCTGAAAAAAGTTAATCAAAGGGAATAACCCATGTTTAACCATGAATTATCCTTTGAACTTATTCCTAGGGAATTTAGAAATAGCTAAAGCTATCATTTGATGGTAAAATTATTATTTAAAAAAAAGGTCATTATTTTTTAGCTATCTCCTGGATAAATTCTATCCTCAGGATAGCATTTAGGAATCAAACACTACCTAAAGGTTAGAATAACATTACTTAGAACTAGTTAATCCTAACTTTTTTCTTCATTTATGTAGAACTTTATTTTTTTTCCCTCAAATCCGATCATGAACTAGTGATGGTGGAAGAAGGCTGTCTTAGATAGTCTTTCAAGATCAGTCAAGAGAATGTACATCCAGTAAACAAGTGGTTTATTGATTCATGAGCAGATCTGCGTAGCACACAACACTGTAATCCTTTTGGCCAAACCATCTTTGGTATGTAAAAACCTAAAAACTTACATAAACCAATAGATGGTTTGTGATATGGCGGCGGTTCCAAGTTGCACATCGTAGGGTATTCATCATTCCAAAAGCCAACCCCACAGTCCCCCATGCACATGTCTGCCTTCAGCCTTTACTTTCCAACTGGTTGTGTGGAGGAGGGCCTGTCCTTGCCCACTAGCTTGGATAGAAGAATTCATGTATGTTCGCATGTGTGCTATGAGGAGAGAGGCCTTGGGACCAGCATACGGTGAGCTCCATTAATCTAAAACCAGAGGTTTTAAAATGATGCACTTGTCCCCCCTTTTCACACATCATTCTATCTTTTATCTTGACCATAGGAGGTCCACCTCCCTTTTTTTTCTATCTTGGAGGCCTGTGGTCCACATAATCAACCCCAAGGTAATCATGGAGGCCAGCATTGAAAGAACACAAGGTTTACTTGGTTGGTGGATCAAGAACATAGATTCAAGCTGATTTCCAATTCATTTGCCAAGTGGGCTGCATTGATCTCATAATTTTGATCTTTGAAATCAATGGAGTGATGGCTGGGTTTAAATCTTTGCTACTGCAGATCTATAACTGCATTTCATTTGCCTGGTAGATTGTTAAATCATCATACACCAAGTGCTAATTACACTGAGAGTCTTGTGCCAACTAAGGTAGTATTTGATAGCCCAAAAGCTATCCCTGGATAAATGTATGGGATAGCATTTATCCAGGGAATAGCTGAGGGAATAAGCACTTTTTAAAATTATAAGTCTGCCATCAAGATAACTTTAGTTATTCATGGGTTCCCTAGGAAATAAGTTCAGGGGATAACCCATGGTTAAACTTTTTAGATCTATCCCTTTAGCTATAGCATTTGAAAATAAGAGGGAATATCCAGGGAATATCCTTCCTTATCCCCCATATCAAATACTGCCTAATTATGTTAGCTTTATGGGTCCTCATATACCAATCCTTTAACTTTTTTGTGTTTTATCTTACATTTGCCGGATAATTCTTCCATTTAGAAGATTCACATTTGTCAAATAATTCCAATTTTATCTTACAATAAAATTTGCAAGCTGTTTTCATTTATTCATAAATCTTGGAGGGAGTTCTTTTCCTTCCTTTCAAAAGAGCCTTCAATTAGTCCTAACTTTCAAACATGCAGGATTTATTACATCAGACAAGTGGTCAAACAGACTGCTAATTAAATCTACAAGATGGGTCAATATTTTGTGACCTATAAGGCAACCTACTTTGCAAAATGGATCATATGCAAGCTAGTATGCTTCTTAACCAATGTGGCATGGGCTTATCCTTTAAGCCAAGCACATGGATTAATATCTAGGTTAAAGGCTATCCCACATACTCAAAGACTATAGGTATTTTATTTTATTACATCATTTATAACCCAACCAAGGCTAGCTATTGTATTTCTTTAAAAATATGCTCCCTACCTTAGCTAAGGATATATAGCAATGGAGGTGAAGAAACCCAATCTCCATAAAAAAAACTACACCAATGGGGATGAATTTGAAGAAATTAAATAACAATGAAAGTAGGGACCAATAGAGAGAACTTTAGAAATCCATCCATTTTTAAAAGTGGGAGTGGAGATTGAAGTCTTCATCCTCAAACCACATTCATGAAATCGGGTCATTTTCTCTAAGATAAATGATATGTTAAATTTATATATTTACTTCAAATTATACTATATTTGATTATATACATGATAATAAATGTAATTATGCAAATTTGGACCTTTTATTGCACTGTAAATGCTAGTTTTAGGCTCTAAAATTTAGGCTTCTTAAATATCTATTAGTTTTTAATAAATTTTAGATTTTAAATATTTTTTTAATAGAATTGTATCTAAGGCATGAAAAATTATATATAAAAGTAGGGCTAGAGAATATTTCTCACTTCAAATTTAATCTATTGCCATCCCTAACCCCAGCATCAAGGCGCCATCAATATCGGCGCTCTTTCCTTGATGTTGGGAAAACATTTAAAACACAAATAATAAGAAGAATCATTCCACTAAACAAATCAAGGCTTCGTAGGTAGCACCTAGCTATCAAAGAGCCTGAAGTCATCAAGAAGGGAACAAAAGAGAAGTCCTGCAGTGAGATTGGGGGAAACCCAATGGATGATGCAACACTTATTTTACACATTCCTAGGAAGACATCAAGATGCCACCCACGCATCATGCTTAGGAAAAACTAAGGGAATAATCTATCATATCTTATATCCAATAAATCTTTAACCACCACCCTAATTTTATATCCATTATGAAAGGTTGTTTCTCATTAACCAAGAACTTATGCGTGCTGTGGCTCACATGCTAAGGGTGGAAATCTTGATTAGTTAAATGATTAATAACGATTCCATGTTGAATGTAAAAGAATGAAAGCAATTGCTCATGTTCTGAGAGTTGGGATTCGTGCAATAAACAACCAAGATATATAACCAATCCAAATATAAACATGGAAAAGATTGTTAAGCAAGTTATTATTAACTAGTAATATGAACACCGTATCACTGGACCACATGCAGTTTCTTATTTTAATTAGCTCTAGATCCAAATCCCATAAGAGCATCAGAACAGAAGAAAAAAAAAAAGAAAAAGAAAACAAGCACAAGAAGAGACTATGTGTGCAGCAAAGATGTCGACATTCCTGCTAAGAGAAAGGAATAGATTTGATAGCAGACAAAGCAAACATCAATTGCTCAGTTCATCTTGTCTCAGTCTTTACAGAAGCTTCCCCCATGAATGCAAATTTCGATACCTTTTGAGTCTTTCTAATAACCTTAAGAAAGGTCTATTCCATAAGGCTGTACATCCTTTGTTTCACCCAAAAACTCTGGACTCGTATTAGAATTAGGAACTTCATGGGTCTGTCATGGAGGCAGTTTAAGCACTTCTTCTTCTTCTTCTTCTTCTTTGCATTTTTTTGCTTTGATCTACTCCAATGGGTGCTTCATCTGCTTTTGATGGACCTAATACAACATGGATTCTAGTACTCAAGACAGTTATTCAAGCTAGCACACAGTAGAAGTATGCTTAATAAGATCTTGTGCAATGTCCCAAAGATATCCATATATTTTTATGTTTTAAATTGATCGAAACAACTAAGGAGGATTTAGTATTTGATCTAATGTCCAAGTTATTCTTCTGGTTTATATTGCAGCAAGCTCAAATTGTGGCTTGGATTTGTATGTTGTCTTTGACCGCTGGTCACGAAAGCATGAAAAATAAGGACCCCTCCCTCTTTTCTCTGGTGTTCTCTTTACATTCTTTCTGTATTTGTGGATTGGGCTGGAAAGGCCCTCATTTCAGAGATACTTGCACATTTTTTTGGGATCCTTCAAGATTATTTCTTCAAATCAAACTAGACATGGCATATTTTTGAATCCAATTGATGTAAAAATGAGCATGTTGATTCTTTATTTTGGGCAATTGATCAGATTTGCTTTTTTTTTTGGCCAAATTGATTATTGACCAAACAATGATCATCTTATCCTTTTCAAGTAGCATGATATTGCAAATTGGTGATGATCTTCATTCTAGCATGTAAGTTGGCAACTTGATTATGAGATATCTAATAGATATTGTTGATATAGTCTCAGGTCATCCATACGTCGATGCATGCTAATTTCCATCTTAGTTGATGTTTATCTATGTCCTTACATTGGGCAGCTAGTATTTCTTCTGGATTGCCTTTATGCAGATCCAGATAACAAGGTGGTGATGTGTGTTATCATCCATGCTTCTTTCTGTCTGCATGACCATTTGAATGCAAGCTCTCATACCCCGTGCCCTAACCTTTTCAGCCATATGATGTTTTGGGCCCCTATCATGGTTTGTGTAGGAAAATTCTTTGTTCACTGTGCACAGTGCAGAAAGGGGTGCACCGCGCATAGTGATTGATTCGCACCACGCATGATAATTTGTTCGCACCGCGTGTTGCATTCCATCAAACATGAGAAAATATTTTTGTCCTCGGCACATGCGCATGGACTAATTACTGTGCGCGGTGCACGCTTCCTACATTGTGCGCGGTGCACAAAGACTTTTCCTTATGTGTACCATTTCCAATCTAGACATTATTGTTCCATGCTTATGTTTTCTGAATAATATGCATTGCTAAGGAAAAAACTTAAGATAGTGATGCCATCTAGATTTTCCTCATCCTAGTTTCCCCCCCCCCCCCCCCCAAATTTCTGCAATAAGCCAAATTAGTTTCAAGATTTGACTCTCTCAGGAAGGCATCTAAGAACTATATAATTGCTGTCATGATATGGCCAATGGCCTGCAGCAAGTCTATTGTGCTTACAGTTCTCTATGTTCAAGATCCTATATCATTCACATCTGATCAAGCTACAAGTTCTTTCTTTAGCAACACAAATTCCTTAGTTAATTCCACATTGGTTTTATTGGATTTGTGTGCTTGTATTCAAAGGGAAACAGTTGTTGTATGAAAGGAATGTTGGGTAATGGGCCAAAATAGGCCTTGAATACCCTAATGGGCCTTGAAAGCCCATTACCTCCTTATGTGTATGAATAAGAAATTGTGGGGACATTTAGTCCCACATCGAAAAAATCAAGAAAGGAAGGTTTACTTATATGGAAACCACTTCCTTGAAGCTTAAGTTTCTTAGACTCATAAGTGGAGAGCTTGAGGGTGATACGCATCACCCCTGCGCATGTGCGAAGGGTGCAATGGGCGCTTTGTAGGCGCACTTTGCACTTCGCACGCGAGGAGCTTTAAATTTTTCCTAGATCATGAGGATCTGACTGTGACGGTGGAGACTGATCGGATCAAGATAAGGGACTGAGATCAATTGATCATTGATCGATCGGATGAAGGGTCGAGATGCAGTGATCAAATCACGATCGCGATCCAACGGCTCACACCCATCGGTTGATCGATCAAAAGGACCGTTAGTGATAAGGCGCTCCTCCGATCGATCAACGGTTGGTGATAAGGCATCCGTCTGATCGTATGGTTGGAGATAAGGCGTCGCTTCGATCAAGCCGTTGTGATAAGAGATCGTGAAAAGACGTATCATAGTCGCGCTATGACTTATCCGATCATGGAATTACCTTATCTGATCGGAGAAACTACCTTTCAAATTATGAAAAGGCTTATCCGATAGCCTGATCTGAAGATCACGATGTCTAAAGGGCATATCAAGGGTGATAAGCCCTTAACCCTCACATTCTTTGATCAAATCCGATCAAAGAATTCAAATTAAATTAAATTCGTAGGGTTGCTTCCAAGGAGCACCTTAAAACCTATAAATAGGACCCTAAACCAAGCATTTTCATTCATTCCAAATTGAGTTTAATCCGAATCAATTATAGCCTTCTCCTCTCTTAGGCATTTGCATACTTTCCTAAGGGTAGTATAGCAATAGTGCATTAAAAAGAGAGTAGCATTCTTGGTTCGAATTTTTAGTGAATTGTAGTGCTGCTTTCATCAAAAGAAGACTGTTGTATCCATGTGAAGTTTAAGATTGTATAACTGGTACTTTTTATTAATCATTTCCATCTTCATATACCTATTTACATATAAACAACTGCTGCTTGACATGGGCTGAATACCAATGTTAGTCTGTCTGGATGCTGGAACTTGCTGCTTTTGCAAATAAGAAAATTCTAACCATTTTCTTTAGGTTATAATATTGAAGCCTCATATACAACTCAAGCTTTTGTATTCCAATGGTAAGTCAAAACATACTAACAGTTTTAGGATAGTGGTATATTATGCACAGGAGATTTATTATTTATCAAAAGGGTTCACATGAGAGCTGCTGCAGGTTTTTTTCTACATTCTTATCATTTATAAGATATGTTAATTTTGGTGTTTGTTTTTCTTTAAATGGCTCTTAGATAATATGGAGAGCAAAAGGTAGAGGATATAAAAGCGTATTTAATTTATAGGAATAACTCTTTTTTCATTTTCATGTACATAAAAATTGTTACATGAAAATAAAAAATACTTATGAAAATGTATTTAGTGATTGAAAATAAAAATAATTTTTAAAAAATATAATCCTAAATCATAAAGGATAATGCTCGAGCTTATTGTCCTTGGTTTCTTGGAAGAGAAGTAGGCAACTACTGAACGTGATAGAAATAGTTGGCACACCATTATTGATTAATATTGATATGTGCCTTTAAACAAATATAAATCTAAAGTTCGTAGCCTTAAGCAAAGCTTTTCGCTCGATGCTTCGACCTCTTCTTGATCCCACTAGCTAGCTAATTCTTTTGCCTTTAACCTTGAGTTTGTTGGTAGATTCTCATCTATGGGTGAAGGAAGATGACATGAAAGAAAAAGAATGAAGAACAAGTAGAAATTTTTTCAGAAGGGAAGAAATTTGCATGAGAACTAACACTACTCCCATAGGGCCTTGGCAAGGTTAGGGTAGGAGAGTATCAATGCCTCAAAAGAACTTTTTTACTTTCCCATATGCCCTCCTTCTCATAAGTCTTTGATTTTAATGCACCTCTTAACCACTTGGCCTTCTTAGATAAAGGAAGGAAGCTTCTTCATCAAAGCTATTTCATTAACTAGAGAGTTAATGGGGTACCTAGCACTAGTCGGGTGGATCAAATGGGTTCAACTCTACTATAGGTCTATACCTCCTATAAAGCACCCAAGCATCCTCCCTTTCTTTGCTGAGCCCCCTTTTCTAAATCTTTTTTTAAGCTAGGCTCTTGTTACCACTATAGGAAATTTGGCTATTTCTAAAGAATCTATAGAAATGAACAAGAGTGTAATTTGTATAAAAGAATTTGGTCATTCCACTAAAAGGTATAAGAGGGGTAAAAGTAAGATGGAGGGACATGAATCCCTGTTCATTTCTAGTTGGCTAGAGTCTCTTTCCTTTTTTTTTCTAGTGGAGAGCTCATACATTTCTTTCTTTCAAGATCTTAATCAAGTAACGGTTATCAAGATCTTTATGACTCAAAGTGGAGGTCCTCTAAATATAGCTCTGGTTAGATTTGCAATTTAACATCATTTTAGAAATGTTGATATGGATCCTTTTACATATGGTTACAATTTTTATCTAGTTTTTTTCTCTTTGAAGCCAAAGCCTCTTTTGGCTCAACGAAGGGGCCGAAATTTGTTAGAAAATTCAAGATTACTGTTAGACCTTGGTTGATCAGAGAAGATAGAGTTTCTCATAGTTTGAATGTAAAAGTTCATCGGCATCTTATTAAACTCCCTCTTATTCCAAGGGATTCAAAATATATTCAGAAGGTAATTTTTAGTTTTTGTCTATTAGAAAGGGTGGAGTCATCTTCTTTCATAGGCAGAGATCTTTCTATCAATTCAGTTTTTGGCTTTTGTGAATTATTGAAGGCTATTCCTTTTTCTTCTTCTTTTTTTTTTGGTACAGACGGATGATCACACCAATCTAGGATGAGTCAAACCGATATATCCGAATATAAAATTTGTGACAGGACAAGGGGACATAGATCACCCTACTTCCAACTCTAGAAACCTGAATGATAGACTACCCTGATGGCAACTCAATTGGCCGCTGAGTTGGCCTTCCTATAAATATGCCGAATCTGGACACTGACATCACCCAGAAGAAGATATCAATGTCACTAATCAAAGGGATAGTCGGCAGGTGGACATTGGACTCCTGACGGATCCAACTAATAACCGTAGCTCAATCTCCCTCTATAATAAGCCTCCGACCACCCAGGCACCGAAGGGCATGAGAGATACCGGCCCAAGCCGCATATAATTCAGCAAAGGGAAGAGAAGCGTCAAGAAGCCCAAATCCATCAGCCGCAAGCAGCGAACCCTCCAACCCCCGTATCATAAAAGCAGATCCCGCACATCTACCATGAACACTCCTATCAAAATTGATTTTGACAAACCTTGGAGGTGGGGGCTCCCAAGAGATAAAGAATGTACGCCGGTTCACTGCTAAAGCAGCATGGGAGTCCCAGAGGCCAGGGCTATCAACATCAATAGTCCTCTGATGCAGAGTATACTCACCAGATAAGGAGACAACAGTCCTAACAACTCGATAAGAAGGAGTGAACACGTCCGAGAACACCAACTGGTTTCGGGATAACCAAATCTGGTGAGCAATAAGCTAACCTCGGACCCAACTGATGGCTCCCTCTCTCCATAACCTGTCTGATCTATCTCAAGAAAGATATACGATGGGAGTCCAAACTATGCAGCTAAGGGAATGCACCAACCCTTTGCCAAATCTGTCTTGCTCTGGGGCATAAGAAGATAGCATGATCCACTGTTTCCTCCTCAAGACTACACACCGGGCAAATAGGCATGATTCTCATCCCTCTCCTAGAGAGCGAAGAACAGGTAGGAAGAACATTGCAAGCAAGCTTCCATATGAATAGACGGACCCTAGGGTGAATGGGAAGATGCCAAATCCATGCCAAGTCCATAACTTGCAAGGGCAGAGGCCTATAGATATGCAGGAGGTCCCTGAAAGAAGCCTGAGTCAAGTAGGATCTCCGCCAAACCCTAATATCGGTAGTGTGACTCGGAATGAGAGGAATAGAAGTAATATAGCGATAAAGCTCTCCACCGAAGAAGTTAGAAGCCAGCAAAAAGTCCCTGATCATGGGAAAGAAGATCACAAACTCTCATACCATTAGGGATATCCGTGGTCACGAAAGTTGGCCACTGAGACAGAGGAAGGTCAGCAATCCAAGTGTCCTAAAGGACATTGACAGAAGTACCATCACCAATCATCCAAGAAGTGCAGTCCAGAATAGCCGAAGCATGCCGACAGACCTCTTTCTAGAAGAAGGAGTGCCCACGAGAAAACTGAGTGGCATTGAAATGATTCCAATCTCCATATTTGCCATGCATAAAGGAGCTTCACAAATAGCGTGGATCAAGCAAGAACCGCGAGGCATGCCTAGCAATCAAAGCCTTCCTCCTAGCAACAAGAGATTGGATTCCAAGACCACCATCAGCAATCGGCATACAGATGATATCCCAGGCAAGAAGATGGACCCCATGACCGTCCTGCCTCGAGGCCCAGAGGAAATCTCGAAAGTATCGCTCAATCTTCCTCAGGCATGTCACAGGGATGGCCGCATTAGATAACAGATAGAGAGGAAGAGAAGATAGCACTGAACGTAAGAGAGTGATCCGAGCCATTATCGATAGCCCAGTGACCTGCCACCCATCCAATCGTTCGTAGACCCTCCTCTCCAGAGCACTGAAATCAGAACGACGAGGCCTTCTTCCCGTGATTGGGATCCCCAGGTAGGATAGCCGATTAGCCTGAGAAGTAATGCCCATGATATGCAAGATAGATCCCCTAACCGCAGCAGTCGTCTTTGGACTAAAGTAGATCAGAGATTTACTTAAATTAACTTTCTGACCAGAAGCCCGGCAATAAGTCTGCAAAATGGCTGCAAATATGGAAGCATTACGAATAAAAGCCTTCCCCAAAAGAATGTAGTCATCAGCAAACAAAAGGTGGGAGAGAGTCGGCCCGCTGGGACTCGCAGAGTAGGGAACAAGAGACATATCCATCTGAGCCTGAATAAGAGTCCTGGACAGAGCATCAGCAGAAAGAATAAAGAGAAAAGGGGACAGAGGACATCCCTGCCTTAATCCAACCTCAGAGTGAAAATAATCCATCTGACCTCCATTAATGATGAGAGAGAAAGATGGCTGATGAACACACGCCATAATCCAGTCAACAAAACGACCATGAAACCCAAACTCAGCAAGAGTATATCTCAAAAAATTTCAGCTCATTCTGTCATTAGCTCTCTCCATATCAAGCTTAACAGCCATGAGACTCTGACGCCCTGAAGCTCGCTAAAGGTCATGCATGAATACCTGGGCTAAAAGGGCATTGTCAGTAATACTTCATCCCCTAATAAAAGCGCTCTGCTCTGGGGATATGAGACGAGGGATCACCGGAGACAAACGGGATACCAAAAGGCGAGACTGATAGGCCGGTAATGCTGAGGGGAGGAGGCATCAGGGCGTTTAGGCACTAAGGTAATAAGGGTCCAATTCCAATCAGAGAGAATAGAGTGAGAATGAAACACAAGCTGAATGGCCTGCACAATCTCCTGACCCACTATATCCCAATAGAAACGAAAGAACAAAGGAGGGAACCCATCAGGCCCAGGGGCTTTGTCAGCACCAAGATCCCATAAAGCTTGCTGAATGTTGTCCACCGAAATCGGCCTGGTAAGAAGAGCATTCTCAGCAGTGGTGATCCTGAAAGGGGGCTGAACAGGAAAAACAGGGTAGCCCATACCAGAATGCTCCATCCATCTAGAATGAAAGAACTGAAATAACAAGTTCCTGATCACCTGAACATCCTCCTGAATATCCCCTTTATCATCAACTAAATGCCTAATACGGTTTATCGCACAACGTTTCAAAGTGGCCTGATGAAAGAATCTAGTATTGCGATCCCCCTCCCTAATCCACTGGATTCTGGATCTTTGCCTCCAAAAAGTCTCATGTTGCAACAAAAGAGAGTGGTGCTTAGCCACACTGGATCTGAGAGTCGAAAGCTCAGACTGATGAAGGAACCCCTCCTGGTCCTCTTTCAACTGCAATGTGGAGATGATAGACTCAACATGCTCAACTTGCCGAACAATATCCCCCACCTCTCTTCTATTCCATTTAGAGAGTCGACGACTAGCAAGAATCAGTCACCGAGACAGTCTATAGGTAGCGCTCCCTCTAACAGGTAATCTCCAAACCTGAGAGATGATAGATCTAGCATATGAATAGAAAGTCCAGAATTTCTCGAATCTAAACATCCTACTCTGATGAATAGTATGATCAGTAGAAACAAGAATAGAACAATGATCAGAGCCAATTCTGGACAAATGAGTAACAGTAACAGAAGGAAAAAGCTGGAGCCAGAAAGGAGACGCTATGGCCCTATCCAGTCTTTCCCACACACGGGCAGTGCCCTGGCGATTGTTACACCAGGTGAATTGGGATCCAGAAAACCCCAAATTCAAGTGCCAAACAGAAGATATAAAGGATCTAAACTCAACAACATCCGGTGATCCAACAAACTGCCGACCCCCTCTTTTCTCATCAGCCCCAACAATGCAGTTAAAATCATCAGCAATAAGGGAAGGTAAACCCTGAGCAAGAAGAGAAAGAAGCTCCACCCATAGCTCACGTCGCAGTCTGAAGTCAGTACTGGCATAGACACTCGAAAGAAGCCAGGGAGCTGAGGATCCCTCAGAGATGACCAAGGACACATACTGACCACATCCGTGGAAGGCATCAACCCTAATGTTATTATTTCTCCAAAGAACCAGAATGCCACCTGATAGACCAACCAACTCAATGGTATAAGAAGCCCACAATCTGGGAAGCTATCTCTGTAGACGAGCCAGGCTATCCCCAGACAGACGGGTCTCCACCAAAACACAAATGTCAAAATCATGAAGCTACAGCAACCTACCGAACGAGGAGCGAAACGAAGGTTTCTGAGCACCTCGCACATTCCAAAAGAGAATCTTCATTCAGTAGATTGAGTGGGGGGGACTTCATCCATATCCCCATACATCTCCAAAACAATCGAGTCGCTAGTAGTATGGGAGCCCCCAAGCTCCAAATCACTGCATCCCCCAGATCCCTGACACTCATCCCGTGCCAAATCCATAGCCATAACTGAGTCCTCTTGCTGAATAACATTCTTAAGAAGGGAGACCGCAGAGTCATGATCCATCCCTGCCGCCGTAGGAGGCAAGGAGGACTCTGGCTCCTCCACAGTATCACCATGCAGAATAGACTGCTTAGGCTGAGAGACCACATTATCGATGATAATTCCTCCCTTCGGCTCCTGTAGGGGAACCCCAGATGTAGACCCCTGGATAGGCTCAGCCAGACTGTGGGGTTTCTTAGCGCCCTGGCGAGTCTGGACACCTGAACCCCGAGCTATTCCTTCTTCTTTATTTGTTACAATTGATGATGTAAAAAATCAGTTCTTTATCCTAATCAAGATGCAACTATGGAAGTCAAACTTCATCTAATTTACTGCCAGGAATGATTGAGAATTGAATTAACAAAAAAATGAATCCCTTAAAATAGAGCTCGAGAGGAAGGAGCATTACTATAGAGAAAGGTACTCCCTCTCATATTCAAAGCATCGTCTTAGGGCCTTCATTACCCTTTTAGAATCTAATAGACTAAATAATCGACTGACTGATGCCGATGACACTATGGCTTCCCTCTTGATAGTTTTGCATGAGCCTTATTGGACAAGGTTATGTTATTTTGAAAGATTAATTTACCTGAAAGAAAAGATGTTGTGTATATCCTATCAGAAGTGCAATTGAGGGAAGGCCCTCCTCCTCAAAGGTGGAATGGTTTAGATCAATTGAATATTAACTATTACAGTGATAAGGATTTTACAAGACCAATAGATAAAATGTTTCCTTCTAGAAGCATTGTAAGAGGCTCAAAACAATGGGCTCTGTAAGGGCTACTAGGCTAAACTGCTTCCTAANTGCCAGGAATGATTGAGAATTGAATTAACAAAAAATGAATCCCTTAAAATAGAGCTCGAGAGGAAGGAGCATTACTATAGAGAAAGGCACTCCCTCTCATATTCAAAGCATCCTCTTAGGGCCTTCATTACCCTTTTAGAATCTAATAGACTAAATAATCGACTGACTGATGCCGATGACACTATGGCTTCCCTCTTGATAGTTTTGCATGAGCCTTATTGGACAAGGTTATGTTATTTTGAAAGATTAATTTACCTGAAAGAAAAGATGTTGCGTATATCCTATCAGAAGTGCAATTGAGGGAAGGCCCTCCTCCTCAAAGGGGAATGGTTTAGATCAATTGAATATTAACTATTACAGTGATAAGGATTTTACAAGACCAATAGATAGAATGTTTCCTTCTAGAAGCATTGCAAGAGGCTCAAAACAATGGGCTCTGTAAGGGCTACTAGGCTAAACTGTTTCCTAACAAAAAAAAGAAGATTAACAGTCTATCGAAATGCATGGATCCAATGCTTTAATAATCTATTGAAATGTATGAATTCAATGCTTTCTCCTAAACTATTCCAGCTAATTAGATTATCCAAGGGGGAAAAAGATATGGATTTAAATTTTTGAAGAGTCGACACTAGAGGTGACAAACATTATTTTGCATATGGAAAAGGAGAAAGCTTCCTAAGCCTCTTAGGATTGCATGATTGAATATGCTAGGCTATGTGTTGTGAATAAACTTAGGTGTTGTAAATAAACTTGTTGGGATGCTTGTTTGATGATGTATTGGTGTGTTGTATAGAGGTAGGGGCAACTGCAAATCTTATCTGGTCAGGAGTTCTTGTTTGGTATAGTAGTCCTTTTGCTATACTAATTGTATCATGCAATGTAAGAGGAGCTATTGCTCTAGCTAAATAACGTACTACTAGAGATCTAGTATCTAGCTCTAAATGTGATTCTGTTTTGATGTAAGAATCTATCCTCCTTTTTTCTTTGATTGATGGATGGGAACATTATTTTGGATTGATCCCATTTGGATTCTATTGGTTTATTTAAAGGGATATTAATGGGCTATAATTCAATGTTTTTCCCTTTACTAAGGACTTATTCTAAATCTCATTCATTGACCGTGGAAGTTCATTGCAAGATAATTAATAGTACGGTCATCATAACTATAGTTTATGGGCTGAGTAAGAGGAGTTTGTGCCATGATATCAATTGGAGGTAATTTCAACTTAACAAAAAATCTCAATGATTAGAGAGGAAGCTTCAACATATACTTAGCAATCTGAGTTTTTAAGACCTTATTTCAAAACTTAATCTAATCAACTTAGATTTGAATGATAGGAGCTTTACTTGCAGAGAGAAAAAGGCCTCCCTGGCCCAATTAGATAGATTCCTTCTATATAAAAATTTGATAATTGCTTTATGACTTTTATCCAAAAATCTCTAGTGCATTCTGCTTCCGACCATTGTCCAGTTTAATTGGAATGTGAATTGAAGTTATTTATTAATGGGACATTTTATTTTGAAAGTTGGTAAATGAAAAAAGTGAATTCAGTGGATGTGGTGACAACTAATCGGAAATACCTTCAAAAAAGTTTTAATTCAATAGCTTCTTGGGTGGCTAATTTGAAATCGTTGAGATTGGACCTCAAGAATTAGTTCTCTAGTAAAAGAGCTAATGACGAGATGAAATAGAAGGTTTTGAATGATCCGATATTTTGAATAGAAATGAAGAACTTGCTGATTTGTAATTCTTGGAACATAATATCCAAAAAATTCTTCAATTTTTTTCTAATGGATATATATTAAAAAGAGGAGTTACATTAGGAACAGCGATCCAAAATTGCATGGCTTAAAGAAGGAGAATTTAATACCTCCTTCTTTGACAAAGTAGGTAGTGGTAGAAAGATAAGAAATCAAATTTGTTCCCTTGTAAGTGAGAGTTCAGAGCTCACAGACTAAGAGAATATTTTCAAAGTCATTCATTCTTTTTTCGGTGACATCATTGGTTCTTTCTACTCTTCATCTATAATTATAAATTGGGAGAGATTACATGGTCACTCTTGGATTGATCTTAGTGAGCTTTGTGCAGAGTTTTCATTAGAGAAAATTAAAGAAATTTTTTTTGCTTTTGGTAGTTGCAAGGCCTTAGGTTTGAATAGATTTTCCCTACTATTCTTTTAAAGGTTTTGGGGAGCTGGTCAAAGATGGTCAGATCAGAGTCAAATTTGAGCCAAAAAAAGATGGTTATTTGATAATTTATTAAATAATGGGGGTTAGTTTAGTTATATTATCGAAAAACAGCTACACCTCTTAAATATATTCCTTTGGTTACTGCTAAGGAATTAGCTTAATACTGGAAAAGTTTTGGTAAACAAAGGGTGACCTAGGATTTTTGGATGCCCTTTGTATGGTTATATTGTAGAGACAACAAAGTGTGGCTTCCAATCAATTTGTGTTTGAACTTCAGAAAATGGCTCAAAAACTACTAAGATCTATGCTAATCTAAGAAGGGGATGAGCCAACTAATTGGTACAGTGTGGTGTCAAAACTAAAATGAGAAAAATTTTATTTTATTTTTTCGAATAAAACATCCTCCTCTTCTATTGTCCTCTTTAAGGCTCTATATACTCTTTAGTCTTGTGAACGTCTTTGCTCACCTGAGGCTTCACTATAGAAAAAACAAACCAATATCTTCCCCGTCATCATTAATTTAGCATGGGAGAGCATGAGAAGACTACCGGTTTGTTAGGCTCAGATTAATTATTTATTGGATGGGCTGATGATAGGTTTGGTTTAGCACATGGCAGCTGGTTACGTGACTTTGGTTAGAGATGCAGTTTGAATCTGCACCTTTTAAGTACCATAGATAGAGATCAGCAAAATGTATAATAGAAACAGAGCATTTCATTTAGTGTCTTAGAAGAAGTAGAAGGTTGTTCCATTGAGTTTAGTGATTCTGTTTCTCCTTTTGTTGCCTTTTCTTTCCTCCTTTTTATTTATCTTTTTTAGCATACCATGTTTCTCATCTTCTTTTGTTTCATTCAAGCACATTCTTTTCTTTTTTTTCTTTTCTTGGATCAATAAAACGGGGGAAGCTAGCTTCCTTGAGATTCTTGTTCCCCCAAAAAAAGCTCTAAATGATGAAAAGCAAGAAGCAGAGAAAATAATTTGCGTTAGAATACAAGTGATTCAGAGAAAACCTCTCTCAAGATGAATTTTTCAACTTCTTAATCAAATTGATCCCCCCTCTCAAAAACCCTAAAACAACTATTTATAGTCTATAGGAAATAAAATAATTTAGAAAACTAAAAAGCTATAGGAAATAAAATAATTTAGGAAACTAAAAGCTATAGGAAATAAAATAATTTAGGAAACTAAAAAGCTAGAGGAAATAAAATAATTTAGGAAACTAAAAAGCTATAGGAAATAAAATAATTTAGGAAACTAACTAGCCTTGCTCTCAAACAACTTCTCTTCGTCCTTGCTTCGGTTTGGCTGCTTTTCGTGCGTCCAACTTGTCTATATATCTCATTGCAACCCTGTTTGCATCATTCTCTCCCTCCTGCGAAGAACTCGACCCCGAGTTCTCATCTGGATATAGAGGTGTATTGTCCGAAAAGAATGGATGTAAATCTGCCATATTGAAAGTCCTCGAAATCGCCATAGTCGCAGGAAGATCAACAACATAAGCATTATCGTTGATCTTGTAGACAATCTTGTAAGGTCCATACTTTCGTGGTCGTAACTTGTTATAAGTACCCATGGGAATCCACTCTTTCCTGAGAAAGACCATCATCTGATCCCCTACCTCAAAGAGTTGTTCCTTCCGTCTTCTGTCAGCCACCTCCTTGTACTTGGCGTTGGCTTTCTCAATATGTGTTTTGACCTCTTTGAAGTGCTTTGCCAATGCTCTGCCATGTGTTTAGCCAGTATGATGTACTCAGCCAGCTTTGGAAGCTTTACCAAATCTAGTGCATGTTGTGGTACTTTGGTATAGACGATGGAGAATGGGGATCTTCCTATGGTTCGATGGATGGAATTGTTGTAGGCGAACTCCGCCTGTGGCAAACACAAATCCCATTGTCGTGGTTTTGCTCCACAAATTCTTCTGATGAGATTCCCTAAAGTCCTGTTCGTAGCTTCTGTTTGTCCATCTGTCTGTGGGTGTGCCGTGCTGCTATAATTCAAGATGGAATCAAACATGTACCATAATGTTTTCCAAAAGTAGCTGAGGAATTTGGTGTCTCTGTCGGATGTGATGGATCTGGGTACTCCATGCAATCTCACGACCTCACGAAAAAATAGTTTGGCAATGGCATGGGCATCTAAAGTCTTCCGACAAGGAATGAAGTGAGCCATCTTGGAGAACCTGTCAACCACTACAAAAACAGAGTCAACACCTCGTTAGGTATGAGGCAAACCCATGACAAAGTCCATAGAAAGGTCCTCCCAAATATTCTCAGGTACTGGCAAGGGTATATATAACTCAGTACTTTGAGAATGTCCCTTGGATGTTTGGCAAGTATAGCACCTCTGAATAATCTTGTACACCTTCTTTCTCAACTGAGGCCAAAAATATCGTTCAGCTACAGCTGCAAGGGTCTTATCCCTTCCCAGGTGGCCTGCCAATCCTCCTCCATGCAAGTCCCTGATTAACTTCTCCCTTAAAGAGGATTGAGGAATACATAGTTGATTGCCCTTCATCAAATAACCCTCATGTACATGGTAATACCCACAGGGTTCCTACTACCACACTTGCCCCAGATCTCACCAAAATCACTGTCTCCAACATACAATTCCTTCATCTGTTCAAACCCGATAACCTCAGCACTAATCACAGTTAACACATCTGCCCTCCTGCTCAGAGCGTCCACAACTCTATTTTGGGTTCCAGACTTATGCATTAGTTTGAAGGGAAACCTTTGCAAAAACTGGATCCATCTAGCATGCATATCCTTGCTAATCCTATTTTGATTACTCAAGTGCTTTAAAGCCCCACAATCCGAATATAAAATAAATTTCTTACCCACTAAATAATGTTCCCACACTCTTAATGCTCTTACCACCGAATAGAACTCCTTATCATAGGTGGACCAGTTTCTTCTAGCATCACAGAGCTTTTCGCTATAGAAAGCAATTGGTCTCTTTTCCTGAAAGAGTACAGCTCCAATTCCTACTCCGCTAGCATCACAATCAACTGTGAACAATTTATCAAAGTCGGGTAATGCCAACACAGTGGCACTACACAACTTCTCTTTCAAAAGGGCAAACCCGGCTTCAGCTTCTTCACTCCAATTAGACTTTTCTTTCTTCAGACACTCTATAAAAGGAGCAGCAATGGTGCTAAAATGTCTAATAAAGCGCCTGTAAAAACTGGCCAATCTCAAGAAGCTTCTCAACTCAGTCACAGTTTTGGGATTAGGCCACTCTCTAATGGCTTTCACTTTCCCTTCATCTACAGTAATGTCATCACCACTTACCACAAACCCCAGAAACAATAGCCTTTTAGACATAAACATACACTTTTTTAAATTAGCATATAATTTATGCTCCTTCAATATAGCCAATACACTCCTCAAGTGGTCAATGTGCTCATTCTCAGACTTGCTATAAATCAATATATCATCAAAGTACACTACCATAAATTTGCCAATAAAGGGTTTAAGTACCTGATTCATAACATGCATGAAGGTGCTAGGTGCGTTGCTGAGACCGAACGGCATCACTAGCCATTCATATAATCCTTCCTTTATCTTGAAGGCAGTCTTCCATTCATCGCTTGGCCTCACTCTAATCTGGTGATATCCGCTCCTCAAGTCTATCTTAGAAAAGATGACTGCCCTACTCAACCTGTCAAGCATGTCTTCAATACGAGGTATTGGGAACTTATACCCAATGGTGATCCTGTTGATAGCCCTACTATCAACACACATCCTCCAGCTCCCATCCTTCTTGGGAGTGAGCAGGGCTGGTACAACATATGGACTCAGGCTATCCCTGATGAAGCCTTTGTCTAGCAATTCTTGAACCTTCTCCTGGAGGATTTCTGTTTCCTTAGGGCTCATCCTGTAATGTGGTAAGTTAGGAAGGCTTGCCCCCGGCACCAAATCGATCTGGTGCTGTATGTCTCTCAAAGGAGGAAGCCCCTCAGGTAGGTCATCTGAAGTCACTTCCTTGAATTCTTCTAACACCCCCTTCACTACCTCAGGAACTTCGTCAACAATCTTCTCCTCTACCTTCAGTACATTCTTCACCACCAAGGCATGCACCTCCTTGGTCTCCTTCATATCTTCCTCTACTTCCTTCTCTGAGCTCATAATGGATAGGAAAGACCGTCTTTCATGCTTAGAGCTTTTAGGACATAGTGCTACTTTAAGAGGTAATAGTATGTATCTCTTACCATCCTTCACTAACCTGTAGAGGTTCTCTTTGCCAGAATGTTTGGCATCCACATTAAATTGCCATGGTGCCCGAATAGAAGATGATAAGCATTCATGTCTACTATGTCACAGTAGACTTCATCACTATATTTCCCAATGGAAAAGGGCACTCTACACCTTTCCTGAACATCAATCTTCTCAGCAGCCTTAATCTATCCAATGGTATATGGATTAGGGTGCTTCTCTACTGGTAACTGCAATTTCCTAACCACCTACCTGCTGATGATGTTTTCACTACTCCCACTATCTACGATTAGATCAAACATTCTTCCACCAATCGTGCACCTGGTACGAAACAACTAGTGGCGCTGAGTGCTATCTTCCTATTTTGGCGTTAACATGAGCCTCTTGATCACATATGAGGGCTCATGCTCTTCATAATCCTCTCCAAAGTACTCTTCATTCCCATTAGGATCACAACAAATATCCTTCTCCTCTTCTCGCTCTAACATATTGACAGCTCTTCGACTTGGGCACTCATCGAATCTATGCCCTGGTTGATTGCAGCGGTAACACTTTCCCAGGATGGGTTTTGCATATGGGTTGGATTGCTTCTGGCCTTCCTTAGATTCCATCGGCCGCTTCTCCATAGCCCTTTCATTCTTCTTCTCACCACTATTATTCAGCTTCTCTGCAGCACTCTTCTCTTTATCATCAACCACCCTGCTGGTTCTACTACGTTCAGCCCTATCAAAGCCATATCTACGCCCACCACCATCAAATCTGGTGTTCTTATCGTTCAGCATGAGTTCAGCCCATAATGCCATATTTTTAGCCTCACACATGCTCCTCAATACTGTGACCCCAATTTTATCTCTGATCTGCAACTTTAATCCATCAACATACCTAGCCACTTGTTGCCCCTCACTTTTCCTCAAATCATTGCACTCAGCTAATCACATAAATTCAGCAGTATATTCGTGGACGGTTTGCAACCCTTGGCGAAATCGTTGGTACTGTTGGAAAAGTATCTGTTCATAATCAGGGGAAGAAACTCACTTTTCATTCTTCATGCGGATCCATGTTCGCACGGGTTGTCTCCCTTCTCTCAACCGCCTACTCTGCACTCTCTCCCACCAAGCGAAAGCACCACCCTTCAACCTACACGCCACCATTTTCACCCTACATTCTTCTGGTACATCCTTGTAATCAAAGAACCTCTTCACCTTTGCCAGCCAATCAAGAAATTATTCGATATTAAACGTACCATTGAAATAGGGAAGATCTACCCTTAGGTAGTAATCTCCTCCATTGGAGTCATCATAATCATCATAATCGCGGTACTCCCTTCGGTTTCTTCCTCCACCATAGCCCCCCTCATACGTGGTTGCCTCCTCTCAAACCCCAAAGCCTCTTCCTCTGAATCAACATAAGAGATCTGTACCCTCCGATTTGCACGGATGGGTTCATTGATTGGAATATCATAATCTTCTCGTGGCCTAGGTCGTCTTCCGTCGTTAATCCTACCCCTATTATTAGCGACCTCCATAGCATCAAATCGCCCGATCAAAGTCTCGACAAGCTGCTCTACCCGCCTTAATTTTCGATCCATAACATTTATCTCGTCCTTAGAACCGGTTGATCAGCCCCTTGGACTCCCGCATCATGAGCACCGTCATGAGTGCGATCGTCGTCAACGTCATTGTCAGAAGACATCTTGCAAGAACTCACTTTGCTCTGATACCAATCTGACGCAGTGCGTAAGCATTGGAATAAACAAGAATTCAATAACAACAACTGAACTCCAAGATAAACAATTACTCGCAAGCGATTCAGAGAAAACCTCTCTCAAGATGAATTTTTCAACTTCTTAATCAAATTGATCCCCCCCTCTCAAAAACCCTAAAACAACTATTTATAGTCTATAGGAAATAAAATAATTTAGGAAACCAAAAAGCTATAGGAAATAAAATAATTTAGGAAACTAAAATAGGAAATAAAATAATTTAGGAAACTAAAAAGCTATAGGAAATAAAATAATTTAGGAAACTAAAAAGCTATAGGAAATAAAATAATTTAGGAAACTAACTAGCCTTTCTCAAACAACTTCTCTTTATCTTTGCTTTGGTTTGGCTGCTTTTCATGCGTCCAACTTGTCCATATATCTCATTGCAACCCTGTTTGCATCACATAATCATATCTTGTGCATTGTATTGGTGTATATGAATATAAACAACTATAACATGACACAATACTATCATAAACTATTACCATGCTATTAATGAATTAAAAAAAGGTAAACTATATTTTTAACCCTTAACTTATGGGAGTATGTCACTTTAATCCCTGAACTTCAAAAAGTTACAAAATTAATCTTAAACTTCATTTTTTGTTTCTATTTGGTTCATGCCGATTAGAGATGATTACATATTGGACACTATTCTGTGATTGCCATATATTTGATTGCGGGGGAGATTCTATATTGGTCATGATTTTATATTGGTTATGATTATGAGATTGCTAAATATTTGATTGAAGGTGATCCACATTGGGCATGATTCTATGATTGTTATGTATTTGATTGGGATGATTCTATATTGTATATTGTATATGATTCTAAGATCGCCATAAATTTGTTTAAGCATGATTTCATATTGGACATGATTCTAAACATGATTCTTGTTGACTTTGAGCGTACGTTTCCGGAAAAGTAAAAAAAGGAAACTTTAAAGGACTCACGCGAGCTTTAAAAGCTCGCGTGGGACATTGTTAGAACGCTCGCTTGCGAGTGTTCGCGGAACGCTCGCGGGATGCTCACCGAGCATTCCATGATTTAATTCCCAGACGTTTGCTCGAGCATTCCATTTATCCTTCGTTCTGGAAGGAACGGTAACAAGGCCTAACGAACAAAAATATTATATATATATATATATATATATATACTAAGGAAAAAAAATCAGAGAAGTAAGGAAATCAAATCCAAAAAGCATTATTCAATTATTGAAGATCCTGTTGCTGCAAGTGCTTGAAGTTGGAGATTATCTCAAAAAGCTACTGGTGAAAGCTATGGTTGTAAAAGGTTTATTTAACTATTATTATTATTATATTTTATTTGGGCATCTGAAGTTTCATTGGGTTTGCACCTTCACTCGATCGTGCTCGTGGTAGAGGATCGGATTGAGCCGGATCGTTGTACCATGGAGACAAATCGCCAACAACCCACGAGGGGGCAAAAACTTATTCTTAGGGCAGTGTCTAACACGCCTCGATCAGTTTGATTCTTTTTAACTTTAGTTTATATTTTAAATTTAAATTTAGATTAATTTTCTAGCATTTTCTAGAAATTTTTTTTGCAAAATCAAAAATAATTTTATAACAGCTAAGGACAAGTTTTTCTATCATTAGAAATTGCTAGATTTTATTATAAGTAATTTTTTTTAAAAAAAGTGTTTTGAATTTAAAATTTAAAATTCAAATTTGAAATTCAAAATTTTAAAATTTAAAAAAATTGAAACTCAAATTCAAAATTGAATTATTTGAGTTAATTCTTGTTTAGTGGTTATATTATTATTGCAAGTAGTTTCTAGATTTAATTCTTTTGAATTTAAATTTAAAATATAGAAATATCTGAAAATTACTAATTTAAACAATTCAAATTATAAGGCTAAACCTTCAACTTTTTGGTTGTGCAGAACAAATTAAGCAATCAACTTTTTCAAAATGGGTTCCGATGATCTTAGTACAATCAAACCTAAAAAATTTAATGGATCATTCTTTAGGAGGTGGCAAAGTCAAGTGAAATACTGGCTTACCACTTTAGGCTTATTTTCTGCCATATAATTGCCAGATCCCAAATCCAATACTCAACAAGGTTCTTCTAGTATAGTTGATACTTCCTCTTCATCAACATCAAAAACACCCCAAGAAATAGATTTTCATTGTAGATATAGAATTTTAAGTGCCCTATTATGATGTCTACCTTCCTACTAAAACTGCTAAGGAACTATGGGATGACTTTGAGGTGAATATGGGATGGTTGATGCCGGTCTAGATCGATTCACCATCTCAAAATTTTGAAAGTACATAATGATATATTTCAAACCTATTAGTATACAAATTCATGAATTCCAAGATTTTCTTAGAAAGTCTGAGTTGACTAGATGTAGTTTTTCTGAAAACTATAAGATCCAAGCCTTAGTAGATGCCCTTCCACCATCTTGGTCATCCTTTACTCGAGAGCTAAGCCATAAGCAAGGTAGCTTGACCCTAACAAAAGTGATTAACTCTATTAGAACTGAAGAAGAACACCGGCTTAAGCTCAATCAAAATCAAAAGACCGACCTTGGACCTAAAATCCATTTGACCAGTCAAATCCAACTCCAAATCAATTCAAACCTAAGGGAAAGAATTTTAAGAAGAGAAAATTCCAATCTAGATCCAACCAATCATACAAACCTCCTTAGAACCGATCAAATCAGAACCGATTGAATCAAAAGTCAAAGAATTATAAAGGCACATTCTGCTTTTGTGCGGAAGGACAAATCATGTGGCGTAGGACTGCTACCACCGAAAGACTAAACCATTGAGGAAATCATCTAAACCACAAGTTAACGTGGTTGAGAGTGGTGCTAAGCCTTCTTTCAGGTCGGTAAATTCAAAATTCTTAATTAACTCAACCCAATCTTCTTGTGATTGGTGGTTTGATTCAGGAGCTAATGTTCATGTTTGTTTTGATCATTCCTGGTTCTCCACCTTTCAAGAATCAAGTGGAGGAGGTGTGACACTTGGGAATAACTCTTCAGCACAAGTGCTTGGGAAAGGTCAAGTGGATCTAAAGATGACATCTGGAAAGATCCTGGTCCTTCACGAAGTGCTGTTAGTTTCTATTGTTAGAAGAAACTTGATTAGTGGATCTCTCCTTATATCTAGAGGATATAAAATTGTTCTAGAGTCAAATAAAGTTATAATTACTCGTAATAATGAGTTTGTTGGTAAAGGCTTTGTTTGTGAAGGTCTTTTTAAATTAAATGTATCCTCTAAGTTATCTAATAAAAGTCCTCTTCTTTTTAATGTTAAATCTTCAAATGTTTGGCATAGTAGACTTGGTCATGTGAATTTTGATCATATTCATTACATGATAAATCTTAATCTAATTCCTAAAGTTCATATTGATAGAAAGTTCAAATGTGAGATTTGTATTCAAGCCAAGATGCCAAGAAAACCTTTTAAATCAGTAAATAGGAGTTCAACACTTCTTGAATTAGTCCATAGCGACGTATGTGACTCTACCAAGTTTCCTACACGGGGAGGAAGTCGTTACTTTGTAACATTCATAGATGACTTCTCTCGATATTGTTACATATATTTGATAAAATCTAAGGATGAAGTATTAGATAAGTTTAAGATTTATAAGGTAGAAGCTGAAACCCAAACTGAGAAAAAGCTTAGAAATTTAGGTCAGATCGCGGTGGTGAATATACCTCAAATGAAATGACTCTATTTTGTCAAGAATATGTGGTTATTTATGAAGTTACACCACCATACTCTTCTCAGTCCAATGGTGTAGCTGAACGAAAAAATAGTACATTAATGGATATGGTTAACTCAATGTTAATAAGTTCAGGCGTACCCAAAAACTTATGAGGGGAAGCTCTTTTAGATGCCTGTTATATTTTAAATAGGATACCATTTAAGGATAGTTCTAAAATACCTTTTGAGCTTTGGAAAGGTAGAACACCTAGGCTAGATTATCTTAAAGTGTGGGGATGCTTGGCTAAGGTAGAATACCTGAACCCAAGAGAAGAAAAATAGGACCTAAAACCATAGATGCTATCTTTATAGGTTATTCCTTAGATAGCAGTACAAATAGGTTTCTAATGATAAACTCTGATATAAGTGGCATCTCAAATAATACTCTTATCGAATCAAGAGACGCTACTTATTTTGAAAATATTTTTCCTTTCAAGAACCAAGTACCAAATCAACTCTCTTCTAATCCTTTTTTGGTTCATGATTCTTTTAAAGCTGGGTCCTCTAATTAGTCAAAGAAAAGGAAAATATCTAATTTTGAAGGTGAACGTTCTGAACTTAGAAAAAGTTCAAGGATAAGGAAAGAAAAAGACATTGGTGAAGGTTTCTTTATTTTCTTAATCAAAGGCGAACCTTCTTCTTTTTCAGAGGTGATGTCTTCACCTGATGCTCCTTTTTGGAAGGAAGCTATTCTTTCTGAATTTAATTCAATCTTACAAAATGAAACTTGGATCTTATCTGATTTACCCTCTGGAAGAAAACCTTTAGGGTGTAAGTGGGTATTTAAGAAGGAATTTAGACCTGATGGTTTAATAGAAAAGTATAAGGCTAGATTAGTAGCCAAAAGGTATAATCAAAAGAAAGGGTTAGATTTCTTTGATACCTATTCTCCTGTAGCTAGAATAACAACTCTAGATCACTTCTTGCTATTGCTTCCATTCATAAGTTAATCATTCATCAAATGGATGTGAAGACTGCATTCCTAAATGGAGATCTTGAGGAGGAGATCTATATGGAACAGCCTGAAGGTTTTGTTGTAAAGGGACAAGAAGACAAGGTTTGTAAACTTATCAAGTCCCTTTATGGTCTTAAACATGCTCCTAAACAATGGCATGAGAAATTTGATCAAATTATTCTATCTTTTGGATTTCAAATCTATAATCATGATAAGTGTGTATATTCTAAAATCATCGACAATGATTGTATAATCCTTTGCTTATATGTAGATGATATTTTAATTTTTAGAACATCTCTTGAAATTATTTCAAGTGTTAAATCTTTCTCTCTTCTAAGTTTAATATGAAAGATTTAGGAGAAGCGGATGTAATCCTAGGGATGAAGCTTATCAAGTCCCATGAAGGGATAGCTCTCTCTCTTTCTCATTCTATAGAAAAAATGATCAAGAAGTTTGGTTAATCCAATCTTAAATCAATTTCTACTCCTTTTGATCCTAACTTTCACCTAAAGAAAATTTTAGGTGACCAAATTAATCAATTAAAGTATTCTCAAATAATAGGATCTCTCTTGTACGCAGCAAACATGACAATACCTGATATTGCCTATGCTGTAGGAAGGCTTAGTAGATATAATCAAAATCCCGATCAATCACATTGGGTAGCCTTAGAAAGAGTGTTCCGATATTTAAAGGGAGCACTTAATCTCTCTTTGATGTTTACTGAATACCCTGAGGTGGTTGAGGGTTACAGTGATGCTAATTGGGTCACTGATTCTCATGATTTAAAATCAACCTCAGGATATCTCTTTCTTCTTGGCGGTGCTGCTATTGCTTGGGGATCCACTAGGCAAACTATCATTTCTAGAAGCACAATGGAGGCCGAGTTGATAGCTCTGGATACCACCTGTAATGAGGCAGAGTGGATAAAAAATTTAATATCAGAGCTACCTTTGTACCTAAGCCAGTTCTAGCTATATCAATCCATTGTGATAATAAGGCCGTAATTGAACTGACAAATCAAAAGAGTACCAATAAAAAGATGAATCGTCATATACGGCTTCGTCATAAGTCTATAAGACAACATAAGAAAAATAATGTTATCTCTTTGGAATTTATCAAATCTGAGAAGAATTTGGTAGATCAATTAACCAAGGGATTATTTAGGAGTGGAGTCCTAGATTCATCGAGGGGGATGGGGCTTAAGCCCATTATTTGGTCATCAACAGTGGATACCCAATCTTTGTGATTGGAGATCCCATGAATGAGGTTCAATGTGGTAGAAATGAAGCTGATTGAGTGATCGTGTTAGAGCACAAATTTTGAAAAAAATTTCAACCCATCCTTATGATGAGTGCTCTTATAAAGTGACAAAGTAAATTTGTGTAAGGTTGAATCATTCTCTTAATGGATCCAAGGTAGGTTCTCTACAGGGTATTAGTCACAAATACCCTTGGAGGATTCACCTATATGAGAATTGTCATATTAGGCCGTGACTAAAGGTTTGGGCTAACCTTAAGAAATTCTCATGAAAAATCAAGGTACTAAGCGCAAGGCCTTTAATATGCGCTGACCGCTTAAACCCAATTGATTCATGCTATGTGTGTGATCAGTAGAAGTCTGAGTCAAAGACTTAGTTCAAGGTCTAATCCACTATCTTTAGTGTTGGCCCAGATGGCAACCCAAGAGGGGGGGTGAATTGGGTTCTTAAAAATTTAAGTCTTTTTAACTTTAGTTGATTAGTTAGCAAAATGTGCAAGTGAGAGGCTAACTTTAATCAATACACAAGCAAATAATAAAGAGAGATAGAGAGAGAGAAAATAGCACGGCAAACACAAGATAATTTTATAGTGGTTCGGTGCAACCAACACCTACGTCCACTCCCAAGATCCACTTGGGTCCACACTATAATCTCTTCGATTACAGCCGAGTTGTTTTACAAGTTCTCAACTCAAACTTGTTGTTTTCCCGGGATCACAACGAACCCAGCCGGTTTTACACGGCTCACCAGCACAAAACCCTACACGTTGTTTTTCACGGGCTCACAACTAACCCAACACAAGCACTCCGGCTTGCAACGAGGTATAATAACCTCCACTGATTCAATCCACTGATTGAATCAGCAAGCAACCAAAATAACAGTGTTTAAATATAGAAACGCTCCCCTTGAGCAAATATACAAATAAAGTATAAAAAGGGTTAGAAAAGCCTGATAAGATTGCAGATGGTTGTGGCTTTGGCTTTCTTCCTTCTCCTCTTTAACTCCTCTTGAAGTATTGAATCAGGCCTCAGCAAGATTCTTGACCGTTTGAAAACTTTGGAGTTGAGATGAAGCTTTTTCTCCTTTTGTTGAATGTTGAAAATCCTTCGATTTGATCTTTGAAAAGCTTTTGGATTTTCTTTTGACTCTTGTGGATTGATGATCTGGAGCAGACGAAACTTCCTCTTTGATTTCACTCCTTTTGAATCACTCTATTTTGAACTAGAAGATTTTTCCAATAAAGCTCTGTTTTTCCCTCTTTTTGGATAAGGCAGTAATCTCTCTTTTTCTTGTTGTATATTTTGTTTTGAAATACGCTCCTCTATTTATAGATTCTGCAAAGATATATCCGTTAGAAACACAGAAATATAGCCATTATTTGAAAATCTTACCGTTGGGGCTGACGTGTCGTCGTGAAAAATCGCGCCCAGAATTCCGTGGAGTCGACTCGAGCACTGTGTGAGTCGGCTCGAACACTCGATTCCAGAAACACCTAACTTTCAGGGGTCGACTCGAGATATGCGGGGAGTCGACTCGAGAAGTGCTCAAAAATGAGCCTTTCTGCCATCTGAGTCGAGTCGGCTCGCACAGTCCATGAGTCGGCTCGCGAAGGTTCAGGGGTCGACTCTTGAAAACTCAAGTGTCGACTCAGGACAACATTGAAAAACAGACATTTGGGGAGTCGACTCGGAAACCCTTGAGTCAGCTCGGGAGCGATACAAAAATCAGAAAAATGTTCTGATAGACTTTAAAACTCGTCCCAAATAAATTTAAATATAAATGTGACTTGAATACAATACATATGACATTAAGCATGAATTCAAGACATGTTTCAAGAAATCATTGATTGAAATATAATGTGTAAAAATTCCTTTTTGAAATCTTCAATATAGAGTTTGAAACTTCTTTTTCAAATTGATTCAAAACTCAGTGAATTTAAACATTTAGAGTCCATTGCTTTTATTTTGAATAAGCTCAAGGTTTTTGATTAATAAACTTATTATTTCCTTTAAAATACTCATGGCTTTTGGAAATCATCAAAATCAATAGAGTTGGGGCAATTATGTTTCAATAATTTCTCAACATTTAGATGTATACAATCAACACTAAGTGAGGTTCAAGTTCATAGGACACCTCACCTATTGCGCAGTATATGATGCCCTAAAATTTTTGATATATTAATATTATTATTTATTTTATTTTATTTTTTAAACTTTTATGGGGGATTGTTGACTTTGAGCGTACGTTTCCGAAAAAGTTAAAAAAAATGAAGGAAACTTTAAAGGACTCACGCGAGCTTTAAAAGCTCGCGTTCCATGATTTAATTCCCAGAAATGCTCGGGCGTTTGCTTGAGTGTTCCACTTTTCCTACCGTTTTGGGAGGAACGGTAACAAGGCCAACGGTCAAAAATATTATATATATATATATATATATATATATATAGACTAAGGGAAAAAAAATCAGAGAAGTAAGACAATCAAATCCAGAAAGCTTTATTCAATTATTGAAGATCATGTTGCTGCAAGTGCTTGAAGTTGGGAGTTGGTCTCAAAAAGCTACAGGTGAAAGCTATGGTCGTAAAAGGTTTATTTAACTATTTTTATTATTATATTTTATTTGAACATCTGAAGTTTCATTGGGTTTGCACCTTCACTCGATCATACTCACGGTAGGAGGATCGGATCGAGCCGGGTGATTGTACCTTGAGGATAAATCGCCAACAACCCGCACGAGGGGGCGAAAACCTATCCTTAGGGTAGTGTCTAATACGCCTCGACCAGTTTGATTCTTTTTAACTTTAATTTATATTTTAAATTTAAATTTTAGATTAATTTTTTTGCATTTTCTAGAAAAGAATTTTTGCAAAATCAAAAACAATTTTCTAACAGCTAGCATGGATGTGTTTTGGTTTCCTATATTTACTAAATATGATCTTTGTATATTAGTTGTATATTTTTCCTTGTATGATTTTACATTATTTTATTTCTTCTTGGCTGGTGAATAATATTTGCCTTATAATGCTGTCTATGTCAGGGCAACCAGTTGTAGATATTTACATTAATGCAATGAGAATAATGAGCCATATAAAAATCAACATGGTTTCAGAGTGACACTAGGAAAAGAAAAAACCTTAGCCATTTTTATATTGCATGCTCTTACTTGTCCTCCATACTTTCTTTTATGGAAGAGAATGTCTACTCCATCAATAATACCACTAAAAGTTTTGGTTCTATTGTGTGTGTTTCTCTTCCTCCTTTAATCATCTAATAATCCAAGTACTATCTTCGTCTCTTGTGCTCTCATAGGAGAAAATTATCCCCCATAACAAAAGCGGTGACAAACAAGGTCAAAAATAAATTTAGTTGTGTTGATGGGATCTTTTCCCAAACCTAGGTCACTAATTGAAGATGTTTACACATGGAGGAAGTGCAATTCCATATGCTTACATGGATCTTCAATACTCTTTCTTCATACCTCTATAGCAGCATGACATAATTGAAATGGCTAGAGATATGTGGTTGGATTTGGAGGAATGTTTCTCACAAAGAAACATACTTTATGTTCATGAGATTAAACATGAACTAGCCAACTTGAGTAAGTAGAACTTATCTATAGCAACTTATTATACAAAGATGAAAGGCCTTTGGGATGAATGGAGTCACAAAAGGAGTTAGCTCAAGAAAGAGAGGAATAAAAGGTGCATCAAATTTCTTTTTGGTTGATGCCCTCAAAGTAGTTATCATAGAGTTTAAATATGGAGCCCTTGCCTTCACTAACGTATGTGCTCTTATCCTACGTGAGGAGAAACAGTAAGTCCTTATCTCTTCATGACACCCTATACTTGAATCTGCTGCTATACATGCTAAGAACAACAATCAATCTCTTTGCACTCATTGCAATAAGCCAATAAGCTCAGTCATGCTCATGACAAGTGCTTCAAGCTAATTGATTATCCACCCAATTTGAGTTCTAAAGAAAAGTGGTCCAGGTTAGAAACAACGAAAAAGACAATACAAATTCAGTATAGCAGGAACATGCTACTTTGAGCTCTTCACCAATTGTGGTATTAACATCTAAACAGTACGACCAACTTATGGCTCTCCTTAATTCTCAAAAGAATGAAAGCTTAGCTAATTTTTCTGGTAAGATTCTTAAACCAATGGCACCATTTCAGATTGGATTATGGAATTGAGTGCATTAAATCACATGACCTCTAATGCTTGAAAATTATTCAATCTCAAACTATATTCGAAGTCCATTATTATGACAGTGATGTTCTTGATCTATGAACCGAATTGTTAGCTTCTGAACCTAGCTCAAGTGGGTATGATTTTCGTTTATAAGTTTTTGTGATTTGGATTGGGCAAATATATCCAATGACTCATCACTCTATAATGGGTTATTTTACCGGTTGTGCAAAGAGCTCTCATTTTGATGCATGTTAGTTGATTTTCTTCTAGGGCATGCTCTCAAAAAACACAAGATCGAGGCCAAGAGGGATGCATTTGTGTCTCCTTTTTCCCAAGTCATGCTCTAAAAAAAAGGGATAGCAAAATCTAAGTCAAGAGGGGTGCATTTGTTCTCTTTTTTTCCACCTGAAAAATGAAAAATAAAAAATAAAAAGAAAAAGCCTGTCTATGGTGAGAAAAAAAAAAAAATTGCTTGCAGCGGATGAAGTACGACCTGATGATTTATTGCCAAAACTTAAAGCTTATCTACATGCACTTTATCTCAAATAAAGCACTACAAATAGGTTTCATTATTAATATGATCAACCTCATCGATAAGTTAAGAGCGTTAGTAACAAACTTTTTTAGAAAGTTAAAAAGATTGAAACATTAAAATTAATAAAATATTAAATAATTTCATCATTATTTTTTATTTTATTTTTTATATTAATAATTTAATAAAATATTAATGATGTTTTTGTAATATTAATCTAGTTCCAAATACAATTAACATTTACACCTACAAAACCTTTAATTTAGAAACAGCCTTCATTTATTAGAGGCAACCAAATTATTAATAGAAAAACTTTTACTTCATAAAATTTATATTAAAAAATATTACTCTTATAACTTTTCTTTCCTATTTTTTGAACCCACATCTAACACTCCGGCCCTAAAGGCATATTTGATATGGGTAAAGAGTTTAACAGAATTAGGATCAAAAGGAATTAAAACATTAGAACTAATAAAATATTAAATAATTTTATAACTCTTTTCTATTTCGCATTTTTTTATATTAATGATACTAATAAAATATTAACAATATTTTTATTTTTTTTATATTAATTTTGTTTCAAATATGATTAACCGTTATACTTGTAATATCTCATCCTTTATTCATTAGCAGTTAATTAAAAAAAATTACCTTACGTTAAACACTTATATAAAACCGAAAGATCTAAGCAATATCTTTTGCGTTATAGGTAAGCTTTTTGTTTAAAGTGAATCATGATATCTATTCATGCATGAAATCTATAATTGGATGAGAATCGTTAATCTAGCAAGTATTTTAAAATTTAAAATTTTGAATGATTTAGATTACTTATCCTAACTTAGAAGTTTGGATGAAGATCGGACACACACATCATTATATTATATAAATTTCAAACTCACATAAGATCATTACGAAATCACCATATTCGAATGCCGTATTAATCTACCAAACTTAGCACCAATCTTTAACTTTCGGAGTAGATTAGAGTTGACTCCGAGTCAAATTGGGTCTCTCGCTCTCGTGAGGCAGTTTTCATTGCTCCCAGCCGTTGAAAGCGGGAGACTTCTGGTATTCCTTCTCTAAGGCAAACCTCTATCGCATCGCGCTAGGCCCGGTTGAAAAAAACCCCTCCCCCTCCCTCCCTCTCTCTCTTTCTATCTATCTCTCTCTCCGTTGGTCGTTGGCTTCTTCTCTTTGGCACACAGAGGGTATGATGGAGCCGTCGACCCTTTGTCA
Source organism: Calamus simplicifolius (assembly GCA_900491605.1). NCBI lineage: Eukaryota > Viridiplantae > Streptophyta > Magnoliopsida > Arecales > Arecaceae > Calamus > Calamus simplicifolius. The sequence goes on along the minus strand of UESW01001966.1, from coordinate 72,250 downwards.
TGCTTTTGCTGCTGCTTCTCCTTCGGACGAAGCCAAGCTCAACAATCACATCATCTTAGGAAAAAAGGTGCATTTGCTGAATTTTTTTTCTTCTTCTTCTTTTCTGGAATTTCTTGTTATACTTATATCTGGTATTAAGTTTTTTTTTCCCTCTCCTTTTCCTTTCTAAAATTTCTTCTTTTTTTCCTCCATTTTTTTTCTAGAATTTTTTATTATACTTATATCTGGTATTGAGTTTTCTTTTCTTAAAAGAAGATGATGTCGTTCATCCTATCCTATTTAATCTCAAAATCATTAAAATAATTTCTGTAAATTCTTTTATCTAGATTGCATGATCTCTTTGGAAAGTCTAATTTTTTCTTGACACTCAATAATTCTTGGAGACGAAAGAGAAAAGTTATTATGAGAATTTCTTGTTATATTATGTAGAGTGGCATATTATGAGAATTCAATATACGATTTTATAATTAATATAGCTAATTTTGAAATACAAGAACACACAAACATCATTCAAATTTGAATACAAAAAAATTTAATAAAATCTTGGGGGAGAACCTCTCTTCCATCACTGTACCTTAAGTGCATGGCTTCATACAAAGTCACAGGGAAGAAGGACCTGCATTGCATTAGCATCAGGACCACCCTGATTAGTAGTCTTGCACATGAGCCTTTGAGGCATTTTCAGAGAGGCTTGCCTTATATTCATTAAAAAATATATTAAAGCAATAAGCTTTCATTAAAATAGGGGAAAAGAGCTGAGATTGGGCTATGTTTCCAGTTTAGCGAGCAAAGAAAGAAATATATCAACTATTTTATAAAGAATAATGTTATTATTTTCTTTTTGTCTCCAATGTCATATGCAGCAAAAATGAATTGCTAGTACAAGTCATGTATGTCTAAAATTAATAACAGAAATTATTGTCACATGCTTTTCCCTTTCATTTTCTTTTCATGAGTAGTTTTCTTTATCTTATAATAATCTATGCCTTTTTTTTTTGGCGTTGTGGTAATGCCATTTTCAGGTAGATGTGAAAAAAGCCAAAACCAGATGCAGTGGGCACCAAAATCATCAACATGCATATGCTGATGGCATTCCTAATTCTCTCAATGGGATTCCTCTAAACCCGAGAAGGATTTTTGTTGGTGGTTTATCTCCTAGTCTCACAAGGGTGGAGTTTAGCAGTTATTTTGAGCAGTTTGGTGCAATCAAAGATGCTGTCATATTGTATGATATTTCAGGCAGATCAAGAGGGTTTGGCTTTGTTCAATTCCACTCGGTAGATGCGGTAGAGAAGGTAGTACAGAATAGGTTCCATAAATTGAAAGACAAGATGGTGGAGGTCAAGATAGCAGTGCCTCAAAATGCTAGTAATAATTACAAGGAAATCCATCACCATAGCACTGATAGCAATGATGATGGTGGAGGAGGATATGTTTCTGGTATTTACCAAGCTAGGTGGTGTCCAATGTACTATATCTATCCATTTGTTCCTTCTCCTCTTGGTTTTGTTAGAGGATGCACTGGATATTATTGTCCTATTGAGTATTTGATGCCTTATAGCAGTACTAATTTGCATCCAGGCTATCTCAATGCTAGCTTTAGTGGCTACATGAATTGGCCTTATGTTGGTTATGATGCAACTATGGGGTATGGTTATAGCAACTATAGAAATTGGAATCCAAATCCATATATTATGCAATTATGGAATTTTGGTGAAACAGCAGCACCTCAAGTAGCAGAAGAAATAACATCACCTCAAGCAGCAGATGAAATAACAGCAGATGATACAGCAGCACCTCAAGCAGATGATGATACAGCAGCACCTCAAGCAGCAAATGATACAGCAGCACCTCAAGCAGCAGATGATACAACAACACCTCAAGCAGCAGATGTTAATAGTCAAGCATTTGAACCGAATGGTGATTCTGCTTGCATGGCAACATGCTAATTGGTAAGATCAACAATCTACCTATGTCAATTCTTTGATTTTCATGTTCTACTCTTATCAAATAATATTTGGAAGAGGGCAAGATTAATTTGTTAAAGGGGCATGAAACGGTTGAGTTTATTACCAATCTTATATGTGTGTGTGTGTCTGTGTGTGTTCAGTTACTTTAAACTTTTATCTTGACAAATTCACTTCTTATTGTGTAGGTCTTTGTACCTTTTTTATTAAATATCAATCATATGTTTGATTGACTGATATGTCTTTCTTCTTTCATCAACAGAATTTTTTGATGGGGAGTGCAGCAGTGCGAATCCTTATACCAAACAATAGTTACATTTACATGGGGAAAAAAGTTATCTTTCAGCAGCCAACACAACAAAGATGAATTGTTCATCATTCTTTTTCTTTTCGGCGAAACATTCTCTTAGTTTTTTTCATTTTTTCTATGGACTTTAGTGTTGTTGTTCTTCTTTTTAACAAGAATGAGTAATGGGTACTTTCTTTTTAATTATGTGATCTTCGATTGAATCATGATATTTGCTGTTCGTTTGGATGGATGGTGTTTTTGTTTCTTTAACCTCATGAGACATCAAAGAGTCTAGATACTTCGCAACCATAGTATATAGCTTCATGAGCTTTTATTATTATTATTATTATTATTAAGATTGCCATATGCCTTTATTCTATTTTTTGATTTTATTTGTTTTTAAGCGGACTCGATTCCATCGTTGGATGCATGGTAGATGCATGTGTGTTGCAAGGCAGCCTAAAATGTATTGGTACCCCTCTAAAAATTTTAGAAGGTGAGGGTGAGGGCTATTAGAAAGCCTCTTTATTTTCTTAAAGCTAGGGCCCACAAATATTCAAGTATTATAATATATAATATATATAATATGTTAAAGTTTCCAATTAGTTTGGAATTAAAAAAGTTTTTAGTATTATAATATATAATAGATGTAGTATGTTAAAGTCTCCAACAAGTATAGAATTAAAACTTTATTATTATTATTATTGTATATTAAAGTTAAGTTTTTTCATATCCAATCAAAATTTATACATCATATAAATAAATATAAATTTGTTATCTGATTTAACATGTCATTTTCTGATTGATCGCATATTAACAAAAAAATAGCTAAGTAAAAAAAATGGTAGGATCAATTTTTGACTTTTCTAGAGAAAATTATAATATAATTCCTTCCAAAAAAAAGAAAAGAAAAAAAATTTAGGCTCAACCATTGGTTGGAAGGTTTGAACATGTGCTACTTAGTAACAATAATTACTTTCTTTCAAAATAGAGGTTACATATTTGAATCATCTTTCTTAAAACTATTAAATGAGAGAAAATATAGAGCCTACTTATAGAAAGATGAAGAGCCATTTGTTTGAGATAATGTAGGAAATTTAGTAGATATTGAACATGATTAAGCAAATCATGTTCATCCCTAAAGAAATAGCTAATGGTGAGATAATTTAACGGTTAACTATAATGACATGAAATTGAGATACTTAATGGTATAAGTTTTACATCGTAAAGTGTTGTACATACTTAGAACTATATCATATAGTGTTGTACAATATGTCCCACCTTAGATATGAATACCTTTATTTACAATCCACACTTGTATGAGTGCTTGTAACTCCACTCATTCCTAAAATTTTTTGAAATTTAATCATAGTTGTTCAAATATGTATGATGGCCATTCAAGCATATATAACACTTTGTGTTACAAAACATAAAGTATAAAGGATTCATTCTCCATGACATAAGGTGGCAAAGGTCTACCAGTGATGAAAAAGAGATGAAAGTCTATCTTCTATTATATTAGCTTTGTATTCTCTCCAAAGTAGTTCCTCAAAAATTATAACAACCTCATCGATTTTTTCTATTTATTTTTAATTTTAATTTAAGTAAAAATCTCTTAGGGTCCATTTGGTTCGATACAAGAATTAGAATTGAAATTAAAATTAAATTCCACTAGAATTGGAATGCTAGTATGCTCAGTATGGGAGTATACCAAGTGTCGAAATGATCCTATGTCTGATACCAATAAAATACAATATGCTTGATATGATGGTGTATCAAGCAGAATGACATATCATGGTTCATGTAGTTATTGAAATCAAAATTAGAATTTTGAATTGGTCAAATTTCAAATAAATATATTAGAAATGTGCCAAAAAATATAAAGGATAGTTGCAAAAACAAATCAGCCATGAGAAAATGAAAAAAAAATATTTTTATAGAATTATTAAATAAATTCAGCTACAACTCATTAGAATTTGACAAGAAATGATAAATATATATATATATATATATATATATATATATATATCATGTCATCTTTGCCGGTGATGTGAGTAAAGTGTTTTTAAAGAGGAGGATTGATTGAGAAAAATGTGAAAGGGTTCCGATTGAGGGGATAGTGGGCATTAGATTATATTTGAGGATTTTTTGAATAGTTAAAATGAATTTATGATGGGGGTTTTAGATATTAAAGCCTTTAATGTATTTTGATTTCACATAGAATGGAAATTAGATTTTCATTCTATTCAAATAAATACTTAAAATTAAAATTATTGATTCTATCTTTAATTTTAGAAGGTCATTTCTATGAATCAAATGGGTCCTTAGGCTTAGTGTCTATTTGTTTATCTATATTTTATTTTTAATAATTTTAAGATTTTTTTAAAATAAATGTTGACAAAGAAATGCAACAACGCTGCCTATCTTTATTTTGTTCACAATATTTTTTAAATTAAAATAATCATTTTTCTAAATCATTTTTCCATCTAAATCAGATATATAATTAGGCATGCAATAGTTTCAAAATTTGAATGGCTTTTTCATTAACTAGTTTAGCATTATACTTTTAGAAAATATTTTTATTCTTTCAAAAAATATCCTTCCTAGAAATTGCTAGAATTATATTATAAAATTTAAATATATAATAAAGTAAAAAATAAAATAAGATATGAATCAAACGTGTTAGACACTGCCTTAAGGATCAGATTTTTGCCCTTTCGTGCAGGTTATTGACGATCTGTCCTTAAGGTACGATATGTCCCCAAGGTACAATGATTCGGCTCGGCTCGATCCGAGGTACAACGATCGTGAAGGTGCAAACCCAATGATTACCTCCAATGATTACCTTCAGATGCCCAAGAAAAGATTAATGAAAATTAGAAATAAAATGAGATTAAAAAACTTATAGGGCTACTCAAAACCATTCTTCTCTTTGAGTCCTTATTTATAGCCTTAGCCCACAAAATAAATTGTTTGGACCGTTTCTGGACGTTGATGAATGTTGCCAACACTTCATTGCATTTTGCTTGCAATGTTCCTTTTTTTTATTTAAACTTTTTCCAATAATCTCCCACAAAAGTTTAAAGTAAAATAAAATAAAATAAATATAACAAAAATTTTAGGGCATCTTATACTGCGCAATAGGTAAGGTATCTTGTGGACTTGAACCTTACTTAGTGTTGATTGTATACACCTGAAGGAACTATAGTGGATTAGACCTTGAACTAGGTCCTTTGACTCAGACTTCTACTAATCACACACAGTATGAATCAATTGGGTTTAAGCGGTCAGCGCATATTAAAGGCCTTGCGCTTAGTACCTTAATTTTTCATGAGAATTCTTTAAGGTTAGCCCAAACCTTTAGTCACAGCCACGATTCTCGTATAGGTGAATCCTCCAAAGGTATTTGTGACAATACCCTGTAGATAACCTACCTCAGATCCATTAAGAGTATGACTCAACCTTACACAAATTTACTTTGTCACTTTATAAGAGCACTCATCATAGGGATGGGATGAAAATTTTTTAAAAATTTGTGCTCTAACACGATCACTCAATCAGCTTCATTTCTATCACATTGAACCTCATTCATGGGATCTCCAATCATAAAGGTTGGGTATCCACTGTTGGTGACCAAACAATGGACTTAAGCCACATCCCCATCGATGAATCTAGGACTCCACTCCTAGATATTCCTTGGTACTTGATCTGCCTAATTCTTCTCAGACTTGGCAAATTCTAAAGAGAGAACTTTTTTTTTACTAGACCTCAAATAAGAGAATTAGACAAATATGCATTTTGAATAGTAATGTGCTTGCTTCTAAAATGGATCATCATAGCCATAAAGAACAAGCCTTATTCAAACTATTAAAAATGATAATTGCATAAAATGCAGATAAATAATCATCATTGATATAGTATTCTAAAGCATCACTATTTAATTATGTAAAATTTTAGTCCAAGGATCACATGCAGCATTTCAGAATATAGGGCAAATAAACCTTCATCCATTTATGTAACATTACACTATGCATTGCAGTCTCTACATTAATACTGACCACAACACTTTTCTCTTTTTTTTCATCTCAATTTATTCTTTTTTTTTTCCTATTATTCATCTTGGCAGTTGTATGCATTAAATGAGAGAATCAATACCCACACCATATGGGCCTCTTAACATTTCATAAATCCTAACTTTGGATTTTATAGTATACTTCCATGCTAATTCCTATGAATAGCATAGCCTGATACAATCAGCTTTTAATAAAATCCAATTTCCTAAACCAAACAGCCTCCACAAGAGTTTGTGGAAGATCTAACCCATTCTCTCCTTTCACACTTTTATAAAAATTAATAACTTTAATTGAAAATCCCTAGAATTCTATTGTGCACTTGAGTAATCATTAAATAGCATACGGTTCTCTAAACACTTTATTATTGACAACATAAATTCTGTTTAGTAACAAATAGATAGTACAAAGCAATACAATGCATGCTGTGACATGATTGCAATATAGGAAGCAATAGAAAAATAAAAACAGAAGCCCAAACTAAGAAAAGTGCAGCTCTATTCAAGATACCAAGACCAGAAGCATAGAAAAGCAAGGATAGTTCTCTCAAATTAGAAGCAAACACCTAGCATTTGTTTTCATGAACCTGCATCAGACACCTAACATCAGTTTTCATGAACATGCATCAATATACAAACATGGGAAAACAAGAACACATGCATCCAAACCAGATCACCATGCACCAACATAAACCCAAAACATTAGTATGTGCACATAGACAAACTCAATCTCATGTACGTGCACAAGCAAATTCTCTCCCTTCCCAACCATGACTGCGTCCACATATGCAGGTCAGCCAAAGATAATGGAAAGTGTACACATGCACGCACAAGAGGGAGGCACGGACAACATGTTCAAAATACTTGTTGCACACTTTAAAATATAAGAAATCATTGCAAATTCTTTAAGAAATTGGAGCACTATACCATGCAGCAACAGTAACTTTTATAGTGTCTCTTGCACATACAAATATATAACAATGCCTGAATTTATTCTCAAGTCAGAATTATAATGATGCAGAATATGGCTGAATGCTTCATTATGGAGAGAATATTACCTAATTAAAAAAAATGCAACATTTAAAATATAGACATGATTCCAAGATGGTACCTAAATTATCAGATGACAGCAAATAAAATAACTAACTGGGAACCACCTATAATTTTGTAAGCTTTCAAAACAAAGTAGTTTTTGCAGCTTTAATTTCAACTGTCCTTACCTGAATTTAGACATGATAAACAAGTCAACACTAAGTCAAGTAGCAATGTAGCACAGGTGAAACATGAAAAGTATGTACAACACATAAAGCAATATGATGCAATACTAGCAAGTAGATCTAACTCAAGTAACCCAAAGAAAGAGAACACACAAGTCCTCGGGCCTTTACCTCAGAGATGCGGCGCCAAAACGCGCGAATCCTTAGAGCCCCCTAATTGGTTCCTCCTCACCTTGTCTGAGGGGCGGAGATGAGCATGGAGCCCCATGAGGACCCCGGCTCCAAGGGCTTGTGGTTGAATTTTCTCATAGTCATTCGCTTGATCCGAACTCTCCAGATTAACAAAATTGAGACCTGTGACTACATAAAAGATCAAGCAGAAAACAACTGCCTAGATGGATAGCATATTTAAAAATAAAATACAAACAAGAAATAAAGAAAAAAGAAAGAATTAAGTAAACTATAAGCAATTTTGAGCATATGTGATAGTTACTTGAAACATTAGGTTGATCCTTTTTAAAAAGAAATGAGGATGCCAAAATTTTTTAAATGAATTCTTTAGGCTTAAAATTATTTCAAATTGAATTTCTCTATTTTTTAAATGATTCCAAACGGGCTGTGAAAGTTTTCATTTAAAAAACCTGCATACCATGAAGCTCAGATTTTTTATTTTTTTATAATAAATTCATCCGTCTACTCCATATGCATGGTCTTATTTTATAATGGTTATGAGGGTAATAGTTGTTTCATCTAGCTCTCCTTGCACACAATATAAGTTGTCATGTTTAAATTGCTTTAGCTCATATTATATTTGCTGAGGTTAAATTTTCTTGTTAATTTTCTGGATAGATAAGAAGAAAAAAAATTATTATTTTTTTAATTACAATGAAAGTCCTAGCAATTTTCGGTGGAAAGAAAATCTAAACTTTAGTTGTTAGAAAATATTTTTATTCTTTCAAAAAATATCTTTTTTAGAAATTACTAGAAATATATTATAGAAATTTAAATACATAATAAAGTAAAAAAATAAAATAAGATATGAATCAAACCAAGACCGAGGCATGTTAGACACTGCCCTAAGGATCAGATTTTCGTCCCTTTGTGTAGGTTGTTGGCAATCTATCCCCAAGGTGGGTTGAGGCGATCTGTCCCCAAGGCGGCTCAACCCGATCCTTCTACTATGAGCACGATGAAGGTGCAAACCCAATGATTACCTTCAGATGTCCAAGAAAAGATTAATAAAAATTAGAAATAAAATGAAATCAAAAAACTTATAGGGCTACTCAAAACCATTCTTCTCAATCTTGAATCTTTGAGTTCCTCCAATAAAACCTCCTAACGGATCAGCCCATAATGGCCTTAAAGGCCTGATAGCCTAAATCACATGCTTACAAAAAAAACTGTTTGGATTGATAAACGTTGCCCCTCCCAACAATACTTCGTTGTTGCATCAGTAAACATCCGCGAGCGTTTCGCTCGTGGCGTTCCCCTTTTTTTTATTTAAACTTTTTTCAACATATACAATATAATAATTTAATCATTTCCATTATATCATGTATCCTTGGCTTGTTTTATTTTTTCTTCTTTTTAATTTTAGTCTATAGCTTTTCACTCCACACTGATTAGGCTTATGGTGCTCTTAATACTTGAACACTCCAATAATTTTAAATGAAATAGACGTTTTAAATACATATGGGTACCATAAATCATGCAATATAGTTTACTTATTTTTTATTTATTTCTTTATGCTATTTATGTTACCCCGACTGCGTTAAGACTTCTCACTACAAAAAGAATTCTGACATAAATTTTTATATATAAATAAATTGTAAAATTAGTGTTTACATTTTTTAATATATAAATTGGATCGCATTTAAATTATTTTGTTAATTTTAAATTATGTAGACAGTGAGACAATAGAATATAAATAGTTAAATTGGAACAATTTAAGAATAAATTTAATTTTGAATGAAAATTTGAGGACCAAAGTATATTTTAATCTCCGAAATTTCATTAAAAATTTCATTATTATTATTATTATTATTATTATTATATATCCAGAAGCCAGGCTCCGTCACGGCCGATGATGCTGATAAGCCGAGCTCCCAACGGGGCTCTCTCCGCGAGGAGATGCCCCTCCTCTTCCTCTCCCCTCCTTCCCTTCTCCAAGTCCAAACCTCCTCTCTCTCCAAATCCCGCTCCCGCTTCCCACCCGGGAACCCTAGACAACGGCGCCCACTCCACCTTTCCCTCTCCCCCGCCGACGGCTCCGGCGACCCCGGCCCCCCCGCCCGCCCCCTCTCCTCCCCCTCCTTCCCCGCCCCGCCGGAGGACGGGACCGTCTCCGTTGGTGACGACGGCGTCCCCCTCGAAGGCGTCATCCAGTTCGAGAAGCCCGCTGCTCCCAACAAGCTCGTCTCTTGGGCGTACGTTTTATCGCCCCGCAAAAAAAAAAACCCAATCGTTCGTCCATTTTTGCTTCCTATTTCGTTGTTATTTTTTAGTCATGGACTTTGGATTTCAGGCAGGTGGGTCTTTTGGCCGGAGGGGATGTGCTGTGCCTTCTCATCTTCTCGGCAGTTGGGAGGTTCAGCCACGGACTCCCTGTTCTTGATGCGGAGACCTTGAGGACTGCCGACCCTTTCGTTGCTGGTGAGAGATTTCTCGTCTTTGTTTCATTTGGGAAATTGGGATTGGTGGATTTGGTGGACTGGTCTTCTTCCTGAGGCTGTTTGGAGTGTTGTCTTTGCAGGGTGGATATTGAGCGCCTACTTTCTTGGAGCTTATGGGGACGATGGAAGGGGACTCAATGGTTCGGGAAAAGCTATTGCTGCTGCTGCGAAGTCTTGGGCAGTGGGAATACCGGTAAGCATTAATTTATTTGAGAAAGTTTTTTTGACTTGATGATGGACATGAACTTTAAACCTTCAATTCTCCTGTATTTTTAATGAAAGATTTAAGATCACCAAGATAACTATGCTGCTGAATCTCCTAGCCTTTGCACTGTTGCACACAAGAATTCCATTATATCTAGTTACATTAATTCTTTTCGGTGCCATGTGAAATTGCTTAGCTGCCTGTCTTGCTAACTGCCAGTGAGAAGCCTTATCTGTCTGGTAGTTTGCAATTTTGGAACTTCATAACATCTTCTGCTCTGCAATGACCACAACACTACTTGAACTATCAGAATGCTTAGTAGTGATGTCATGGTGGATTTATTTCATTGGAAGCATGCATGAATAACATACAATCATGAAAAAATTGTAAATCTTCCCCCCTTTTTTCCGCTGTTGTATGTACCTAATTGCGTTGGTCTTAGAGAGAAGCTTCACATTGTCATGGCATATTAGGAAGGAAGATGCAACTCTTTGTCTTTGTAGTTACATCATCTTTGTAGAAGCAAATTGTTGGCAGAGTTCCTCTATTGAGAGTTGTCTGTCTGGTCCTGTATTTCTCCGTTAGCCATATTTGTGTAGATCACTTTCATAACCAATAAGTATTAGAAAAGAGGCAACTATTTGTTCATGCTTTCTCAACTTTCTCCAATGCCTTTTCTAGTGACTCCTTGCAAGTGTTGCTTGACAACCATTCATTATGCATTCTTACTGATATAATTTCAATGCCAGTTAGGACTTGTCATCAGGACGGCATCTTCAGGACACATTCCACCAACTGCATTCATGTTGATAGCTATGGGAAGTACTGGTATCTTGCTGATTGCATGGCGAGCCCTGGTTAGCAATCTCCTTTCCAATAGACAAAGCAAGCAAAATGATGTATACAGGCATGGGAGCCCATTTGAACTCTTTGAGGTAATAAACATGGCATTATCCAAATGCCTTTTTTCCTGCACTGTAAATTGTATTTAGCAATTCCCGGATGATGATAAGTTAGCTTCAGTTGATATCAAAATTGCTCTTGACTTTATATTTGAATGTTGACTTAGTCCTGAATAGAGCAGATTGGAGGAAGCAGATTCATGTAGCCGACCCCATGTAGTTGGGAAAAGGCTTAGATGAGTTGAGTTGAGTTGAGTTGTACTGGAAATGCCTGAGCCTCAGCAAATTTGATTTCAACTCAGTGCCTGGTCATGAGAGATGTGGTTCAGTTAGTGAAATGCATGAGATTCAAGGGCCAATCTTATAAAGTAATAAAAGGTTAATATAGTTATATGGACCTATATTTTGACTCATAGAGAGAGTTTCTGCCATGCCATTTAGAAAAAAAAGTATTCCTGTGATATGTGGTAAAATCAATACACAGGTCTAAAATTAGTACTTTAAATTTCAAACAGCTATTAGGCATTACATCAATTGGAGATCTATTGGTAGACAACCAGATTTATTTGGTATTACATGTGCATCAAATATATGAAATGACCTCGTAAGGGATGGACTCAAAGACATGAATGGATGTTTTCCAAAATGTTGAGACTGAAAAAGCATTATGTATGGTAGAGAATTAAACCCCAAATGTTTGGATATGGTATGTTGGTCACAGTGATTTGTAAAATTTGGTACTCTAGAAAAAACCAAAGCAACCTCCTCTAAGGAGTTATTAGTTTTTTTTTGTAAATGGTTCTCCCTTTTTCTCTTCACTTATAAGCTGTTTTGGATTTTATGTTAGAATTATGCCTATGATGTTCCTAATATCATTCCAATTGCTGCATCGGTTGCTCTTAAGCACCATGATTACACGTACTTCAACAGTTCCTCTAAGTAAGAAGTTTTCTCCCATGCCAACCAACAGCATTAACATTGAAAAATGCGTATTACCAATTGTCGAAATAGGATTAAACCTAGTTTGTCAAATTCCAATGGACAGTGTGATTATCTCTAGACTTTCTCTTTCAAAAAACACATTGAATTAACTCAATGGATTTCTGTGGATCACATGATGGTGAAGTAATCAAGATCCAGATCCTCTCTTTCAACATAACCAACAGAAGAATTATACCCTAGTTGCAACATGCCTACATCAGGACAAGCATGTTTATTATCTCACTGCCATCATAGCCTATATCATCCCAAGGCAAAAAAAAGGAAAAAAAAAAAGGAAACTAGGTTCGCTACATAGCCTATATCATCCCAGTAGTGATCAATACATATGGTACCTGTTAGGGAGAATACATGGAACTTCTAAGAGAGTTTTGCATGCAAACCAACACTATAGTACTACAAAGTGAATCCCTATTGCCATGCTAGGTACACTTCTTTTCCCCCTTTTTTCTTTTTTCACTCATTTGAATCGGCGGTGCTTGCTAATGTTGTGGTATATACTGTATTGATGGGTGACCAGTATCCATGCCTTGATTTTTAAACCCTTGTAAAAGATCACCACCAACCCTCTCATTTATGTTCATTTTTGGCATAATATTATTTATTTTCACTTCTGTTACCATTGTTATTTTAGCAACTACAATAATTGCATGTGGTCCTTTTGTTCCAAATTTATCTGTTTTAGTTCGTTCACTCGGTTTGTATCTTGCACTTCTTGTTCATATTTGGCTTTTAATAAACCTCATAAAGAAGAATATATGATTTCACATTTTTCATGCAAGTATTTTCTCTCTATATGAATTGGTACATTGATTCTATTCCTCCATACTCATGCATTCTCTTCAATATCTAAATAAGTAAACAAATTTGGCATTGTTTTTCTTAAAGTTTTGGTCTTTGATATGTGCATTTTATTTCTGAAAGTGCATATTTTGCTAGTACAATGGATGGATGATATATGTGCTTAGCCATTTTGGCAAATGTAGTATTTCATAATGTATTAGGAGGGAGTTTAACCACACAACATAAGTTACTAATTTTAGATGTATACTAGGAGGGAAGTCGTGCTACACAGCTGGAAAAAGTGGTCCCAAGATGGTTTCACTTTAAATCCCAGTTTTGCCTCTTCAACTTTCCTATTTTTTCACTTAGGACACGTGTTTGGTAGGGAACCACCCGGAGGGTTTTGCTTTAGAGTAGAGTATAATGATAAGTGCAAGAAAAAAAAGGAAAGAAATTAATAAATATCCACATATAGGATGGTAGAATTTAAAAGAAAAAATGTTATTAGCTTTTAGGGGTAAATTTTTAAAGGAGGAAACTTAAAATTTAAGGAGTAAACTGAACGGAATGCGGGGTTAAATGGCCAATTGTATTAGGAGGGTACCTAAAGATATTTTAGGAGAGATGAGGAGAGAAAGTTGTGCACAAAAAGCAATCTGATTGTAGAAATAAGGTCCAGGGGAAAATGAAAACAAAACAAAGTTGCTTTAAACAATGGCAAAAAATAAACGATGTTGAGGAATTCGAAGGTGAGAAAGAAATTCACAAAATAATTAAGCTAGAGAAAGGAAAAATAAAGATATTGATCGGTTAGAAGTACCAAAAAGTGGGGATAATACAGTATTAATATAAGATAAAGAAATGAAAGAAAGATGGAGATATTGTTTTGAAAAGTTGTTAAACGAGAATTTTACTCAAGAAATTTCTGTTGAAAAAGCACTATCAAGGTGGAGTCAAAGTTCTATTCAATGATTCATAAAAATGAAGTGGACATAGCTTTGAAAAGAATCAAAAAGATAAGGTATTAGGGCCAGATGAAAAGAGGTTTAGAAAATTATGGGAGACATTGGATTAAATCAGCATACTAAATTATTAATGAAAGTGAAAATTGACAAAATATTAGATGACTGGAGGAATTTTGTAGTACCTGTGTATAAAAATAGAGTGATGTATAAAATTATTCTAATTATCAAAGAATTAAACTTATATAAGTCATGAAGTTATGAAGAAGGGTAATTAAAAAAGATTAAAAAGATAACAATCATTGCAAATGGCCTATCTAGATTTATATCTAAGAGATTAGCAATGGAAGCTATCTTTTTACTTAGATAATTTATAAAAAGATACAGAGAAAAAGGAAAAAAGATCTATGTATGGTCTTTATTGATTTAAAGAAAGCTTATGGTAGAACGTAAAAAGAAATAATTTGATGGTCTTTAAGAAGGGTGTATCTATATAGTATATTAAAATAATTGAGGACTTATATGTTCGAGGATTGAAACTTTTAGGAGTTGTGATGCAACAAATGGTTTTCATATCATAATAGGCTTATATCAAGGATCAACACTAAGTTCTTATTAATTATGGATAATATCTTATCTAATATTTAGAAAAATATACCATGTTACGGACAATTAATGTTGTTTGATGAAAGAAAATTAAATTAAATACTAAATTAGAATTATGGAGGAAAGTTTTAGAGACAAGCAGTAGAATAAAGACAAAATATATGGTATACAAATTTAATGAGAATAGTAATGAAGACATAATATCAACCAAGATTGTGGACATTAGATACCACTGAGTGATTAATTTCATTATTTAGGATTTATTATATAAAATAATGAGGAGATTGATGAAGATACATGTGATATAATTAGAGCTAGTTGGATGAAGTAAGGAGGTGTATCTGGAATATTATGTGATAAATGAATGCTTTGGAGACTCAAGAAAAACAAATTATAGAGCAATAGTAAGGCTTGCAATGGCATGCGACTAAGAGTGCTAGGCAATAATGAAATTGCATGAAAATAAATTATTGTGATACAAATGAGAATGTTAAGGTGCATGTATAGTAAAACTAAGAAGAATATAATAAGAAATGAATATATTGCAGGTTCTGTGGGAGTTATATAAATCAAGGATAAAGTGATGGAAAATGAATTAAGATGGTATTGATATGTACAACAAAATTTGAGGGGGCTGTACTTTAGTTTGTATTGAAGGTTGTGAGAAAAAAGAAATAGTTATGGATTAACATGGATGGTGGATGTGAGTGAGAATACGAAGAAACTTGGAATAACATAAGAGGTGTCTTTAGATAGAAATAGTTGGCGAATGAGAATCCATAAAATTAACTCTAAATATGTAAGAAGAGGCTAAATAATTGTGATTGTGATATCATAGATGATTCTGTAGACAGAAAACTCCTACAATCAAATTGGCAAATTATCGATATAAGCCACAAGATACTTTAAAACTAGTTGAACTATATTGGTTGGTTTTTCAGGACCATTGTCTATTGAAAAAAAAGACACCTTTTTACCCTTTTTAAATCACATTTTAATCACTTCAATGTTGACTTAATTTTTGAATATAGAGATGCAAACTTGGAGGAGAAACCAATATTCCATGATCCTTCCATTGACTTAAAGTGATTCAAGGTGAAGGAGAGGGAAAAGAGAAACAAGAAGGGAGGGTGGATGGCAGCCAAAATAAGATTGTGCTATCTCTTATACAATTTTTGTAGTTTTTTCCTTTGAATCAAACTCTTGCTCGTTTGGTGAATCTGTAGTGGTAATTATTTTTGGTGTGTTAAGTAAGGAAAGCGTCTTGAAGAAAATGTTGGTGAATCTGTAGTGGAAGTTGTTTTTGGTGTGAAGTAAGGGAAGCATCGTGAAGAAAATGTTGCTTGTATTAGGTTAGTCTCACATGCTTTATTCTGTATTGATACATTTCAACTCCCTTATGCGGTGACATTTTGCCAGACTACTAGCATTTATTAGTCAATATGGCCAGATACTTGCGACTAGCACATGTTCTCCTCATCCTTGCAACCTCTCAGATATTCTAGCGTTCAGGTTATTCTTTACTTGCTGAACTGGAAGAAGTAGATAAATGTTTCAGCCTTTGACTTGATATAGTGTTCTCTTCAACTTGTGATCCCTCTTTTATCCATCCTTACACGTATTTTATGCCTTCATTTTTTTCAAGGCACATGCAACCTGCTGCATTTTTTAACCTTGCTTCTAGTATCTCACAAGCTCTGCTCACATCTGCATGCAAATTTCATGGCTTTAAATGCCAATTGAATATGGCATATGTGAGGACATCCAACTATTTGAAATGGATTTTAAAAAAATCAAGTTAAATTGTTATAATTTGAACTTCATTAAGGTATATCTTAGTTCCTAGCAAGTAGATTTTAATGCTCATTAATTGGAGTTGCACGTCATTAAGCTTGGCTGATTGCATCTCTCATCAGATGAACACCACAAACCTTTTTTAGCCAATGCACTAAACATGATCATCAATCATGTGAACAATATTTTTGATATGAATACATTCAGCAGACATTTTCTTTCTCTAGTGCACGCTGTAGAAATGGCGAGAATCAACTAATGTTTTGTTAATATTTATGAGGCTTCATATTCGATAACTCATATGCTTTCTCCATAATTAAATATCCTTAGGACAGATATTTCATTCTAAAAGGGGATTATGATAACCAGTCATGCTTAGAAGCAGAGAAATATGCCGACCAACTTTAGTTCTGTGCAGGGAATTGAGCTCCCCCCCCCTTTCTTTTATTTCTTTGTCTTCTTCCTTGATATTATTTCAAATTTAGGAAGTTTAGTTGTTCCACTTGAGGCTTACAGGGTCGTGTTTAGGCAGCCTGAGAGAAAACAATGTCATATAAAATGTATATCCTCCTATGCATTACAGCTAATTTTCTCTTTCTGGATTATTAGACCTCAAAGTTTAGGGAGGGACAGAAACATGATAGTCTTTTCCGGTTGTTCACTTACTTTGACTACGAACTCTGGAAAAGAAAAATAGTAACAAATGCTGTCATCCTTTGATATTTTATTGACTAGGAACTCTGGAAAAGAAAAATAGTAATAAAAGCTGTCATCCTTTGATATTTTATTGACTAGGAACTCTGGAAAAGAAAGTGGTAATGAATGTTATCATCCTTTGATATTTTTATCTTCTATGGACTTTCATGTTACAATAACTGAAGGAGGAAGGTTCCATCGCTCTTGTTTGGGCTACACATTTAAATCACCTTTAGAAAATTCCCATCAAAATTGCAATTTTTTTTTTTTGTATAGAATTAAAATTGAAAGTTATTGAAATGATTTTTTTTACCCTTTGCAGTTGCTTACATCGTTGGTTCGGAGGTGGTGATTTTGAGACGTCTCATCAATGCCCAAGCTGCAGTTTCTATTTTTTCCTTCCTACCCACTAGTCCCATAAGTCATTGTTTGGCATTTACATATTATAGCAGCAGAATATCCTGGTTTTACAATGAAATTACATATTCTTTAATGAAGGGGGGAGTATCTGTTTGTTGCCTCAGCCATTTTTTTGGTTCAAATGTTCTGCAATACCTTTTATTACTAATTTTTTATAAACCAATACACAGCATCTATCAATACTTAGGAACCAAATCAGTTCCACTGTTAAAAAAAAAAAAAAGAATCTTTGTTATATACAAACTCATAGTATTTTTTGTGCTTTAATATCAATATCAGATGTGTGTTCGTGTTTATGTACTTACGCATGCTATGTCTTCTGTAAAACACGATCTGAGGGAGGACCTACCCGTAGTCTGAGTATAGCTCACGTTCTCCATGCCATGATTTTCAGACGCAAGGCTGTGAAGCATGCAAGCTTGCAAGCATTGTGGAAGGTTTCATTTGGCTTCAGGGTAAGCGGAATACTATGCACGCTTAAAGATAGGTAAGTAAATGGCATTTCCAGTTGGTGGTGAATAAATATTGTGGTCTGGAGAACAATCATCATATGGTTTTGAGGTTGAAAAAACAAGGGTTTTATGCTATTCACATCTAGGGCTGATGGAAAGCAAAGTATAGCCAAGGCAATGGTCGGCAAAAGACAATAACAGACAGGTTTTCTGACAGGTCTGAAACATTCAAAGTTCAAGCTGAAACATTCAAATATCAAGAATGTGGCTCGGTTGGTATATCCAAGGTTGCTGAAAAATATAAATGCTGAAGTCATTTGCTAGATACATTTGGCGAGAGACATCTTGTTGTGTGCGTGAGAGAGATTTATCTCATTCTACAAATTTTGCAAGAGGAGGCTGATTTGGAATGCAACTTCCCAAGTTTAACTTTCAGGAATGATCTGCTCGTGGTCAAAAATTCTGAATTTATAAAAAATAATGGAGAATAGTTAAAAATTATTGATGCCTTTATGTTAAAAATTATTGATCCTTTTATATATAGACATGAGAAAACAAGTATAAGAGATGCTACCCATATCCGTGTCTTTGTACTATGATTGTCAAGGTGGGCAAAAGATTTGGCATGAAAGATAAAAAAAAAAAAAAAAAAAATTGATTCCAAGGCATCCAAATTATGAAATTGGCATTAATTGGATCCATATAAAGTAATATGGTAAAAGCATATGAAAAAATTTTCTGTTTCATTTGGGTGATTTTTCACTGATACGTCAAGCCAAAGTTCTGGATGTCTGTTAAATGATTTCTCAAGGATAAGCAAGGGCAACATGATGATCCATCTGCCTTCTCCTAGAGACTCGATGCAAGTGCTGATCTTGTGGCTATGGCAATAAATTAAATAACTCCATCCTTTCGGAGGAAAGATAAAGGTAAGCATTTCCTAAACAAATTAAGAACATATTTCTCACAGAACATGTACTAGATGACCAATGCGCATCTACGTGGAGAGTCACAATAAGTCAATAACTCGATCCGTACCTTCAAGACAAACTGATCTATTAAAGAGAAAAAGCTGCTAATATAAAAAAGTAACAGTAGTAGATTGCTGCCAATCTGGTAACTTGTTTTGAAAAAAAAAAAAAGATAAATATTGTATTTGGCTGTATTTAAAGAGCAGGTGCTATTGGATTTAGAGATGGCAACGGCGCCTCTATCGGGAAAATCTTCGCAGATACTGTTGGATTTAGGGATGTCTACCGGTCCCGTCTTTTCGGATAAACCTTTTCGCTTTCTACGCTATTACAGTTAACGAGGTTATTTATATAAAAAAATAAAATTTTATTAAATTTAAATTTATAATTTATTAAATTTTTAAAAATACTAATGTTAAAAAAAATATTAATAAAAAATAATTGATTGTGAAAAATAAAATAAAATTTTTAATATATATATATATTATATATATATATTATAATTTTAATTTATATATTATATTAAAACTCGTTCTCGATCATTTGTCCATTCAGTTAAATGAATAATTTCCGTATCGGCCGTTTAAATGAATAAGTTTCGTAACAATTGGAGTTACCTGAGTAATCAGGATTCGTAATCTATAAAAGATAAAGAACGAAAATCTAAGGATGTATAATTAAATCTATACAAGATAAAGAATCAAAATTTTTAACTCATCTCATCCTTTTTCTAACTGCATCGGATCGGCAAAAAAAAAAAAAATCTAAAAAGAAATCTCATGGATGCTAAAGAGAGAGAAAAAAAAAAAAGCTGAGAAAATCTAGGGATTGATAATATCATGGATGCTCTTCCTCTTGGATTCTTTCCGTTGATTCCGTTGCTCCATACGAAGGAAGAACTTTTGAGCATGACTAGCCACTTGGGTTGACGTTCTCGTTTGGACTGCATATCTTGATATGTTCTTCCAATCTCCTTTCCCATATTGGTTGAGTCCTTTTAAGAATGATCTACAACAACATAAATTTTTCATAAACAAACAAACAACATGAATATTTTAGAAATCACTTTTGAATCTGACGTCTTAAACTATAATATAATATATATATACGTACATGTGTTCTTCCTTGGTCCATGGCACAGCCTTTCTCTTCTTGGTCCATGACACGACCTCGTGCTCTCTTCTCTCTTGGCTCTGCTGTCGCGATTGCGATCCGAGAAAGATCGGTAGGCCACCACCAGAGCTGTCACCTACTACTTCTCGTTCCTCCTCCTCCTCTACCAGTACTGCTTCGTCTCTATAAACTGGCGGCTCTACCATTCCGGATTCGATCAACCGCAAGTCTTGGAGCAATGCTTTGTAGTGATTGGCCACCTGACTTGGACTCTTCCCCGGGACGCGGGCTGTGATCAACGACAATCGATCGGGCGTTCCTTCTGGGAACTCAGCGAGAGCAACTTCGAAGGCTTTGTTCTCCAACCAGCTCCATTCGCCCTCGTTAGCCATCTTAATTGCCCAACGATGATGGATATCCTGAGAAACCAAAAGAGAATCCATGATCAGTACTGAAATAACAAAAGAGAATCCATGATCAGTACTGAATAACAAACAAAAAAAAAAAAAAAAAAAAAACTAGCTTTGAAAAAAGAGTCTGATCACGTCCGAACGTACCGTCGAGCGAAACCAACCAACCTATTGAGAGCGCTTGCTTGCTTGCTTGCTTGCGAAGGCATGCAACTCAACTCAACGAACGATATGTTTGATCCGTTCGTTTGATTGGTATATAACTTTTTTCCACCGCCTTTGATTCACTTATCAAAAAAACCGTAAAAAAAAAAATTTAAAAAAAATGGCGTCAGGTTCTTTATAAAAGATGACAAATTAGCTCGAGTTGGCTAGAAATATAATTTTCTCTATTTGGCTGTTTATCTAATCGATGCCGTTTTTAACACACATTTAACCGTTAAATGGGTGAACGGTCAACGATGGATTCTTCACCTCATCACCGTTTAAATTTTAATATATATATATATATATATATATATATATATATATAAGAATTTAAAATAAATATAATATATATACTAAAAAAATTCTAATAAAATATGTTTGAATCTCTATGTCTTTTCTCTTCTTTCACACAGCCATACATCAAAGCCATAATCCTAGCAAACCAATCCTTCTTTTCATATTAATATTTTTTTAAGCTTTTAATAAAATAATTTTATTTTTTAATGTAAACGATTAAATGGGTACCCATTGAGTATCCGTTTATCTGACTGGGTATTTCGGTCTTTCCGTCCGATTAACTATAACAACTTAATGGGACAAGAAACAAAAAAATTTTCCTCAATAGGGACAGAGACCGATAGCGTCGCCGGCCGTTGTCATCCCTAGAGTTGCCTTAAGTATAATGTTGCTTCTAAGATAGCTTCTTATCACATGTGGACGCCATGGCAGAGCGTTTTGGAGATTGGTTTCATCTTTTTCTTTATCACATGTGGACGTCATGGCGGAGCGTTTTGGAGATTGGTTTGAGAGCTACTCGTTCTTTTTTTTTTTTTTTTCCGTTGCATATTTAGAGAGAGAGAGAGGACTTAAGAATTTTTTCTTCCAAAGCTTCTTCTTTACAAGCTATTTCTAGAAAAATCTTGTACACCTTTGAATCTTGGAAAACACTTTGTACACCGGCCCCGGTGCAGCAACGCTGACGTGGGCTGCATCGCGTCTTTCGATTGGTCCACGTGGATCCGACGTGGATGACCTGACAATGGCTGGGCTTTGACGTAACGTTCTGAACGTGATAGACATTTAATGCTGTTCGCTTTTTTTTAAACTTTGCGTGCAGACGAAAATGCCCTTTCGCTCCTTCATGGCGCCATTTTATCTGTCATCTGTGCAAGAAGAACTCTGTTTCTTCCCCGGTAGAATACTTCAGCTTCGAGGCTAGTCGATACCTGGATAGGAGTCAGGAGTTGTGTAAAAAAACTTTAAAATAAATATAATATACTAAAAAATTCTAATAAAATAGGTTTGAATCTCTATGTCTTTTCTCTTCTTTCACACAGCCATACATCAAAGCCATAATCCTAGCAAATCGATCCTTCTTTTATATTAGTATTTTTTTAAGTTTATATATATATATATATATATATATATATAGACTAAGGGAAAATAGAAAAGAGAAGTAAGAAAATCCAAATCCTAAAAACTCTATTCAATTGTTAAAGATTTTATTGCTGCAAGTGCTTGGAGTTGGAAGTATGTCTCTTGGGAGTCTGTCTCAACAAGTTACAGTGAAATCTACTGGTAGTAAAAGATTTATTTAATAATTTATTATTATTATTTTTATTTGGACATCTGAAGTATCATTGGGTTTGCACCTCCATCCGATCGTGCTCGCGGTAAGAGGATCGGATCGAGCTGGATTATTGTACCTTGGGGACAAATTGCCAATAACTCGCATGAGGAGGTGAAAACTTGTTCTTAAGGCAGTGTCTAACATGCCTTAACCAGTTTGATTCTTTTTAACTTTAATTTATATTTTAAATTTAAATTTTAAATTAATTTTTTAGTATTTTTTTAATTTTTTTTTTTTTTTTGTAAAACCAAAAACAATTTTCTAACACAATATGCATAGCATTTGGTCTAACTTCATCATCACCCATGGCAATGATTGGCACCCAAGTCTACTAAAGCGTTTGCAGAGACAAGTCAATCTAATGGCACCAAGTACAGTAAGATTTTGGATGTGGTGGAGCCACGCTGATCATTTTTCATTTAAAAATTGATACAAGAAAATTGCTTTCCGTGCTTGTCCTCTTTGTTTTAAAATCTTAGTCGCAGCAGTTTTCTTCGCTCACTTTTATTTATTTATTTTTAAAAAAAAAAGAGGAAAGAAGATCCCATGAATTCATCACAATAAAAAATTTACAAGATTAGAAGGTTGAATGTGATAGCATATAAAAAAAGATTATAAAGCGTCCGACGAGAATTCCTTATTTTGATAGAATAAAAGTTATCTAGTAAACTAAGGCTATATTTGAAATAGGGGATAAGAGATGATATCTTTCTTATTCTTAAGGTAGTGTTTGATAGAAAAAATATTATCCATGAATAAGTGTACGGGATATAGAGTTTATCCCCTGGCTATCCCTAGGGATATCCTCTGGCTATCCCATTGATCATATTAAATGTAAAAAGGTAAATCCATAGGATAACTTTTTTTTATTCTTATTTGGAGGGATAACCAGCTATTTCTGCATTTTCTAGGGAATAAATTGAGGGGATAACCATGGTTAACCATGATTAACCATGGATTATCTCTTTGGTTAACTTTATTCCCTGCTATCCTTTATAGTTATGATTTTTGGGAATAAGAGGAAATATCCCCATGAATATCCCCTTTTATTTCCTATTTCAAACACTACTTTAAAAGCTATAACTACAAAGGATAAGTCTGAAAAAAAGTTAATCAAAGGGAATAACCCATGTTTAACCATGAATTATCCTTTGAACTTATTCCTAGGGAATTTAGAGATAGCTTTGGTAAAATTATTATTTAAAAAAAAGGTCATTATTTTCTTAGCTATCTCCTGGATAAATGCTATCCTCAGGATAGCATTTAGGAATCAAACACTACCTAAAGGTTTAGAATAACATTACTTAGAACTAGTTAATCCTAACTTTTTTCTTCATTTATGTAGAACTTTATTTTTTTCTCCCTCAAATCCGATCATGAACTAGTGATGGTGGAAGAAGGCTGTCTTAGATAGTCTTTCAAGATCAGTCAAGAGAATGTACATCCAGTAAACAAGTGGTTTATTGATTCATGAGCAGATCTGCGTAGCACACAACACTGTAATCCTTTTTGGCCAAACCATCTTTGGTATGTAAAAACTTACATACCAAAGATGGTTTGTGATATGGCGGCGGTTCCAAGTTGCACATCGTAGGGTATTCATCATTCCAAAAGCCAACCCCACAGTCCCCCATGCACATGTCTGCCTTCAGCCTTTACTTTCCAACTGGTTGTGTGGAGGAGGGCCTGTCCTTGCCCACTAGCTTGGATAGAAGAATTCATGTATGTTCGCATGTGTGCTATGAGGAGAGAGGCCTTGGGACCAGCATACGGTGAGCTCCATTAATCTAAAACCAGAGGTTTTAAAATGATGCACTTGTCCCCCCTTTTCACACATCATTCTATCTTTTATCTTGACCATAGGAGGTCCACCTCCCTTTTTTTTCTATCTTGGAGGCCTGTGGTCCACATAATCAACCCCAAGGTAATCATGTGGAGGCCAGCATTGAAAGAACACAAGGTTTACTTGGTTGGTGGATCAAGAACATAGATTCAAGCTGATTTCCAATTCATTTGCCAAGTGGGCTGCATTGATCTCATAATTTTGATCTTTGAAATCAATGGAGTGATGGCTGGGTTTAAATCTTTGCTACTGCAGATCTATAACTGCATTTCATTTGCCTGGTAGATTGTTAAATCATCATACACCAAGTGCTAATTACACTGAGAGTCTTGTGCCAACTAAGGTAGTATTTGATAGCCCAAAAGCTATCCCTGGATAAATGTATGGGATAGCATTTATCCAGGGAATAGCTGAGGGAATAAGCACATTTTTAAAATTATAAGTCTGCCATCAAGGGATAACTTTAGTTATTCATGGGTTCCCTAGGAAATAAGTTCAGGGGATAACCCATGGTTAAACATGGGTTATCCCCTCTGGTTAAACTTTTTTAGATCTATCCCCTTTAGCTATAGCATTTGAAAATAAGAGGGAATATCCAGGGAATATCCTTCCTTATCCTCCATATCAAATACTGCCTAATTATGTTAGCTTTATGGGTCCTCATATATCAATCCTTTAACTTTTTTGTGTTTTATCTTACATTTGCCGGATAATTCTTCCATTTAGAAGATTCACATTTGTCAAATAATTCCAATTTTATCTTACAATAAAATTTGCAAGCTGTTTTCATTTATTCATAAATCTTGGAGGGAGTTCTTTTCCTTCCTTTCAAAAGAGCCTTCAATTAGTCCTAACTTTCAAACATGCAGGATTTATTACATCAGACAAGTGGTCAAACAGAGACTGCTAATTAAATCTACAAGATGGGTCAATATTTTGTGACCTATAAGGCAACCTACTTTGCAAAATGGATCATATGCAAGCTAGTATGCTTCTTAACCAATGTGGCATGGGCTTATCCTTTAAGCCAAGCACATGGATTAATATCTAGGTTAAAGGCTATCCCACATACTCAAAGACTATAGGTATTTTATTTTATTACATCATTTATAACCCAACCAAGGCTAGCTATTGTATTTCTTTAAAAATATGCTCCCTACCTTAGCTAAGGATATATAGCAATGGAGGTGAAGAAACCCAATCTCCATAATAAAAAACTACACCAATGGGGATGAATTTGAAGAAATTAAATAACAATGAAAGTAGGGACCAATAGAGAGAACTTTAGAAATCCATCCATTTTTAAAAGTGGGAGTGGAGATTGAAGTCTTCATCCTCAAACCACATTCACGAAATCGGGTCATTTTCTCTAAGATAAATGATATGTTAAATTTATATATTTACTTCAAATTATACTATATTTGATTATATACATGATAATAAATGTAATTATGCAAATTTGGACCTTTTATTGCACTGTAAATGCTAGTTTTAGGCTCTAAAATTTAGGCTTCTTAAATATCTATTAGTTTTTAATAAATTTTAGATTTTAAATATTTTTTTAATAGAATTGTATCTAAGGCATGAAAAATTATATATAAAAGTAGGGCTAGAGAATATTTCTCACTTCAAATTTAATCTATTGCCATCCCTAACCCCAGCATCAAGGCGCCATCAATATCGGCGCTCTTTCCTTGATGTTGGGAAAACATTTAAAACACAAATAATAAGAAGAATCATTCCACTAAACAAATCAAGGCTTCGTAGGTAGCACCTAGCTATCAAAGAGCCTGAAGTCATCAAGAAGGGAACAAAAGAGAAGTCCTGGCAGTGAGATTGGGGGAAACCCAATGGATGATGCAACACTTATTTTACACATTCCTAGGAAGACATCAAGATGCCACCCACGCATCATGCTTAGGAAAAACTAAGGGAATAATCTATCATATCTTATATCCAATAAATCTTTAACCACCACCCTAATTTTATATCCATTATGAAAGGTTGTTTCTCATTAACCAAGAACTTATGCGTGCTGTGGCTCACATGCTAAGGGTGGAAATCTTGATTAGTTAAATGATTAATAACGATTCCATGTTGAATGTAAAAGAATGAAAGCAATTGCCTCATGTTCTGAGAGTTGGGATTCGTGCAATAAACAACCAAGATATATAACCAATCCAAATATAAACATGGAAAAGATTGTTAAGCAAGTTATTATTAACTAGTAATATGAACACCGTATCACTGGACCACATGCAGTTTCTTATTTTAATTAGCTCTAGATCCAAATCCCATAAGAGCATCAGAACAGAAGAAAAAAAAAAAGAAAAAGAAAACAAGCACAAGAAGAGACTATGTGGTGCAGCAAAGATGTCGACATTCCTGCTAAGAGAAAGGAATAGATTTGATAGCAGACAAAGCAAACATCAATTGCTCAGTTCATCTTGTCTCAGTCTTTACAGAAGCTTCCCCCATGAATGCAAATTTCGATACCTTTTGAGTCTTTCTAATAACCTTAAGAAAGGTCTATTCCATAAGGCTGTACATCCTTTGTTTCACCCAAAAACTCTGGACTCGTATTAAGAATTAGGAACTTCATGGGTCTGTCATGGAGGCAGTTTAAGCACTTCTTCTTCTTCTTCTTCTTCTTTGCATTTTTTTGCTTTGATCTACTCCAATGGGTGCTTCATCTGCTTTTGATGGACCTAATACAACATGGATTCTAGTACTCAAGACAGTTATTCAAGCTAGCACACAGTACAAGTATGCTTAATATGATCTTGTGCAATGTCCCAAAGATATCCATATATTTTTATGTTTTAAATTGTTCGAAACAACTAAGGAGGATTTAGTATTTGATCTAATGTCCAAGTTATTCTTCTGGTTTATATTGCAGCAAGCTCAAATTGTGGCTTGGATTTGTATGTTGTCTTTGACCGCTGGTCACGAAAGCATGAAAAATAAGGACCCCTCCCTCTTTTTCTCTGGTGTTCTCTTTACATTCTTTCTGTATTTGTGGATTGGGCTGGAAAGGCCCTCATTTCAGAGATACTTGCACATTTTTTTGGGATCCTTCAAGATTATTTCTTCAAATCAAACTAGACATGGCATATTTTTGAATCCAATTGATGTAAAAATGAGCATGTTGATTCTTTATTTTGGGCAATTGATCAGATTTGCTTTTTTTTTTTGGCCAAATTGATTATTGACCAAACAATGATCATCTTATCCTTTTCAAGTAGCATGATATTGCAAATTGGTGATGATCTTCATTCTAGCATGTAAGTTGGCAACTTGATTATGAGATATCTAATAGATATTGTTGATATAGTCTCAGGTCATCCATACGTCGATGCATGCTAATTTCCATCTTAGTTGATGTTTATCTGTGTCCTTACATTGGGCAGCTAGTATTTCTTCTGGATTGCCTTTATGCAGATCCAGATAACAAGGTGGTGATGTGTGTTATCATCCATGCTTCTTTCTGTCTGCATGACCATTTGAATGCAAGCTCTCATACCCCGTGCCCTAACCTTTTCAGCCATATGATGTTTTGGGCCCCTATCATGGTTTGTGTAGGAAAATTCTTTGTTCACTGTGCACAGTGCAGAAAGGGGTGCACCACGCATAGTGATTGATTCGCACCACGCATGATAATTTGTTCGCACCGCGTGTTGCATTCCATCAAACATGAGAAAGAATATTTTTGTCCTCGGCACATGCGCATGGACTAATTACTGTGCGCGGTGCACGCTTCCTACATTGTGCGCGGTGCACAAAGACTTTTCCTTATGTGTACCATTTCCAATCTAGACATTATTGTTCCATGCTTATGTTTTCTGAATAATATGCATTGCTAAGGAAAAAACTTAAGATAGTGATGCCATCTAGATTTTCCTCATCCTAGTTTCCCCCCCCCCCCCCCAAATTTCTGCAATAAGCCAAATTAGTTTCAAGATTTGACTCTCTCAGGAAGGCATCTAAGAACTATATAATTGCTGTCATGATATGGCCAATGGCCTGCAGCAAGTCTATTGTGCTTACAGTTCTCTATGTTCAAGATCCTATATCATTCACATCTGATCAAGCTACAAGTTCTTTCTTTAGCAACACAAATTCCTTAGTTAATTCCACATTGGTTTTATTGGATTTGTGTGCTTGTATTCAAAGGGAAACAGTTGTTGTATGAAAGGAATGTTGGGTAATGGGCCAAAATAGGCCTTGAATACCCTAATGGGCCTTGAAAGCCCATTACCTCCTTATGTGTATGAATAAGAAATTGTGGGGACATTTAGTCCCACATCGAAAAAATCAAGAAAGGAAGGTTTACTTATATGGAAACCACTTCCTTGAAGCTTAAGTTTCTTAGACTCATAAGTGGAGAGCTTGAGGGTGATACGCATCACCCCTGCGCATGTGCGAAGGGTGCAATGGGCGCTTTGTAGGCGCACTTTGCACTTCGCACGCGAGGAGCTTTAAATTTTTCCTAGATCATGAGGATCTGACTGTGACGGTGGAGACTGATCGGATCAAGATAAGGGACTGAGATCAATTGATCATTGATCGATCGGATGAAGGGTCGAGATGCAGTGATCAAATCACGATCGCGATCCAACGGCTCACACCCATCGGTTGATCGATCAAAAGGACCATTAGTGATAAGGCGCTCCTCCGATCGATCAACGGTTGGTGATAAGGCATCCGTCTGATCGTATGGTTGGAGATAAGGCGTCGCTTCGATCAAGCCGTTGTGATAAGAGATCGTGAAAAGACGTATCATAGTCGCGCTATGACTTATCCGATCATGGAATTACCTTATCTGATCGGAGAAACTACCTTTCAAATTATGAAAAGGCTTATCCGATAGCCTGATCTGAAGATCACGATGTCTAAAGGGCATATCAAGGGTGATAAGCCCTTAACCCTCACATTCTTTGATCAAATCCGATCAAAGAATTCAAATTAAATTAAATTCGTAGGGTTGCTTCCAAGGAGCACCTTAAAACCTATAAATAGGACCCTAAACCAAGCATTTTCATTCATTCCAAATTGAGTTTAATCCGAATCAATTATAGCCTTCTCCTCTCTTAGGCATTTGCATACTTTCCTAAGGGTAGTATAGCAATAGTGCATTAAAAAGAGAGTAGCATTCTTGGTTCGAATTTTTAGTGAATTGTAGTGCTGCTTTCATCAAAAGAAGACTGTTGTATCCATGTGAAGTTTAAGATTGTATAACTGGTACTTTTTATTAATCATTTCCATCTTCATATACCTATTTACATATAAACAACTGCTGCTTGACATGGGCTGAATACCAATGTTAGTCTGTCTGGATGCTGGAACTTGCTGCTTTTGCAAATAAGAAAATTCTAACCATTTTCTTTAGGTTATAATATTGAAGCCTCATATACAACTCAAGCTTTTGTATTCCAATGGTAAGTCAAAACATACTAACAGTTTTAGGATAGTGGTATATTATGCACAGGAGATTTATTATTTATCAAAAGGGTTCACATGAGAGCTGCTGCAGGTTTTTTTCTACATTCTTATCATTTATAAGATATGTTAATTTTGGTGTTTGTTTTTCTTTAAATGGCTCTTAGATAATATGGAGAGCAAAAGGTAGAGGATATAAAAGCGTATTTAATTTATAGGAATAACTCTTTTTTCATTTTCATGTACATAAAAATTGTTACATGAAAATAAAAAATACTTATGAAAATGTATTTAGTGATTGAAAATAAAAATAATTTTTAAAAAATATAATCCTAAATCATAAAGGATAATGCTCGAGCTTATTGTCCTTGGTTTCTTGGAAGAGAAGTAGGCAACTACTGAACGTGATAGAAATAGTTGGCACACCATTATTGATTAATATTGATATGTGCCTTTAAACAAATATAAATCTAAAGTTCGTAGCCTTAAGCAAAGCTTTTCGCTCGATGCTTCGACCTCTTCTTGATCCCACTAGCTAGCTAATTCTTTTGCCTTTAACCTTGAGTTTGTTGGTAGATTCTCATCTATGGGTGAAGGAAGATGACATGAAAGAAAAAGAATGAAGAAAAGTAGAAATTTTTTCAGAAGGGAAGAAATTTGCATGAGAACTAACACTACTCCCATAGGGCCTTGGCAAGGTTAGGGTAGGAGAGTATCAATGCCTCAAAAGAACTTTTTTACTTTCCCATATGCCCTCCTTCTCATAAGTCTTTGATTTTAATGCACCTCTTAACCACTTGGCCTTCTTAGATAAAGGAAGGAAGCTTCTTCATCAAAGCTATTTCATTAACTAGAGAGTTAATGGGGTACCTAGCACTAGTCGGGTGGATCAAATGGGTTCAACTCTACTATAGGTCTATACCTCCTATAAAGCACCCAAGCATCCTCCCTTTCTTTGCTGAGCCCCCTTTTCTAAATCTTTTTTTAAGCTAGGCTCTTGTTACCACTATAGGAAATTTGGCTATTTCTAAAGAATCTATAGAAATGAACAAGAGTGTAATTTGTATAAAAGAATTTGGTCATTCCACTAAAAGGTATAAGAGGGGTAAAAGTAAGATGGAGGGACATGAATCCCTGTTCATTTCTAGTTGGCTAGAGTCTCTTTCCTTTTTTTTTCTAGTGGAGAGCTCATACATTTCTTTCTTTCAAGATCTTAATCAAGTAACGGTTATCAAGATCTTTATGACTCAAAGTGGAGGTCCTCTAAATATAGCTCTGGTTAGATTTGCAATTTAACATCATTTTAGAAATGTTGATATGGATCCTTTTACATATGGTTACAATTTTTATCTAGTTTTTTTCTCTTTGAAGCCAAAGCCTCTTTTGGCTCAACGAAGGGGCCGAAATTTGTTAGAAAATTCAAGATTACTGTTAGACCTTGGTTGATCAGAGAAGATAGAGTTTCTCATAGTTTGAATGTAAAAGTTCATCGGCATCTTATTAAACTCCCTCTTATTCCAAGGGATTCAAAATATATTCAGAAGGTAATTTTTAGTTTTTGTCTATTAGAAAGGGTGGAGTCATCTTCTTTCATAGGCAGAGATCTTTCTATCAATTCAGTTTTTGGCTTTTGTGAATCATTGAAGGCTATTCCTTTTTCTTCTTTTTTTTTTTTGGTACAGACGGATGATCACACCAATCTAGGATGAGTCAAACCGATATATCCGAATACAAAATTTGTGACAGGATAAGGGGACATAGATCGCCCTGCTTCCAACTCTAGAAACCTGAATGATAGACTACCCTGATGGCAACTCAATTGGCCGCTGAGTTGGCCTTCCTGTAAATATGCCGAATCTGGACACTGACATCACCCAGAAGAAGATATCGGATGTCACTAATCAAAGGGATAGTCGGCAGGTGGACATTGGACTCCTGACGGATCCAACTAATAACCGTAGCTCAGTCTCCCTCTATAATAAGCCTCCGACCACCCAGGCACCGAAGGGCATGAGAGATACCGGCCCAAGCCGCATATAATTCAGCAAAGGGAAGAGAAGCGTCAAGAAGCCCAAATCCACCAGCCGCAAGCAGCGAACCCTCCAACCCCCGTATCACAAAAGCAGATCCCGCACATCTACCATGAACACTCCTATCAAAATTGATTTTGACAAACCTTGGAGGTGGGGGCTCCCAAGAGATAAAGAATGTACGCCGGTTCGCTGCTAAAGCAGCATGGGAGTCCCAGAGGCCAGGGCTATCAACATCAATAGTCCTCTGATGCAGAGTATACTCACCAGATAAGGAGACAACAGTCCTAACAACTCGATAAGAAGGAGTGAACACGTCCGAGAACACCAACTGGTTTCGGGATAACCAAATCTGGTGAGCAATAAGCTAACCTCGGACCCAACTGATGGTTCCCTCTCTCCATAACCTGTCTGATCTATCTCAAGAAAGATATACGATGGGAGTCCAAACTATGCAGCTAAGGGAATGCACCAACCCTTTGCCAAATCTGTCTTGCTCTGGGGCATAAGAAGATAGCATGATCCACTGTTTCCTCCTCAAGACTACACACCGGGCAAATAGGCATGATTCTCATCCCTCTCCTAGAGAGCGAAGAACAGGTAGGAAGAACATTCCAAGCAAGCTTCCATATGAATAGACGGACCCTAGGGTGAATGGGAAGATGCCAAATCCATGCCAAGTCCATAACTTGCAAGGGCAGAGGCCTATAGATATGCAGGAGGTCCCTGAAAGAAGCCTGAGTCAAGTAGGATCTCCGCCAAACCCTAATATCGGTAGTGTGACTCGGAATGAGAGGAATAGAAGTAATATAGCGATAAAGCTCTCCACCGAAGAAGTTAGAAGCCAGCGAAAAGTCCCTGATCATGGGAAAGAAGATCACAAACTCTCATACCATTAGGGATATCCGTGGTCACGAAAGTTGGCCACTGAGACAGAGGAAGGTCAGCAATCCAAGTGTCCTAAAGGACATTGACAGAAGTACCATCACCAATCATCCAAGAAGTGCAGTCCAGAATAGCCGAAGCATGCCGACAGACCTCTTTCTAGAAGAAGGAGTGCCCACGAGAAAACTGAGTGGCATTGAAATGATTCCAATCTCCATATTTGCCATGCATAAAGGAGCTTCACAAACAGCGTGGATCAAGCAAGAACCGCGAGGCATGCCTAGCAATCAAAGCCTCCTCCTAGCAACAAGAGATTGGATTCCAAGACCACCATCAGCAATCGGCATACAGATGATATCCCAGGCAAGAAGATGGACCCCATGACCGTCCTGCCTCGAGGCCCAGAGGAAATCTCGAAAGTATCGCTCAATCTTCCTCAGGCATGTCACAGGGATGGCCGCATTAGATAACAGATAGAGAGGAAGAGAAGATAGCACTGAACGTAAGAGAGTGATCCGAGCCATTATCGATAGCCCAGTGACCTGCCACCCATCCAATCGTTCGTGGACCCTCCTCTCCAGAGCACTGAAATCAGAACGACGAGGCCTTCTTCCCGTGATTGGGATCCCCAGGTAGGATAGCCGATTAGCCTGAGAAGTAATGCCCATGATATGCAAGATAGATCCCCTAACCGCAGCAGTCGTCTTTGGACTAAAGCAGATCAGAGATTTACTTAAATTAACTTTCTGACCAGAAGCCCGGCAATAAGTCTGCAAAATGGCTGCAAATATGGAAGCATTACGAATAAAAGCCTTCCCCAAAAGAATGTAGTCATCAGCAAACAAAAGGTGGGAGAGAGTCGGCCCGCTGGGACTCGCAGAGTAGGGAACAAGAGACAGATCCATCTGAGCCTGAATAAGAGTCCTGGACAGAGCATCAGCAGAAAGAATAAAGAGAAAAGGGGACAGAGGACATCCCTGCCTTAATCCAACCTCAGAGTGAAAATAATCCATCTGACCTCCATTAATGATGAGAGAGAAAGATGGCTGATGAACACACGCCATAATCCAGTCAACAAAACGACCATGAAACCCAAACTCAGCAAGAGTATATCTCAAAAAATTTCAGCTCATTCTGTCATAGCTCTCTCCATATCAAGCTTAACAGCCATGAGACTCTGACGCCCTGAAGCTCGCTAAAGGTCATGCATGAATACCTGGGCTAAAAGGGCATTGTCAGTAATACTTCATCCCCTAATAAAAGCGCTCTGCTCTGGGGATATGAGACGAGGGATCACCGGAGACAAACGGGATACCAAAAGGCGAGACTGATAGGCCGGTAATGCTGAGGGGAGGAGGCATCAGGGCGTTTAGGCACTAAGGTAATAAGGGTCCAATTCCAATCAGAGGGAATAGAGTGAGAATGAAACACAAGCTGAATGGCCTGCACAATCTCCTGACCCACTATATCCCAATAGAAACGAAAGAACAAAGGAGGGAACCCATCAGGCCCAGGGGCTTTGTCAGCACCAAGATCCCATAAAGCTTGCTGAATGTTGTCCACCGAAATCGGCCTGGTAAGAAGAGCATTCTCAGCAGTGGTGATCCTGAAAGGGGGCTGAACAGGAAAAACAGGGTAGCCCATACCAGAATGCTCCATCCATCTAGAATGAAAGAACTGAAATAACAAGTTCCTGATCACCTGAACATCCTCCTGAATATCCCCTTTATCATCAACTAAACGCCTAATACGGTTTATCGCACAACGTTTCAAAGTGGCCTGATGAAAGAATCTAGTATTGCGATCCCCCTC
This sequence comes from Calamus simplicifolius, assembly GCA_900491605.1. NCBI lineage: Eukaryota > Viridiplantae > Streptophyta > Magnoliopsida > Arecales > Arecaceae > Calamus > Calamus simplicifolius. The sequence continues at coordinate 37,877 of UESW01001966.1, read as the reverse complement.
CCTAATCCACTGGATTCTGGATCTTTGCCTCCAAAAAGTCTCATGTTGCAACAAAAGAGAGTGGTGCTTAGCCACACTGGATCTGAGAGTCGAAAGCTCAGACTGATGAAGGAACCCCTCCTGGTCCTCTTTCAACTGCAATGTGGAGATGATAGACTCAACATGCTCAACTTGCCGAACAATATCCCCCACCTCTCTTCTATTCCATTTAGAGAGTCGACGACTAGCAAGAATCAGTCACCGAGACAGTCTATAGGTAGCGCTCCCTCTAACAGGTAATCTCCAAACCTGAGAGATGATAGATCTAGCATATGAATAGAAAGTCCAGAATTTCTCGAATCTAAACATCCTACTCTGATGAATAGTATGATCAGTAGAAACAAGAATAGAACAATGATCAGAGCCAATTCTGGACAAATGAGTAACAGTAACAGAAGGAAAAGCTGGAGCCAGAAAGGAGACGCTATGGCCCTATCCAGTCTTTCCCACACACGGGCAGTGCCCTGGCGATTGTTACACCAGGTGAATTGGGATCCAGAAAACCCCAAATCCAAGTGCCAAACAGAAGATATAAAGGATCTAAACTCAACAACATCCGGTGATCCAACAAACTGCCGACCCCCTCTTTTCTCATCAGCCCCAACAATGCAGTTAAAATCATCAGCAATAAGGGAAGGTAAACCCTGAGCAAGAAGAGAAAGAAGCTCCACCCATAGCTCACGTCGCAGTCTGAAGTCAGTACTGGCATAGACACCGAAAGAAGCCAGGGAGCTGACGATCCCTCAGAGATGACCAGGGACACCTGCTGACCACATCCGTGGAAGGCATCAACCTTAATGTTATTATTTCTCCAAAGAACCAGAATGCTACCTGATAGACCAACCGACTCAATGGTATAAGAAGCCCACAATCTAGAAAGCTATCTCCGTAGACGAGCCAGGCTATCCCCAGACAGACGGGTCTCCACCAAAACACAAATGTCAAAATCATGAAGCTGCAGCAACCTACCGAACGAGGAGCGAAATGAAGGTTTCTGAGTACCTCGCACATTCCAAAAGAGAATCTTCATTCAGTAGATTGAGTGGGGGGACTTCATCCATATCCCCATACATCTCCAAAACAATCGAGTCGCTAGTAGTATGGGAGCCCCCAAGCTCTGAATCACTGCATCCCCCATATCCCTGACACTCATCCCGTGCCAAATCCATAGCCATAACTGAGTCCTCTTGCTGAATAACATTCTTAAGAAGGGAGACCGCAGAGTCATGATCCATCCCTGCCGCCGTAGGAGGCAAGGAGGACTCTGGCTCCTCTACAGTATCACCATGCAGAATAGACTGCTTAGGCTGAGAGACCACATCATCGATGGTAATTCCCCCTTGGCTCCTGTAGGGGAATCCCAGATGTAGACCCCTGGATAGGCTCGGCCAGACCGCGGGGTTTCTTAGCGCCCTGGCGAGTCTGGACACCTGAACCCCGAGCTATTCCTTCTTCTTTATTTGTTACAATTGATGATGTAAAAAATCAGTTCTTTATCCTAATCAAGATGCAACTACGGATGTCAAACTTCATCTAATTTACTGCCAGGAATGATTGAGAATTGAATTAACAAAAAATGAATCCCTTAAAATAGAGCTCGAGAGGAAGGAGCATTACTATAGAGAAAGGCACTCCCTCTCATATTCAAAGCATCCTCTTAGGGCCTTCATTACCCTTTTAGAATCTAATAGACTAAATAATCGACTGACTGATGCCGATGACACTATGGCTTCCCTCTTGATAGTTTTGCATGAGCCTTATTGGACAAGGTTATGTTATTTTGAAAGATTAATTTACCTGAAAGAAAAGATGTTGTGTATATCCTATCAGAAGTGCAATTGAGGGAAGGCCCTCCTCCTCAAAGGGGAATGGTTTAGATCAATTGAATATTAACTATTACAGTGATAAGGATTTTACAAGACCAATAGATAGAATGTTTCCTTCTAGAAGCATTGCAAGAGGCTCAAAACAATGGGCTCTGTAAGGGCTACTAGGCTAAACTGTTTCCTAACAAAAAAAAAAGATTAACAGTCTATCGAAATGCATGGATCCAATGCTTTAATAATCTATTGAAATGTATGAATTCAATGCTTTCTCCTAAACTATTCCAGCTAATTAGATTATCCAAGGGGGAAAAAGATAAGGATTTAAATTTTTTGAAGAGTCAACACTAGAGGTGACAAACATTATTTTGCATATGGAAAAGGAGAAAGCTTCCTAAGCCTCTTAGGATTGCATGATTGAATATGCTAGGCTATGTGTTGTGAATAAACTTAGGTGTTGTAAATAAACTTGTTGGGATGCTTGTTTGATGATGTATTGGGTTTGTTGTATAGAGGTAGGGGCAACTGCAAATCTTATCTGGTCAGGAGTTCTTGTTTGGTATAGTAGTCCTTTTGCTATACTAATTGTATCATGCAATGTAAGAGGAGCTATTGCTCTAGCTAAATAACGTACTACTAGAGATCTAGTATCTAGCTCTAAATGTGATTCTGTTTTGATGTAAGAATCTATCCTCCTTTTTTCTTTGATTGATGGATGGGAACATTATTTTGGATTGATCCCATTTGGATTCTATTGGTTTATTTAAAGGGATATTAATGGGCTATAATTCAATGTTTTTCCCTTTACTAAGGACTTATTCTAAATCTCATTCATTGACCGTGGAAGTTCATTGCAAGATAATTAATAGTACGGTCATCATAACTATAGTTTATGGGCTGAGTAAGAGGAGTTTGTGCCATGATATCAATTGGAGGTAATTTCAACTTAACAAAAAATCTCAATGATTAGAGAGGAAGCTTCAACATATACTTAGCAATCTGAGTTTTTAAGACCTTATTTCAAACTTAATCTAATCAACTTAGATTTGAATGATAGGAGCTTTACTTGCAGAGAGAAAAAGGCCTCCCTGGCCCAATTAGATAGATTCCTTCTATATAAAAATTTGATAATTGCTTTATGACTTTTATCCAAAAATCTCTAGTGCATTCTGCTTCCGACCATTGTCCAGTTTAATTGGAATGTGAATTGAAGTTATTTATTAATGGGACATTTTATTTTGAAAGTTGGTAAATGAAAAAAGTGAATTCAGTGGATGTGGTGACAACTAATCGGAAATACCTTCAAAAAAGTTTTAATTCAATAGCTTCTTGGGTGGCTAATTTGAAATCGTTGAGATTGGACCTCAAGAATTAGTTCTCTAGTAAAAGAGCTAATGACGAGATGAAATAGAAGGTTTTGAATGATCCGATATTTTGAATAGAAATGAAGAACTTGCTGATTTGTAATTCTTGGAACATAATATCCAAAAAATTCTTCAATTTTTTTCTAATGGATATATATTAAAAAGAGGAGTTACATTAGGAACAGCGATCCAAAATTGCATGGCTTAAAGAAGGAGAATTTAATACCTCCTTCTTTGACAAAGTAGGTAGTGGTAGAAAGATAAGAAATCAAATTTGTTCCCTTGTAAGTGAGAGTTCAGAGCTCACAGACTAAGAGAATATTTTCAAAGTCATTCATTCTTTTTTCGGTGACATCATTGGTTCTTTCTACTCTTCATCTATAATTATAAATTGGGAGAGATTACATGGTCACTCTTGGATTGATCTTAGTGAGCTTTGTGCAGAGTTTTCATTAGAGAAAATTAAAGAAATTTTTTTTGCTTTTGGTAGTTGCAAGGCCTTAGGTTTGAATAGATTTTCCCTACTATTCTTTTAAAGGTTTTGGGGAGCTGGTCAAAGATGGTCAGATCAGAGTCAAATTTGAGCCAAAAAAAGATGGTTATTTGATAATTTATTAAATAATGGGGGTTAGTTTAGTTATATTATCGAAAAACAGCTACACCTCTTAAATATATTCCTTTGGTTACTGCTAAGGAATTAGCTTAATACTGGAAAAGTTTTGGTAAACAAAGGGTGACCTAGGATTTTTGGATGCCCTTTGTATGGTTATATTGTAGAGACAACAAAGTGTGGCTTCCAATCAATTTGTGTTTGAACTTCAGAAAATGGCTCAAAAACTACTAAGATCTATGCTAATCTAAGAAGGGGATGAGCCAACTAATTGGTACAGTGTGGTGTCAAAACTAAAATGAGAAAATTTTATTTTTTTTTTCGAATAAAACATCCTCCTCTTCTATTGTCCTCTTTAAGGCTCTATATACTCTTTAGTCTTGTGAACGTCTTTGCTCACCTGAGGCTTCACTATAGAAAAAACAAACCAATATCTTCCCCGTCATCATTAATTTAGCATGGGAGAGCATGAGAAGACTACCGGTTTGTTAGGCTCAGATTAATTATTTATTGGATGGGCTGATGATAGGTTTGGTTTAGCACATGGCAGCTGGTTACGTGACTTTGGTTAGAGATGCAGTTTGAATCTGCACCTTTTAAGTACCATAGATAGAGATCAGCAAAATGTATAATAGAAACAGAGCATTTCATTTAGTGTCTTAGAAGAAGTAGAAGGTTGTTCCATTGAGTTTAGTGATTCTGTTTCTCCTTTTGTTGCCTTTTCTTTCCTCCTTTTTATTTATCTTTTTTAGCATACCATGTTTCTCATCTTCTTTTGTTTCATTCATGCACATTCTTTTCTTTTTTTCTTTTCTTGGATCAATAAAACGGGGGAAGCTAGCTTCCTTGAGATTCTTGTTCCCCCAAAAAAAGCTCTAAATGATGAAAGCAAGAAGCAGAGAAAATAATTTGCGTTAGAATACAAGTGATTCAGAGAAAACCTCTCTCAAGATGAATTTTTTAACTTCTTAATCAAATTGATCCCCCCTCTCAAAAACCCTAAAACAACTATTTATAGTCTATAGGAAATAAAATAATTTAGAAAACTAAAAAGCTATAGGAAATAAAATAATTTAGAAAACTAAAAGCTATAGGAAATAAAATAATTTAGGAAACTAAAAAGCTAGAGAAATAAAATAATTTAGGAAACTAAAAAGCTATAGGAAATAAAATAATTTAGGAAACTAACTAGCCTTGCTCTCAAACAACTTCTCTTCGTCCTTGCTTCGGTTTGGCTGCTTTTCGTGCGTCCAACTTGTCTATATATCTCATTGCAACCCTGTTTGCATCATTCTCTCCCTCCTGCGAAGAACTCGACCCCGAGTTCTCATCTGGATATAGAGGTGTATTGTCCGAAAAGAATGGATGTAAATCTGCCATATTGAAAGTCCTCGAAATCGCCATAGTCGCAGGAAGATCAACAACATAAGCATTATCGTTGATCTTGTAGACAATCTTGTAAGGTCCATACTTTCGTGGTCGTAACTTGTTATAAGTACCCATGGGAATCCACTCTTTCCTGAGAAAGACCATCATCTGATCCCCTACCTCAAAGAGTTGTTCCTTCCGTCTTCTGTCAGCCACCTCCTTGTACTTGGCGTTGGCTTTCTCAATATGTGTTTTGACCTCTTCTGAAGTGCTTTGCCAATGCTCTGCCATGTGTTTAGCCAGTATGATGTACTCAGCCAGCTTTGGAAGCTTTACCAAATCTAGTGCATGTTGTGGTACTTTGGTATAGACGATGGAGAATGGGGATCTTCCTATGGTTCGATGGATGGAATTGTTGTAGGCGAACTCCGCCTGTGGCAAACACAAATCCCATTGTCGTGGTTTTGCTCCACAAATTCTTCTGATGAGATTCCCTAAAGTCCTGTTCGTAGCTTCTGTTTGTCCATCTGTCTGTGGGTGTGCCGTGCTGCTATAATTCAAGATGGAATCAAACATGTACCATAATGTTTTCCAAAAGTAGCTGAGGAATTTGGTGTCTCTGTCGGATGTGATGGATCTGGGTACTCCATGCAATCTCACGACCTCACGAAAAAATAGTTTGGCAATGGCATGGGCATCTAAAGTCTTCCGACAAGGAATGAAGTGAGCCATCTTGGAGAACCTGTCAACCACTACAAAAACAGAGTCAACACCTCGTTAGGTATGAGGCAAACCCATGACAAAGTCCATAGAAAGGTCCTCCCAAATATTCTCAGGTACTGGCAAGGGTATATATAACTCAGTACTTTGAGAATGTCCCTTGGATGTTTGGCAAGTATAGCACCTCTGAATAATCTTGTACACCTTCTTTCTCAACTGAGGCCAAAAATATCGTTCAGCTACAGCTGCAAGGGTCTTATCCCTTCCCAGGTGGCCTGCCAATCCTCCTCCATGCAAGTCCCTGATTAACTTCTCCCTTAAAGAGGATTGAGGAATACATAGTTGATTGCCCTTCATCAAATAACCCTCATGTACATGGTAATACCCACAGGGTTCCTACTACCACACTTGCCCAGATCTCACCAAAATCACTGTCTCCAACATACAATTCCTTCATCTGTTCAAACCCGATAACCTCAGCACTAATCACAGTTAACACATCTGCCCTCCTGCTCAGAGCGTCCGTAACTCTATTTTGGGTTCCAGACTTATGCATTAGTTTGAAGGGAAACCTTTGCAAAAACTGGATCCATCTAGCATGCATATCCTTGCTAATCCTATTTTGATTACTCAAGTGCTTTAAAGCCCCACAATCCGAATATAAAATAAATTTCTTACCCACTAAATAATGTTCCCACACTCTTAATGCTCTTACCACCGAATAGAACTCCTTATCATAGGTGGACCAGTTTCTTCTAGCATCACAGAGCTTTTCGCTATAGAAAGCAATTGGTCTCTTTTCCTGAAAGAGTACAGCTCCAATTCCTACTCCGCTAGCATCACAATCAACTGTGAACAATTTATCAAAGTCGGGTAATGCCAACACAGTGGCACTACACAACTTCTCTTTCAAAAGGGCAAACCCGGCTTCAGCTTCTTCACTCCAATTAGACTTTTCTTTCTTCAGACACTCTATAAAAGGAGCAGCAATGGTGCTAAAATGTCTAATAAAGCGCATGTAAAAACTGGCCAATCTCAAGAAGCTTCTCAACTCAGTCACAGTTTTGGGATTAGGCCACTCTCTAATGGCTTTCACTTTCCCTTCATCTACAGTAATGTCATCACCACTTACCACAAACCCCAGAAACAATAGCCTTTTAGACATAAACATACACTTTTTGAAATTAGCATATAATTTATGCTCCTTCAATATAGCCAATACACTCCTCAAGTGGTCAATGTGCTCATTCTCAGACTTGCTATAAATCAATATATCATCAAAGTACACTACCATAAATTTGCCAATAAAGGGTTTAAGTACCTGATTCATAACATGCATGAAGGTGCTAGGTGCGTTGCTGAGACCGAACGGCATCACTAGCCATTCATATAATCCTTCCTTTATCTTGAAGGCAGTCTTCCATTCATCGCTTGGCCTCACTCTAATCTGGTGATATCCGCTCCTCAAGTCTATCTTAGAAAAGATGACTGCCCTACTCAACCTGTCAAGCATGTCTTCAATACGAGGTATTGGGAACTTATACCCAATGGTGATCCTGTTGATAGCCTTACTATCAACACACATCCTCCAGCTCCCATCCTTCTTGGGAGTGAGCAGGGCTGGTACAACATATGGACTCAGGCTATCCCTGATGAAGCCTTTGTCTAGCAATTCTTGAACCTTCTCCTGGAGGATTTCTATTTCCTTAGGGCTCATCCTGTAATGTGGTAAGTTAGGAAGGCTTGCCCCCGGCACCAAATCGATCTGGTGCTGTATGTCTCTCAAAGGAGGAAGCCCCTCAGGTAGGTCATCTGAAGTCACTTCCTTGAATTCTTCTAACACCCCCTTCACTACCTCAGGAACTTCGTCAACAATCTTCTCCTCTACCTTCAGTACATTCTTCACCACCAAGGCATGCACCTCCTTGGTCTCCTTCATATCTTCCTCTACTTCCTTCTCTGAGCTCATAATGGATAGGAAAGACCGTCTTTCATGCTTAGAGCTTTTAGGACATAGTGCTACTTTAAGAGTAATAGTATGTATCTCTTACCATCCTTCACTAACCTATAGAGGTTCTCTTTGCCAGAATGTTTGGCATCCACATTAAATTGCCATGGTGCCCGAATAGAAGATGATAAGCATTCATGTCTACTATGTCACAGTAGACTTCATCACTATATTTCCCAATGGAAAAGGGCACTCTACACCTTTCCTGAACATCAATCTTCTCAGCAGCCTTAATCTATCCAATGGTATATGGATTAGGGTGCTTCTCTACTGGTAACTGCAATTTCCTAACCACCTACCTGCTGATGATGTTTTCGCTACTCCCACTCTCTACGAGATCAAACATTCTTCCACCAATCGTGCACCTGGTACGTGGCTGTGGCGCTGCTATCTTCCTATTTTGGCGTTAACATGAGCCTCTTGATCACATATGAGGGCTCATGCTCTTCATAATCCTCTCCAAAGTACTCTTCATTCCCATTAGGATCACAACAAATATCCTCCTCCTCTTCTCGCTCTAACATATTGACAGCTCTTCGACTTGGGCACTCATCGAATCTATGCCCTGGTTGATTGCAGCGGTAACACTTTCCTAGGATGGGTTTTGCATATGGGTTGGATTGCTTCTGGCCTTCCTTAGATTCCATCGGCTGCTTCTCCATAGCCCTTTCATTCTTCTTCTCACCACTATTATTCAGCTTCTCTGCAGCACTCTTCTCTTTATCATCAACCACCCTGCTGGTTCTACTACGTTCAGCCCTATCAAAGCCATATCTACGCCCACCACCATCAAATCTGGTGTTCTTATCGTTCAGCATGAGTTCAGCCCATAATGCCATATTTTTAGCCTTACACATGCTCCTTAATACTGTGACCCCAATTTTATCTCTGATCTGCAACTTTAATCCATCAACATACCTAGCCACTTGTTGCCCCTCACTTTTCTCAAATCATTGCACTCAGCTAATCACATAAATTCAGCAGTATATTCATGGACGGTTTGCAACCCTTGGCGAAATCGTTGGTACTGTTGGAAAAGTATCTGTTCATAATCAGGGGGAAGAAACTCACTTTTCATTCTTCATGCGGATCCATGTTCGCACGGGTTGTCTCCCTTCTCTCAACCGCCTACTCTGCACTCTCTCCCACCAAGCGAAAGCACCACCCTTCAACCTACACGCCACCATTTTACCCTACATTCTTCTGGTACATCCTTGTAATCAAAGAACCTCTTCACCTTGCCAGCCAATCAAGAAATTCTTCGATATTAAACGTACCATTGAAATAGGGAAGATCTACCCTTAGGTAGTAATCTCCTCCATTGGAGTCATCATAATCATCATAATCGCGGCACTCCCTTCGGTTTCTTCCTCCACCATAGCCCCCCTCATACGTGGTTGCCTCCTCTCAAACCCCAAAGCCTCTTCCTCTGAATCAACATAAGAGATATGTACCCTCCGATTTGCACTGATGGATTCATTGATTGGAATATCATAATCTTCTCGTGGCCTAGGTCGTCTTCCGTCGTTAATCCTACCCTATTATTAGCGACCTCCATAGCATCAAATCACCCGATCAAAGTCTCGACAAGCTGCTCTACCCGCCTTAATTTCGATCCATAACATTTATCTCGTCCTTAGAACCGGTTGATCAGCCCCTTGGACTCCCGCATCATGAGCACCATCATGAGTGCGATCGTCATCAACGTCATTGTCAGAAGACATCTTAAGACATCTTGCAAGAACTCACTTTGCTCTGATACCAATCTGACGCAGTGCGTAAGCATTGGAATAAACAAGAATTCAATAACAACAACTGAACTCCAAGATAAACAATCACTCGCAAGCGATTCAGAGAAAACCTCTCTCAAGATGAATTTTTCAACTTCTTAATCAAATTGATCCCCCCCTCTCAAAAACCCTAAAACAACTATTTATAGTCCATAGGAAATAAAATAATTTAGGAAACCAAAAAGCTATAGGAAATAACTCAATTTAGGAAACTAAAAGCTATAGGAAATAAAATAATTTAGAAAACTAAAAAGCTATAGGAAATAAAATAATTTAGGAAACTAACTAGCCTTTCTCAAACAACTTCTCTTTGTCTTTGCTTTGGTTTGGCTGCTTTTCATGCGTCCAACTTGTCCATATATCTCATTGCAACCCTGTTTGCATCACATAATCATATCTTGTGCATTGTATTGGTGTATATGAATATAAACAACTATAACATGACACAATACTATCATAAACTATTACCATGCTATTAATGAATTAAAAAAAGGTAAACTATATTTTTAACCCTTGAACTTATGGGAGTATGTCACTTTAATCCCCACGATTCTGTGATTGCCATATATTTGATTGCGGGGGAGATTCTATATTGGCCATGATTTTATATTGGTTATGATTCTGAGGTTGCTAAATATTTGATTGAAGGTGATCCACATTGGGCATGATTCTATGATTGTTATGTATTTGATTGGGGATGATTCTATATTGTATATGTATATGATTCTAAGATCGCCATAAATTTGTTTAAGCATGATTTCATATTGGACATGATTCTAAACATGATTCTTGTTGACTTTGAGCGTACGTTTCCGGAAAAGTAAAAAAAAGGAAACTTTAAAGGACTCACGCGAGCTTTAAAAGCTCGCGTGGGACGTTGTTAGAACGCTCACTTGCGAGTGTTTGCGGAACGCTCACGGGATGCTCACCGAGCGTTCCATGATTTAATTCCCAGACGTTTGCTCGAGCATTCCATTTATCCTTCGTTCTGGAAGGAACGGTAACAAGGCCTAACGAACAAAAATATTATATATATATATATAGACTAAGGAAAAAAAATCAGAGAAGTAAGGAAATCAAATCCAAAAAGCATTATTCAATTATTGAAGATCCTGTTGCTGCAAGTGCTTGAAGTTGAGAGATTATCTCAAAAAGCTACTGGTGAAAGCTATGGTTGTAAAAGGTTTATTTAACTATTATTATTATTATATTTTATTTGGGCATATAAAGTTTCATTGGGTTTGCACCTTCACTCGATCGTGCTCGTGGTAGGAGGATCGGATTGAGCCGGATCGTTGTACCTGGAGACAAATCGCCAACAACCCGCACGAGGGGCAAAAACTTATTCTTAGGGCAGTGTCTAACACGCCTCGATCAGTTTGATTCTTTTTAACTTTAGTTTATATTTTAAATTTAAATTTAGATTAATTTTTTAGCATTTTCTAGAAAAGAATTTTTGCAAAATCAAAAATAATTTTATAACAGCTAAGGACAAGTTTTTCTATCATTAGAAATTGCTAGATTTTATTATAAGTAATTTTTTTTAAAAAAAGTGTTTTGAATTTAAAATTTAAAATTCAAAATTCAAATTTGAAATTCAAAATTTTAAAATTTAAAAAAATTGAAACTCAAATTCAAAATTGAATTATTTGAGTTAATTCTTGTTTAGTGGTTATATTATTATTGCAAGTAGTTTCTAGATTTAATTCTTTTAATTTAAATTTAAAATATAGAAATATCTGAAAAATTACTAATTTAAACAATTCAAATTATAAGGATAAACCTTCAACTTTTTGGTTGTGCAGAACAAATTAAGCAACCAACTTTTTCAAAATGGGTTCCGATGATCTTAGTACAATCAAACCTAAAAAATAATGGATCATTCTTTAGGAGATGGCAAAGTCAAGTGAAATACTGGCTTACCACTTTAGGCTTATTTTCTGCCATATAATTGCAGATCCCAAATCCAATACTCAACAAGGTTCTTCTAGTATAGTTGATACTTCCTCTTCATCAACATCAAAAACACCCCAAGAAATAGATTTTCATTGTAGATATAGAATTTTAAGTGCCCTATTATGATGTCTACCTTCCTACTAAAACTGCTAAGGAACTATGGGATGACTTTGAGGCTGAATATGGGATGGTTGATGCCGGTCTAGATCGATTCACCATCTCAAAATTTTAAAGTACATAATGATATATTTCAAACCTATTAGTATACAAATTCATGAATTCCAAGATTTTTTTAGAAAGTCTGAGTTGACTAGATGTAGTTTTTCTGAAAACTATAAGATCCAAGCCTTAGTAGATGCCCTTCCACCATCTTGGTCATCCTTTACTCGAGAGCTAAGCCATAAGCAAGGTAGCTTGACCCTAACAGAAGTGATTAACTCTATTAGAACTGAAGAAAAACCGGCTTAAGCTCAATCAAAATCAAAAGACCGACCTTGGACCTAAAATCCATTTGACCAGTCAAATCCAACTCCAAATCAATTCAAACCTAAGGAAAGAATTTTAAGAAGAGAAAATTCCAATCTAGATCCAACCAATCATACAAACCTCCTTAGAACCGATCAAATCAGAACCGATTGAATCAAAAGTCAAAGAATTATAAAGGCACATTCTGCTTTTGCGCGGAAGGACAAATCATGTGGCGTAGGACTGCTACCACCGAAAGACTAAACCATTGAGGAAATCATCTAAACCACAAGTTAACGCGGTTGAGAGTGGTGCTGAGCCTTCTTTCAGGTCGGTAAATTCAAAATTCTTAATTAACTCAACCCAATCTTCTTGTGATTGATGGTTTGATTCAGGAGCTAATGTTCATGTTTGTTTTGATCGTTCCTGGTTCTCCACCTTTCAAGAATCAAGTGGAGGAGGTATGACACTTGGGAATAACTCTTCAGCACAAGTGCTTGGGAAAGGTCAAGTGGATCTAAAGATAACATCTGAAAAGATCCTGGTCCTTCACGAAGTGCTGTTAGTTTCTATTGTTAGAAGAAACTTGATTAGTGGATCTCTCCTTATATCTAGAGGATATAAATTGTTCTAGAGTCAAATAAAGTTATAATTACTCGTAATAATGAGTTTGTTGGTAAAGGCTTTGTTTGTGAAGGTCTTTTTAAATTAAATATATCCTCTAAGTTATCTAATAAAAGTCCTCTTCTTTTTAATGTTAAATCTTCAAATGTTTGGCATAGTAGACTTGGTCATGTGAATTTTGATCATATTCATTACATGATAAATCTTAATCTAATTCCTAAAGTTCATATTGATAGAAAGTTCAAATGTGAGATTTATATTCAAGCCAAGATGCCAAGAAAACCTTTTAAATCAGTAAATAGGAGTTCAACACTTCTTGAATTAGTCCATAGCGACGTATGTGACTCTACCAAGTTTCTACACGGGGAGGAAGTCGTTACTTTGTAACATTCATAGATGACTTCTCTCGATATTGTTACATATATTTGATAAAATCTAAGGATGAAGTATTAGATAAGTTTAAGATTTATAAGGTAGAAGCTGAAACCCAAACTGAGAAAAAGCTTAAGAAATTTAGGTCAGATCGCGGTGGTGAATATACCTCAAATGAAATGACTCTATTTTGTCAAGAATATGTGGTTATTTATGAAGTTACACCACCATACTCTTCTCAGTCCAATGGTGTAGATGAACGAAAAAATAGTACATTAATGGATATGATTAACTCAATGTTAATAAGTTCAGGCGTACCCAAAAACTTATGGGGGAAGCTCTTTTAGATGCCTGTTATATTTTAAATAGGATACCATTTAAGGATAGTTCTAAAATACCTTTTGAGCTTTGGAAAGGTAGAACACCTAGCTAGATTATCTTAAAGTGTGGGGATGCTTGGCTAAGGTAGAATACCTGAACCCAAGAGAAGAAAAATAGGACCTAAAACCGTAGATGCTATATTTATAGGTTATTCCTTAGATAGCAGTACAAATAGGTTTCTAATGATAAACTCTGATATAAGTGGCATCTCAAATAATACTCTTATCGAATCAAGAGACGCTACTTATTTTGAAAATATTTTTCCTTTCAAGAACCAAGTACCAAATCAACTCTCTTCTAATCCTTTTTTGGTTCATGATTCTTTTAAAGCTGGGTCCTCTAATGAGTCAAAGAAAAGGAAAATATCTAATTTTGAAGGTGAACGTTCTGAACTTAGGAAAAGTTCAAGGATAAGGAAAGAAAAAGACATTGGTGAAGGTTTTTTATTTTCTTAATCGAAGGCGAACCTTCTTCTTTTTCAGAGGTGATGTCTTCACCTGATGCTCCTTTTTGGAAGGAAGCTATTCTTTCTGAATTTAATTCAATATTACAAAATGAAACTTGGATCTTATCTGATTTACCCTCTGGAAGAAAACCTTTAGGGTGTAAGTGGGTATTTAAGAAGGAATTTAGACCTGATGGTTTAATAGAAAAGTATAAGGCTAGATTAGTAGCCAAAAGGTATAATCAAAATAAAGGGTTAGATTTCTTTGATACCTATTCTCCTGTAGCTAGAATAACAACTCTAGATCACTTTTTCTATTACTTCCATTCATAAGTTAATCATTCATCAAATGGATGTGAAGACTGCGTTCCTAAATGGAGATCTTGAGGAGGAGATCTATATGGAACAGCTGAAGGTTTTGTTGTAAAGGGACAAGAAGACAAGGTTTGTAAACTTATCAAGTCCCTTTATGGTCTTAAACAGGCTCCTAAACAATGGCATGAGAAATTTGATCAAATTATTCTATCTTTTGGATTTCAAATCAGTAATCATGATAAGTGTATCTATTCTACAATCATCGACAATGATTGTATAATCCTTTGTTTATATGTAGATGATATTTTAATTTTTAGAACATCTCTTGAAATTATTTCAAGTGTTAAATCTTTTCTCTCTTCTAAGTTTGATATGAAAGATTTAGGAGAAGCGGATGTAATCCTAGGGATGAAGCTTATCAAGTCCCATGAAGGGATAGCTCTCTCTCTTTCTCATTCTATAGAAAAAATGATCAAGAAGTTTGGTTAATCCAATCTTAAATCAATTTCTACTCCTTTTGATCCTAACTTTCACCTAAAGAAAATTTTAGGTGACCCAATTAATCAATTAAAGTATTCTCAAATAATAGGATCTCTCTTGTACGCAGCAAACATGACAATACCTGATATTGCCTATGCTATAGAAAGGCTTAGTAGATATAATCAAAATCCTGATCAATCACATTGGGTAGCCTTAGAAAGAGTGTTCCGATATTTAAAGGGAGCACTTAATCTCTCTTTGATGTTCACTGAATACCCTGAGGTGGTTGAGGGTTACAATGATGCTAATTGGGTCACTGATTCTCATGATTTAAAATCAACCTCAGGATATCTCTTTCTTCTTGGCGGTGCTGCTATTGCTTGGGGATCCACTAGGCAAACTATCATTTCTAGAAGCATAATGGAGGCCGAGTTGATAGCTCTGGATACCACCTGTAATGAGGCAGAGTGGATAAAAAATTTAATATCAGAGCTACCTTTGTACCTAAGCCAGTTCTAGCTATATCAATCCATTGTGATAATAAGGCCACAATTGAACTGACAAATCAAAAGAGTACCAATAAAAAGATGAATCGCCATATACGGCTTCGTCATAAGTCTATAAGACAACATAAGAAAAATAATGTTATCTCTTTGGAATTTATCAAATCTGAGAAGAATTTGGTAGATCAATTAACCAAGGGATTATCTAGGAGTGGAGTCCTAGATTCATCGAGGGAGATGGGGCTTAAGCCCATTATTTGGTCACCAGCAGTGGATACCCAATCTTTGTGATTGGAGATCCCATGAATGAGGTTCAATGTGGTAGAAATGAAGCTGATTGAGTGATCGTGTTAGAGCACAAATTTTAAAAAAAAATTCAACCCATCCTTATGATGAGTGCTCTTATAAAGTGACAAAGTAAATTTGTGTAAGGTTGAATCATTCTCTTAATGGATCCGAGGTAGGTTCTCTACAGGGTATTAGTCACAAATACCCTTGGAGGATTCACCTATATGAGAATTGTCATATTAGGCCGTGACTAAAGGTTTGGGCTAACCTTAAGAAATTCGCATGAAAAATTAAGGTACTAAGCGCAAGGCCTTTAATATGCGCTGACCGCTTAAACCCAATTGATTCATGCTATGTGTGTGATCAGTAGAAGTCTGAGTCAAAGACTTAGTTCAAGGTCTAATCCACTATCTTCAGATGTATACAATCAACACTAAGTGAGGTTCAAGTTCACAAGACACCTCATCTATTGCATAGTATATGATGTCCTAAAATTTTTGATATATTAATATTATTATTTATTTTATTTTTTTTAACTTTTGTAGGAGATTGTTGACTTTGAGAGTATGTTTCCAAAAAAGTTAAAAAAAATGAAGGAAACTTTAAAGGACTCACGCGAGCTTTAAAAGCTCGCGTTCCATGATTTAATTCCAGAAATGCTCGGGCGTTTCCTTGAGTGTTCCACTTTTCCTACCGTTCTGGGAGGAACGGTAACAAGGCCAACGGTCAAAAATATTATATATATATATATATATATATATATATATATATATATATATATATAGACTAAGGGAAAAAAAATTAGAGAAGTAAGGCAATCAAATCCAGAAAGCTTTATTCAATTATTGAAGATCATGTTGCTGCAAGTGCTTGAAGTTGGGAGTTGGTCTCAAAAAGCTACAGGTGAAAGCTATGGTCGTAAAAGGTTTATTTAACTATTTTTATTGTTATATTTTATTTGGACATCTGAAGTTTCATTGGGTTTGCACCTTCACTCGATCGTACTCACGGTAGGAGGATCGGATCGAGCCGGGTGATTGTACCTTGAGGATAAATCGCCAATAACCCGCACGAGGGGGCGAAAACCTATCCTTAGGGTAGTGTCTAATACGCCTCGGCCAGTTTGATTCTTTTTAACTTTAATTTATATTTTAAATTTAAATTTTAGATTAATTTTCTAGCATTTTCTAGAAAAGAATTTTTGCAAAATCAAAAACAATTTTCTAACAGCTAGCATGGATGTGTTTTGGTTTCCTATATTTACTAAATATGATCTTTGTATATTAGTTGTATATTTTTCCTTGTATGATTTTACATTATTTTATTTCTTCTTGGCTGGTGAATAATATTTGCCTTATAATGTTGTCTATGTCATGGCAACCAGTTGTAGATATTTACATTAATGCAATGAGAATAATGAGCCATATAAAAATCAACATGGTTTCAGAGTGACACTAGGAAAAGAAAAAACCTTAGCCATTTTTATATTGCATGCTCTTACTTGTCCTCCATACTTTCTTTTATGGAAGAGAATGTCTACTCCATCAATAATACCACTAAAAGTTTTGGTTCTATTGTGTGTGTTTCGCTTCCTCCTTTAATCATCTAATAATCCAAGTACTATCTTCGTCTCTTGTGCTCTCATAGGAGAAAATTATCCCCCATAACAAAAGCGGTGACAAACAAGGTCAAAAATAAATTAAGTTGTGTTGATGGGATCTTTTCCCAAACCTAGGTCACTAATTGAAGATGTTTACACATGGAGGAAGTGCAATTCCATATGCTTACATGGATCTTCAATACTCTTTCTTCAGACCTCTATAGCAGCATGACATAATTGAAATGGCTAGAGATATGTGGTTGGATTTGGAGGAATGTTTCTCACAAAGAAACATACCTTATGTTCATGAGATTAAACATGAACTAGCCAACTCGAGTTAGCAGAACTTATCTATAGCAACTTATTATACAAAGATGAAAGGCCTTTGGGATGAATGGAGTCACAAAAGGAGTTAGCTCAAGAAAGAGAGGAAGAAAAGGTGCATCAAATTTCTTTTTGGTTGATGCCCTCAAAGTAGTTATCATAGAGTTTAAATATGGAGCCCTTGCCTTCACTAAGGTATATGCTCTTATCCTACGTGAGGAGAAACAGTAAGTCCTTATCTCTTCATGACACCCTATACTTGAATCTGCTGCTATACATGCTAAGAACAACAATCAACCTCTTTGCACTCATTGCAATAAGCTCAGTCATGCTCATGACAAGTGCTTTAAGCTAATTGATTATCTACCCAATTTGAGTTTTAAAGAAAAGTGGTCCAGGTTAGAAACAAAGAAAAAGACAATACAAATTCAGTATAGCAGGAACATACTACTTTGAGCTCTTCACCAATTGTGGTATTAACATCTAAACAGTACGACCAACTTTGGCTCTCCTTAATTCTCAAAAGAATGAAAGCTTAGCTAATTTTTTGGTAAGATTCTTAAACCAATGACACCATTTCAGATTGGATTATGGATTTGAGTGCATTAAATCACATGACCTCTGATGCTTGAAAATTATTCAATCTCAAACTATATTCGAAAAATCATTTAGTCCATATACCCAATAGTACTACACTTTATATTATACATACTAGACAAACCAAACTCATTCCTCACCTTCTAATTAGTGATGTTCTTCATATTCCCTCATTTAAATATGATTTATTATCTATGAGCAAGCTTACCAAATAGCTTAATTGTATAGCCATTAAAATACCTGAACCTTTTCCTTCTAGTAAGAAACATATTGGCTGCAAGTGGATATTTAAAATCAAATATAACTTTGATGGCTCCATAGAATGCTATCAAACATACTTGGTTGCCAAGGGATATACTTAAGTTGAATGTCTAGACTTTAATGAAACTTTTGCATCCGTCACCACATTTGTTACAATTTGTTGTCTCCTTACCATTGTTGCTGCCAAAAATTGGTTCCTTCATAAATTCGACATGAATAATGCATTTTTATATGAGGACTTTGATAAGGAAGTATATATGTTTCTTCCTCATGGTTATAGTAAAAGAGAAGATAACCGAGTTTGTCATTTTAAAAATATTTATATGGGCTTAAGCAAGTCTTACATTAGCAGTTTGCTAAATTTATCGGTGCCTTGAAGGATTTTAGTTTCCATCAATTTAAAATAAATCACTCATTATTCATATTTGCTCACAATGATCGATTTTTGGTAGTGCTTATTTATGTCCATAGCGATTCATACATGAAATGATGCTAACCATTGCCGACAACTCAGATCCTTTTTTAATCAGCACTTTCATATCAAGGACCTTGGCACTCTTAAATGCTTTTTGGGACTAGAGGTTATTCAATCATCTTCAAGTATATTTTTGAATCAATAGAAGTATGCTTAATTTGAACATCCTCAAAGAAACTGACATGCTCAATTCTTGTCCTTATCACTTTTCTATGGAACAATACATGAAGATCTCTACTGGCCTAGAAGATCTCTACTGGCTTAGGTCCACCTATTGCTGACCCTAAATAGTTTCATCATCTTTTTGGTTACTTTATTTGTCTATTATCCATTACCTGTCATGAGCTTAGTTATTATGTTCACATTTTAAGTCAATTCATAATGGATTTTCGGCAAGGTCACTTGGATGCTGCCATGGAAGTCCATTATTTGAAGTCTTGCCTTAACCGAGTTCTTCTTAGCTCAAATGATTTTCGTTTATAAGCTTTTTGTGATTTGGATTGGGCAAATATATCCAATGATTCATCACTCTATAATGGGTTATTTTACCGGTTGTGCAAAGAGCTCTCATTTTGATGCATGTTAGTTGATTTTCTTCTAGGGCATGTTCTCAAAAAGACACAAGATCGAGGCCAAGAGGGATGCATTTGTGTCTCCTTTTTCCCAAGTGTGCTCTAAAAAAAAAAAGAAATAAAAAGAAAAAGCCTGTCTATGGTGAGAAAAAAAAAAAATGCTCTATGGGACCCAATACCCACGACCTGATGATTTATTGCCAAAACTTAAAGCTTATCTACATGCACTTTATCTCAAATAAAGAACTACAAATAGGTTTCATTATTAATATGATCAACCTAATCGATAAGTTAAGAGCGTTAGTAACAAACTTTTTTACAAAAGTTAAAAAGATTGAAACATTAAAATTAATAAAATATTAAATAATCTCATCATTATTTTTATTTTATTTTTATATTAATAATTTAATAAAATATTAATGATGTTTTTGTAATATTAATCTAGTTCCAAATACAATTAACATTTACACCTACAAAACCTTTCATTTAGAAACACCCTTCATCTGTTAAAGGCAACCAAATTATTAATAGAAAAACTTTTACTCCATAAAATTTATATTAAAAAATATTACTCTTATAACTTTTCTTTTCTATATTTTGAACCCACATCTAAAACTCCGGCCCTAAAGGCATATTTGATATGGGTTAAGAGTTTAACAGAATTAGGATCAAAAGGAATTAAAACATTAGAACTAATAAAATATTAAATAATTTTATAACTCTTTTCTATTTCGCATTTTTTTATATTAATGATACTAATAAAATATTAACAATATTTTTATTTTTTTTATATTAATTTTGTTTCAAATATGATTAACCGTTATACTTGTAATATCTCATCCTTTATTCATTAGCAGTTAATTAAAAAAAAATTACCTTACGTTAAATACTTATATAAAACCGAAAGATCTAAGCAATATCTTTTGCGTTATAGGTAAGCTTTTTGTTTAAAGTGAATCATGATATCTATTCATGCATGAAATCTATAATTGGATGAGAATCGTTAATCTAGCAAGTATTTTAAAATTTAAAATTTTGAATGATTTAGAATACTTATCCTAACTTAGAAGTTTGGATGAAGATCGGACACACACATCATTATATTATATAAATTTCAAACTCACATAAGATCATTACGAAATCACCATATTCGAATGCCGTATTAATCTACCAAACTTAGCACCAATCTTTAACTTTCGGAGTAGAATAGAGTTGACTCCGAGTCAAATTGGGTCTCTCGCTCTCGTGAAGCAGTTTTCATTGCTCCCAGCCGTTGAAAGCGGGAGACTTCTGGTATTCCTTCTCTGAGGCAAACCTCCATCGCATCGCGCTAGGCCCGGTTGAAAAAAACCAAAGGGTATTATGGAGCCGTCGACCCCTTGTCATGCTTTTGCTGCTGCTTCTCCTTCTCTTTCGGACGAAGCCAAGCTCTTCGTTGGAGGGATTTCATGGAGAACGAAGGAGCAGTCGCTTAAAGAGTATTTCGCCAAGTACGGTGAAGTGGCATCGGCCAAAGTTATCAAGGACAGGAGCAGGGGCTATGCCTTTGTCCTATTCGGGGCTCTCGCCGACCCCAATGATCACGTCGTCTTAGGAAAAAAGGTGCGTTTACGGATTTTTTTTTTTTTTCTTCTTCTTTTCTGGAATTTCTTGTTATACTTATATCTGGTATTAAGTTTTTTTTTCCCTCGCCTTTTCCTTTCTGAAATTTCATTTTTTTTTTCATAATTTAATATCTGGTATTAAGTTTACATATCATGCAAGTATAAACAGAGATACCTTCAGGAGGATTATTTATTCTCCCGTAAGCATTGCAACAGCAGGTCATTAAATTAGAATGAGAAAGAGATGTATGTTTCATAAGATTCATGAAAAATAGCAGCAATTTCATACTGTAAGGTGATCTGAGGAATGTGATAAAAAGGGTGATCATTAAAAGAATATGGGGGAGCTTTCAAATTAAGAGATCATTAGTCAAATATTATCCCAATTAATAGTCAGAATCTAATTACCCTCAACAGAAATGCTACTGAGTTCTTACTTATTGTCACATAACATTTGTGAACTGAATAACATGAGAAAAGAGAAGGTAGGAACAACACCAAGAATTGCCATCGATAAGCGCGATATCTTCACACATGTAGAAATTTATGCTGACTAGACTAGCAAGCCATGACATTAAAAATCAGCACCTAACCGAAGACAAATATTTAAGTCCATCGCATGGGTGACATGATAGAAGTACCAAACCTAGGGGAACCTTTGTATTTTAAAACTCCAAAGTCCATATTTCCCTCTTAATGATCCATTCCCAACTCAAAGAAGTAAAAGAGAAAGATGACACGAGAGAAAATCACAGAACAGTAACCCCAATCGCCACAACAAATTAGACCTCCCCTCAAAAAAAAAAAAAAAAAAAAAAGTTTGAAAATCACACAATGTTCACACTTCAGACTGCGTTTGAAAATAGGAAAGACCTTCCATTTTTTTGTGTGGAATTTTTTATTATACTTATATCTGGTATTGAGTTTTCTTTTCTTAAAAGAAGATGATGACGTTCATCCTATCCTATTTAATCTCAAAATCATTAGAATATTTCTGTAAATTCTTTTATCTGGATTGCATGATCTCTTTGGAAAGTCTAATTTTTTCTTGACACTCAATAATTCTTGGAGACGAAAGAGAAAAGTTATTTATGTAGGTGTTTTATTTTGATTAAAATATTTTGCCGAGGAATCATGCAGTTTATTTGATATTAATTTGATAAGTGACTCTCGGGATAAGAAATGTTATTTGGCATCTTTAATTACAATTCCTTTCGTTGCATGCATATCCTTTATAGATCTTTTATTTTTTTTTAAATGGGTAATAAGAAAATTCATGTAATGGAAAGCAAGATATATAAAGGATTTGAGATGTAGAGTGGCATATTATGAGAATTCAATATACGATTTTATAATTAATATAGCTAATTTTGAAATACAAGAACACACAAACATCATTCAAATTTGAATACAAAAAATTTTAATAAAATCTTGGGGGAGAACCTCTCTTCCATCACTGTACCTTAAGTGCATGGCTTCGTACAAAGTCACAGGAAAGAAGGACCTGCATTGCATTAGCATCAGGACCACCCTGATCAGTAGTCTTGCACATGAGCCTTTGAGGCATTTTCAGAGAGGCTTGCCTTATATTCATTAAAAATATATTAAAGCAATAAGCTTTCATTAAAACAGGGGAAAAGAGCTGAGATTGGGCTATGTTTCCAGTTTAGCAAGCAAAGAAAGAAATATATCAACTATTTTACAAAGAATAATGTTATTATTTTCTTTTTGTCTCCAATGTCATATGCAGCAAAAATGAATTGCTAGTACAAGTTATGTATTTCTAAAATTAATAACAGAAATTATTGTCACATGCTTTTCCCTTTCATTTTCTTTTCATGAGTAGTTTTCTTTATCTTATAATAATCTATGCCTTTTTTTTTTTGGTGTGTGGTAATGCCATTTTCAGGTAGATGTGAAAAAAGCCAAAACCAGATGCAGTGGGCACCAAAATCATCAACATGCATATGCTGATGGCATTCCTAATTCTCTCAATGGGATTCCTCTAAACCCGAGAAGGATTTTTGTTGGTGGTTTGTCTCCTAGTCTCACAAGGGTGGAGTTTAGCAGTTATTTTGAGCAGTTTGGTGCAATCAAAGATGCTGTCATGTTGTATGATATTTCAGGCAGATCAAGAGGGTTTGGCTTTGTTCAATTCTACTCGGTAGATGCGGTAGAGAAGGTAGTACAGAATAGGTTCCATAAATTGAAAGACAAGATGGTGGAGGTCAAGATAGCAGTGCCTCAAAATGCTAATAACAATTACAAGGAAATCCATCACCATAGCACTGATAGCAATGATGATGGTAGAGGAGGATATGTTTTGGTATTTACCAAGCTAGGTGGTGTCCAATGTATAACCTTGGCTATATCTATCCATTTGTTCCTTCTCCTCTTGGTTTTGTTAGAGGATGCACTGGATATTATTGTCCTATTGAGTATTTGATGCCTTATAGCATACTAATTTGCATCCATGCTATCTCAATGTTGGCTTTAGTGGCTACATGAATTGGCCTTATGTTGGTTATGATGCAACTATGCGGTATGGTTATAGCAACTATAGAAATTGGAATCCAAATCCATATATTATGCAATTGTGGAATTTTGGTGAAACAGCATCACCTCAAGCAGCAGAAGAAATAACATCACCTCAAGCAGCAGAAGAAATAACATCACCTCAAGCAGCAGATGAAATAACAGCAGATGATACAGCAGCACCTCAAGCAGATGATGATACAACAGCACCTCAAGCAGCAGATGATACAGCAGCACCTCAAGCAGCAGATGATAGCAGCACCTCAAGCAGCCGATGTTAATAGTCAAGCATTTTAACCGAATGGCGATTCTGCCTGCATGGCAACATGCTAATGGTAAGATCAACAATCTACCTATGTCAATTCTTTGATTTTCATGTTCTACTCTTATCAAATAATATTTGGAAGAGGGCAAGATTAATTTGTTAAAGGGGCATGAAACGGTTGAGTTTATTACCAATCTCATGTGTGTGTGTTCAGTTACTTTAAACTTTTATCTTGACAAATGCACTTCTTATTGTGTAGGTCTTTGAACCATCCTACTGTGCTATCCTCACCAGGATTAGTAAGCAAGATATAAAAAAGTATATCTTAGTTATTTTAAACAATTAAGGTTTTTTATTAAATATCAATCATATGTTTGATTGACTGATATGTCTTTCTTCTTTCATCAACAGAATTTTTTGATGGGGAGTGCAGCAGTGCGAATCCTTATACCAAACAATAGTTACATTTACATTGGGAAAAAAGTTGTCTTTCAGCAGCCAATGCAACAGAGATGAATTGTTCATCATTCTTTTTCTTTTTGGCGAAACATTCTCTTAGTTTTTTTCATTTTTTCTGTGGACTTTAGTGTTGCTGTTCTTCTTTTAAACAAGAATGAGTAATGTGTACTTTCTTTTTAATTATGTGATCTTCGGTTGAATCATGATATTTGTTGTTCATTTGGGATGGATGCTGTTTTTGTTTCTTTAATCTCATGAGACATCAAAGAGTCTAGATACTTCGCAACCATAGTATATAGCTTCATGAGCTTTTATTATTATTATTATTATTATTAAGATTGCCATATGCTTTTATTCTATTTTTTTGATTTTATTTGTTTTTATGCGAAGTGTTGGATGCATGGTAGATGCATGTGTTGCAAGGCAGCCTAAAATGTATTGGTACCCCTCTAAAATTTTAGAAGGTGAGGGTGAGGGCTATTAGAAAGCCTCTTTATTTTCTTAAAGCTAGGGCCCACAAATATTCAAGTATTATAATATATAATATATATAATATGTTAAAGTTTCCATTAGTTTGGAATTAAAAAAGTTTTCAGTATTATAATATATAATAGATGTAGTATGTTAAAGTCTCCAACAAGCATAGAATTAAAACTTTATTATTATTATTATTGTATATTAAAGTTAAGTTTTTTCATATCCAATCAAAATTTATACATCATATAAATAAATATAAATTTGTTATCTGATTTAACATGTCATTTTCTGATTGATCGCATATTAACAAAAAAAATAGCTAAGTAAAAAAAATGGTAGGATCAATTTTTGACTTTTCTAGAGAAAATTATAATATAATTCCTTCCAAAAAAAAAAGAAAAGAAAAAAAATTTAGGCTCCACCATTGGTTGGAAGGTTTGAACATGTGCTACTTAGTAACAATAATTACTTTCTTTCAAAATAGAGAGGTTACATATTTGAATCATCTTTCTTAAAACTATTAAATGAGAGAAAATATAGAGCCTACTTATAGAAAGATGAAGAGCCATTTGTTTGAGATAATGTAGGAAATTGAGTAGCCATTGAACATGATTAAGCAAATCATGTTCATCCCTAAAGAAATAGCTAATGGTGAGATAATTTAATGGTTAACTATAATGACATGAAAATGAGATACTTAATGGTATAAGTTCTACATCGTAAAGTGTTGTACATACTTAGAACTATATCATATAGTGTTGTACAATATGTCCCACCTTAGATATGGATACCTTCATTTACAATCCACACTTGTATGAGTGCTTGTAACTCCTTCACTCATTCCTAAATTTTTTTAAAATTTAATCATAGTTGTTCAAATATGTATGATGGCCATTCAAGCATATATAACACTTTGTGTTACAAAACATAAAGTATAAAGGATTCATTCTCCATGACATAAGGTGGCAAAGGTCTACCAGTGATGAAAAAGAGATGAAAGTCCATCTTCTATTATATTAGCTTTGTATTCTCTCCAAAGTAGTTCCTCAAAAATTATAACAACCTCATCGATTTTTTCTATTTATTTTTAATTTTAATTTAAGTAAAAATCTCTTAGGGTCCATTTGGTTCGATGCAAGAAT
Organism: Calamus simplicifolius; assembly: GCA_900491605.1. Classification (NCBI taxonomy): domain Eukaryota; kingdom Viridiplantae; phylum Streptophyta; class Magnoliopsida; order Arecales; family Arecaceae; genus Calamus; species Calamus simplicifolius. Next base: position 12,015 of record UESW01001966.1, on the reverse strand, counting down.
TAGAATTGAAATTAAAATTAAATTCCACTAGAATTGGAATGCTAGTATGCTCAGTATGGGAGTATACCAAGTGTTGAAATGATCCTATGTCTGATACCAATAAAATACAATATGCTTGATATGATGGTGTATCAAGGAGAATGACATATCATGGTTCATGTAGTTATTGAAATCAAAATTAGAATTTTGAATTGGTCAAATTTTAAATAAATATATTAGAAATGTGCTAAAAATTATAAAGGATAGTTGCAAAAACAAATCAGCCATGAGAAAATGGAAAAAAATATTTTTTATAGAATTATTAAATAAATTCAGCTACAACTCATTAGAATTTGACCAGAAATGATAATATATATATATATATATATATATATATATAATATTTATGGATCAGGTCATCTTTGCCGGTGATGTGAGTAAAGTGTTTTTAAAGAGGAGGATTGATTGAGAAGAATGTGAAAGGGTTCCGATTGATTGATTGAGAAGAATGTGAAAGGGTTCCGATTGAGGGGATAGTGGGCATTAGATTATATTTGAGGATTTTTTGAATAGTTAAAATGAATTTATGATGGGGGTTTTAGATATTAAAGCCTTTAATGTATTTTGATTTCACATAGAATGGAAATTAGATTTTCATTCTATTCAAATAAATACTTAAAATTAAAATTATTGATTCTATCTTTAATTTTAGAAGGTCATTTCTATGAATCAAACGGGTCCTTAGGCTTAGTGTCTATATGTTTATCTACATTTTATTTTTAATAATTTTAAGATTTTTTTAAAATAAATGTTGACAAAGAAATGCAACAACGCTGCCTATCTTTATTTTGTTCACAATGACTTTATCTCAAATAAAGCACTTCATATAGGTTTCAATATTGATATGATCAACCTCACCGAAAAGTTAAGAGCATTAGAACAAACTTTTTAAAAAGTTAAAAAGATTGAAACATTAAAATTAATAAAATATTAAATAATCTCATCATTACTTTTCATTTTATTTTTTTATATTAATAATTTAATAAAATATTAATGATATTTTTGTAATATTAATCTAGTTCCAAATACAATTAACATTTATATCTACAAAACCTTTCATTTAGAGACACCCTTCGTCTATTAGAGGCAACCAAATTATTAATAGAAAAACTTTTACACCATAAAATTTACATTAGAAAATATTACTCTTATAACTTTTCTTTCCTATTTTTTGAACCCACATCAAACACTCCCTAAAGGAATATTTGATATGGGTTAAGAGTTTAACATAATTAAAGATAAAAATTATTTAGAGAATAAAAAGGAATTAAAACATTAGAACTAATAAAATATTAAATAATTTTATAATTCTTTTCTATTTCACTTTTTTTATATTAATGACATTAATATTGCCAAAGCTTAAAACTTATCTACAAGAACTTTATCTCAAATAAAGCACTTCAAATAGGTTTCAATATTGATATGATCAACCTCACCGATAAGTTAATTAAGAGCATTAGTAACAAACTTTTTTAGAAAGTTAAAAAGATTGAAACATTAAAATTAATAAAATATTAAATAATCTCATCATTACTTTTTATTTTATTTTTTATATTAATAATTTAATAAAATATTAATGATATTTTTGTAATATTAATCTAGTTCCAAATACAATTAACATTTATATCTACAAAACCTTTTATTTAGAGACACCCTTCATCTATTAATAGAAAAACTTTTACTCCATAAAATTTACATTAGAAAATATTACTCTTATAACTTTTCTTTCCTATTTTTTGAACCCACATCAAACACTCCCTAAAGGCACATTTGATATGGGTTAAGAGTTTAACGGAATTAAGGATAAAAATTATTCAGAGGATCAAAAGGAATTAAAACATTATAACTGATAAAATATTAAATAATTTTATAATTCTTTTCTATTTTATTTTATTTATATTAATGACATTAATATTGCCAAAGCTTAAAGCTTATCTACAAGGACTTTATCTCAAATAAAGCACTTCAAATAGGTTTCAATATTGATATGATGAACCTCGAGTTAAGAGCATTAGAACAAACTTTTTTAAAAAGTTAAAAAGATTGAAACATTAAAATTAATAAAATATTAAATAATCTCATCATTACTTTTTATTTTATTTTTTTATATTAATAATTTAATAAAATATTAATGATATTTTTGTAATATTAACCAAGTTCATAATACAATTATTTTCTTTTTGTCTCCAATGTCATATGCAGCAAAAATGAATTGCTAGTACAAGTTATGTATTTCTAAAATTAATAACAGAAATTATTGTCACATGCTTTTCCCTTTCATTTTCTTTTCATGAGTAGTTTTCTTTATCTTATAATCTATAACTTTTTTTTTGGTGTTGTGGTAATGCCATTTTCATGTAGATGTGAAAAAAGCCAAAACCAGATGCAGTGGGCATCAAAATCATCAACATGCATATGCTGATGGCATTCCTAATTCTCTCGATGGGATTCCTCTAAACCCGAGAAGGGTTTTTGTTGGTGGTTTGTCTCCTAGTCTCACAAGGGTGGAGTTTAGCGGTTATTTTGAGCAGTTTGGTGCAATCAAAGATGCTGTCATGTTGTATGATATTTCCGGCATATCAAGAGGCTTTGGCTTTGTTCAATTCCACTCGGTAGATGCGGTAGAGAAGGTAGTACAGAACAGGTTCCATAAATTGAAAGACAAGATGGTGGAGGTCAAGATGGCAGTGCCTCAAAATGCTAGTAACAATTACAAGGTAATCCATCACCATAGCACTGATAGCAATGATGATGGTGGAGGAGTATATGTTTCTGGTATTTACCAAGCTAGGTGGTGTCCAATGTATAACCTTGGCTATATCTATCCATTGGGCATGATTTTATATTGGTTATGATTCTGAGATTGCTAAATATTTGATTGAAGGTGATCCACATTGGGCATGATTCTATGATCGTTATGTATTTGATTGGGGATGATTCTATATTGTATGTGATTCTGAGATTGCCATAAATTTGTTTAAGCGTGATTTCATATTGGACATGATTCTGAACATGATTCTAGCATGGATGTGTTTTGGTTTCCTATATTTACTAAATATGATCTTTGTATATTAGTTGTATATTTTTCCTTGTATGATTTTACATTATTTTATTTCTTCTTGGCTAGTGAATAATATTTGTCTTATAATGTTGTCTATGTCATGGCAACCAGTTGTAGATATTTACATTAATGCAATGAGAATAATGAGCCATTTAAAATCAACATGGTTTCAGAGTGACACTAGGAAAAGAAAAAGCCTTAGCCATTTTTCATATCGCATGCTCTTACTTGTCCTCCATACTTTCTTTTATGGAAGAGAATATCTACTCCATCAATAACACCACTAAAAGTTTTGGTTCTATTGTTAATCAAGTGTTTCTCTTCTTCTTTAATCATCTAATAATCCAAGTACTATCTTCCTCTCTTGTGCTCTCATAGGAGAAAATTATCCCCCATAACAAAAGCGGTGACAAACAAGGTCAAAAATAAATTTAGTTTTGTTGATGGGATCTTTTCCCAAACCTAGGTCACTAATTGAAGATGTTTACACATGGAGGAAGTGCAATTCCATATGCTTACATGGATCTTCAATACTCTTTCTTCAGACCTCTATAGCAGCATGACATAATTGAAATGGCTAGAGATATATGGTTGGATTTGGAGGAATGTTTCTCACAAAGAAACATACCTTATGTTCATGAGATTACACATGAACTAGCCAACTTGAGTTAGCAGAACTTATCTATAGCAACTTATTATACAAAGATGAAAGGCCTTTGGGATGAATTGAGTATTTATTCACCATTACCTTATTGTACATGTAGAGTCACAAAAGGAGTTAGCTCAAGAAAGAGAGGAAGAAAAGGTGCATCAAATATCTTTTTGGTTGATGCCCTCAAAGTAGTTATCATAGAGTTTAAATATAGAGCCCTTGCCTTCACTAACAAAGGTATGTGCTCTTATCCTACGTGAGGAGAAACCTTATCTCTTCATGACACCCTATACTTGAATCTGCTGCTATACATGCTAAGAACAACAATCAACCTCTTTGCACTCATTGCAATAAGTAGGCATAGGCACTGGGCCATGCCGTGCCAGGCACGGCCCAGGCCCATCATGCCAGAAAAATTACCATGCCAGGCACGGTCCACTAAAAAAATTCAAATTCGGCACGGCCCATGATCCATCAAGAAATGGGCCACCCGTGCCAAAACGGCCCTTCTGGGACGTTTTGTGGGCCGTGCCATGGCACGGCCCAGCAACGGCCCTGCTGGGCCGTGCCAGAACGGCCCTGCTGGCCATTTTGTGGGTCATGCCATGGTACGACCTGATCCAAGCCATGATCCTGATCGGCGATGATGGATCCGACGATTACGATCGATCTGATCGGAGATGATCCGACGATTGCGATCGATCCATGCTATGATTCTGATCGGTGATGATCGATCCGACGGTTATGATCCATCCGATCAGCGATGATCCGATGGTTGCGATCGATCTAAGTCATGATTTCGATCGGTGATGATCGATCGGACCGTTGCGATCAATTCGATCGGAGACGATCCGACGGTTGCGATCGATCCAAGCCATGATCCCGATCGGGGATGATCGATCCGACAGTTGCGATCCATCCGAACGGTGATGATCCGACGATTGTGATCGATCCAAGCCATGATCCCGATCGACGATGATCGATTTGATTATTGCAATCAATCCAATCGGAGATGATCCGACGGTTGCGATCGAGCCAAGCCATGATCCTGATCGAGGATGATCGATCCGACGGTTGCGATCTATCCCATCGACGATGATCCGATGGTTGCGATCGATCCAAGCTATGATCCCGATCGGCGATGATCGATCGGAGATGATCCGATGGTTGCGATCGATCCAAGCCATGATCCCGATCGACGATAATCGATCAGATCATTGCGATCAATCCGATCGAAGGCGATCCAACGGTTGCGATCAATCCAAGCCATGATCCCAATCGGGGATGATCGATCCGATGGTTGCGATCTATCCCATCGGCGATGATCCGACGGTTGCGATCGATCCAATCCATGATCCCAATCAGCGATGATCGATCGGACCATTGCGATCAATCCGATCGGAGATGATTCGACGGTTGCGATTGATCCAAGCCATAATCCCATTCGGCGATAATCGATCCGACGGTCATGATCGATCCGATCAAAGACAATCCGACGGTTGTGATCGATCCATGCCATGATCCCGATCGGCGATGATTGATCCGACGGTTGTGATCAATTCGATCGATGATGATCCGATGGTTGCGATCAATCAAAGCCATGATCCCGATTGGCAATCATCGATCCGACAGTTGCGATCCATCCGATCGAAGATGATCCGACGGTTGCGATCGGTCCAAGCCATGATCTCGATCGGCGATGATCAATCCAACAGTTGGGATCCATCCAATCGGAGATGATCCGATGGTTGTGATCGATCCAAGCCATGATCCCGATTGGCAATGATCGATCGAACTATTGCGATCAATCCGATCGGAGATGATCCGATGTCTGCGATCGATCCAAGCCACGATCATGATCGGCGATGATCAATCCGACAGTTGTGATCCATCCGATCGAAGACGATCCGACGTCTACGATCGATCCAAGCCATGATCCCGATCGGCGATGATCAATCCAACGTTATGATCCATCCGATCTGAGACGATCCGACGTCTGCGATCGATCCAAGCCATGATCCTGATCGGCGATGATCAATCCAACGGTTGCGATCCATCCGATCGGAGACGATCTGATGGTTGCGATTGATCCAAGCCATGATCCCGATCGGCGATGATCGATTCGACGGTTGCGATTGATCCAAACCATGATCCCGATTGGTGATGATCGATCGAACCGTTGCAATCGATCCGATCGGAGATAATCCGACGGTTGTGATCGATCCAAGCCATGATCCCAATCGGGGATGATCGATCCGACGGTTGCGATCTATCCCATCGGAGACGATCCGACGGTTGCGATCGATCCAAGCCATGATCCCGATCGGCGATGATCGATCCGATGGTTGCGATCCATCCGATCGGCGATGATCCGACGGTTGCGATCTTTCTATTTTTTTCTTCTTACTTATTGTATTATACTCTAGAGGTCAGGCCTAGCCCCCCTCCATTCTGTACATTTTAACTTTAAATTAATAAACTGGTAGGGATCTATGCCAAACCCCCCACCATTATGGTGGCTTTATATTAATAAAATTTTTTTTTCCTAATAATTTTTTAATTTATCAAAAAAATTATTTTTTATAATTTTTTTATTTGAGCTGTGCACGGCCCACCTGGGCCGGCATGGCTCAGGCCCACCTGGGCCGTGCCAAGCACGGCCCAGGTGGGCCTGAGCCGGCACGGCACGGCGAGCCGGCCCAGGCCCGTCATGGGCCGTGCTGTGCTGGGCCAACATAAAAAATTTTCTGGGCCCGGTACTTGCCTGGCACGGCACATCAGGGCCTGGGCCATGCCGTGCCATGGCGGCACGGCCCATTGCCCACCTCTAGCAATAAGCTCAGTCATGCTCATGACAAGTGCTTCAAGCTAATTGATTATCCACCCAATTTGAGTTCTAAAGAAAAGTGGTCCAGGTTAGAAACAACGAAAAAGACAATACAAATTCAGTATAGCAGGAACATGCTACTTTGAGCTCTTCACCAATTGTGGTATTAACATCTAAATAGTATGACCAACTTATGGCACTCCTTAATTCTCAAAAGAATGAAAGCTTAGCTAATTTTTCTGGTAAGATTCTTAAACCAATGACACCATTTCAGATTGGATTATGGAATTGAGTGCGTTAAATCACATGACCTCTGATGCTTGAAAATTATTCAATCTCAAACTATATTCGAAAAATCATTTAGTCCATATACCCAATAGTACTACACTTTATTATACATACTAGACAAACCAAACTCATTCCTCACCTTCTAATTAGTGATGTTCTTCATATTCCCTCATTTAAATATGATTTATTATATATGAGCAAGCTTACCAAATAGCTTAATTGTATAGCCATTAAAATACCTGAACCTTTTCCTTCTAGTAAGAAACATATTGGCTGCAAGTGGATATTTAAAATCAAATATAACTTTGATGGCTCCATAGAATGCTATCAAACATACTTGGTTGCCAAGGGATATACTTAAGTTGAATGTCTAGACTTTAATGAAACTTTTGCATCCGTCACCACATTTGTTACAATTTGTTGTCTCCTTACCATTGCTGCTGCCAAAAATTGTTCCTTCATAAATTTGACATGAATAATGCATTTTTATGAGGACTTTGATAAGGAAGTATATATGTTTCTTCCTCATGGTTATAGTAAAAGAGAAGATAACCGAGTTTGTCATTTTTAAAAATATTTATATGGGCTTAAGCAAGTCTTACATTAGCAGTTTGCTAAATTTATCGGTGCCTTGAAGGATTTTAGTTTCCACCAATTTAAAATAAATCACTCATTATTCATATTTGCTCACAATGATCGATTTTTGGTAGTGCTTATTTATGTCCATATTGCGATTCTTACATGAAATGATGCTAACCATTGCCGACAACTCAGATCCTTTTTTAATCAGCACTTTCAAGTATATTTTTGAATCAATAGAAGTATGCTTAATTTGAACATCCTCAAAGAAACCAACATGCTCAATTCCTGTCCTTATCACTTTTCTATGGAACAATACATGAAGATTTCTACTGGCTAGAAGATCTCTACTGGCTTAGGTCCACCTATTTCTGACCCTAAATAGTTTCATCATCTTTTTGGTTACTTTATTTGTCTATTATCCATTACCTGTCATGAGCTTAGTTATTCTGTTCACATTTTAAGTCAATTCATAATGGATTTTCGGCAAGGTCACTTGGATGCTGCCATGGAAGTCCATTATTTGAAGTCTTGCCTTAACCGAGTTCTTCTTAGCTCAAATGATTTTCGTTTATAAGTTTTTGTGATTTGGATTGGGCAAATATATCCAATGACTCATCACTCTATAATGGGTTATTTTACCGGTTGTGCAAAGAGCTCTCATTTTGATGCATGTTAGTTGATTTTCTTCTAGGGCATGCTCTCAAAAAGACACAAGATCGAGGCCAAGAGGGATGCATTTGTGTCTCCTTTTTCCCAAGTGTGCTCTAAAAAAAAAAGGGATAGCAAAATCTAAGTCAAGAGGGGTGCATTTGTTCTCTTTTTTTCCACCTGAAAAATGAAAAATAAAAAATAAAAAGAAAAAGCCTGTCTATGGTGAGAAAAAAAAAAAAAATTGCTTGCAGCGGATGAAGTACGACCTGATGATTTATTGCCAAAACTTAAAGCTTATCTACATGCACTTTATCTCAAATAAAGCACTACAAATAGGTTTCATTATTAATATGATCAACCTCATCGATAAGTTAAGAGCGTTAGTAACAAACTTTTTTAGAAAGTTAAAAAGATTGAAACATTAAAATTAATAAAATATTAAATAATCTCATCATTATTTTTTATTTTATTTTTTATATTAATAATTTAATAAAATATTAATGATGTTTTTGTAATATTAATCTAGTTCCAAATACAATTAACATTTACACCTACAAAACCTTTATTTAGAAACACCCTTCATCTTATTAGAGGCAACCAAATTATTAATAGAAAAACTTTTACTCCATAAAATTTATATTAAAAAATATTACTCTTATAACTTTTCTTTCCTATTTTTGAACCCACATCTAAAACTCCGGCCCTAAAGGCATATTTGATATGGGTTAAGAGTTTAACAGAATTAGGATCAAAAGGAATTAAAACATTAGAACTAATAAAATATTAAATAATTTTATAACTCTTTTCTATTTCGCATTTTTTTATATTAATGATATTAATAAAATATTAACAATATTTTTATTTTTTTTATTAATTTTGTTTCAAACATGATAAACCGTTATACTTGTAATATCTCATCCTTTATTCATTAGCAGTTAATTAAAAAAAATTACCTTACGTTAAACACTTATATAAAACCGAAAGATCTAAGCAATATCTTTTGCGTTATAGGTAAGCTTTTTGTTTAAGTGAATCATGATATCTATTCATGCATGAAATCTATAATTGGATGAGAATCGTTAATCTAGCAAGTATTTTAAAATTTAAAATTTTGAATGATTTAGATTACTTATCCTAACTTAGAAGTTTGGATGAAGATCGGACACACACATCATTATATTATATAAATTTCAAACTCACATAAGATCATTACGAAATCACCATATTCGAATGCCGTATTAATCTACCAAACTTAGCACCAATCTTTAACTTTCGGAGTAGATTAGAGTTGACTCCGAGTCAAATTGGGTCTCTCGCTCTCGTGAGGCATTACAAACTTTTTTAGAAAGTTAAAAAGATTGAAACATTAAAATTAATAAAATATTAAATAATCTCATCATTACTTTATATTTTATTTTTCATATTAATAATTTAATAAAATATTAGATTGATTTCTTTGTAATATTAACCAAGTTCATAATACAATTATTTCTTTTTGTCTCCAATGTCATATGCAGCAAAAATGAATTGCATAGTACAAGTTATGTTTTCTAAAATAATAACAAAATTATTGTCACATGCTTTTCCCTATCATTTTCTTTTCATGAGTAGTTTTCTTTATCTTATAATCTATAACTTTTTTTTTGGTGTTGTGGTAATGCCATTTTCAGGTAGATGTGAAAAAAGCCAAAACCAAATGCAGTGGGCATCAAAATCATCAACATTGCTTATGCTGATGGCATTCCTAATTCTCTCAATGGGATTCCTCTAAACCCGAGAAGGATTTTTGTTGGTGGTTTGTCTCCTAGTCTCACAAGGGTGGAGTTTAGCGGTTATTTTGAGCAGTTTGGTGCAATCAAAGATGCTGTCATGTTGTATGATATTTCCGGCATATCAAGAGGCTTTGGCTTTGTTCAATTCCACTCGGTAGATGCGGTAGAGAAGGTAGTACATAACAGGTTCCATAAATTGAAAGACAAGATGGTGGAGGTCAAGATGGCAGTGCCTCAAAATGCTAGTAACAATTACAAGGAAATCCATCACTATAGCACTGATAGCAATGATGATGGTGGAGGAGGATATGTTTCTGGTATTTACCAAGCTAGGTGGTGTCCAATGTATAACCTTGGCTATATCTATCCATTTGTTCCTTCTCTTCAGGTAGATGTGAAAAAAGCCAAAACCAGATGCAGTGGGCACCAAAATCATCAACATGCATATGCTGATGGCATTCCTAATTCTCTCAATGGGATTCCTCTAAACCCGAGAAGGATTTTTGTTGGTGGTTTGTCTCCTAGTCTCATAAGGGTGGAGTTTAGCAATTATTTTGAGCAGTTTGGTGCAATCAAAGATGTTGTCATGTTGTATGATTTTTCAGGCAGATCAAGAGGCTTTGGCTTTGTTCAATTCCACTCGGTAGATGCGGTAGAGAAGGTAGTACAGAACAGGTTCCATAAATTGAAAGACAAGATGGTGGAGGTCAAGATGGTAGTGCCTCAAAATGCTAGTAACAATTACAAGGAAATCCATCACCATAGCACTGATAGCAATGATGATGGTGGAGGAGGATATGTTTCTGGTATTTACCAAGCTAGGTGGTGTCCAATGTATAACCTTGGCTATATCTATCCATTTGTTCCTTCTCTTCAGGTAGATGTGAAAAAAGCCAAAACCAGATGCAGTGGGCACCAAAATTGTTGGCCCAGATGGCAACCCAAGAGGGGGAGGGGGGGGGGGGTGAATTGGGTTCTTAAAAATTTAAGTCTTTTTAACTTTAGTTGATTAGTTAGCAAGATGTGCAAGTGAGAGGCTAACTTAAATCAATACACAAGCAAATAAAGAGAGATAGAGAGAGAAAATATGGCACGGCAAACACAAGATAATTTTATAGTGGTTCGGTGCAATCAACACCTACGTCCACTCCCAAGATTTCCTTGGGTCCACACTATAATCTCTCTAGATTACAGCCGAGTTGTTTTCCAAGCTCACAACTCAAACTTGTTGTTTTCACGGGCACAACGAACCCAGCCGGTTTTAACTCGGGCTTACCAGCATAAAACCCTACACGTTGTTTTCACGGGCTCACAACTAACCCAACACAAGCACTCCGGCTTGCAACGAGGTATATCAACCTCCACTGATTCAATCCACTGATTGAATCAGCAAACAATCAGAATAACAGTGTTTGGATAATGAAATGCTTCCCTTGAGCAAATATACAAATGAAGTATAAAATAAAGAGTTAGAAAAGCCTGATAGTATTGCAGATGGTAGTGGCTTTGGCTTTCTTCATTCTTCTCTTTAACTCCTCTTGAAGTGTTGAATCAGGCCTCAGTAAGATTCTTGACCGTTGAAGACTTTGGAGTTGAGATGAAGCTTTTTCCTCCTTTTGAAAATCCTTCGATTTGATCTTTGAAACGCTTATGGATTTTCTTTTGACTCTTGTGGATTGATGAGATGGAGCAGACGAATCTTTCTTTTTGATTTCACTCCTTTTGAATCACTCTATTTTGAGCTAAAAGATTTTCCTATGAAAGCTCTGTTTTTCCCTCTTTTTGAAAGATATTCTTTTCTCTCTTTTTGATTTTCTCTGGATTGTTTTGAGTTGAAAAGAGCTCCTCTATTTATAGAATCTGCAAGAATATATCCGTTAGAGACAAAGAAAAATAGCCGTTATTTGAAAATCTTACCGTTGGGGCTGATGTGTCATCGTTAAAAATCGCGCCCAGATTTCGCGGAGTCGACTCGAGCTTTGTGGGAGTCGGCTCGAAGTCGATTACTAAAAATAGAAACATTTTAAACATCAGAGGGTCGACTCGCGAAAAACCAAAGTGTCGGCTCGCGAAAGTTGGGAGTCGACTCGAGGAAAATGGGGAGTCGACTCGAGAAGTGCTAAAAAAACATGGTTTCTGTTGT